>JAGFMF010011606.1:9256105-9305556 GCA_019455555.1 Galemys pyrenaicus | reverse complement strand
CCCGCTCTGTCTGTGGTGAATCCTCTCACCCCCCCCCCCACACCTCTGGCCTGTACCCCAGTGCTTGTATGCATAAATAAATAAATCTTTAAAAAAAAATTTCCATGAGATACCTCTTTATACATACAATAATGACTAAAATTTAAAAAAACTAAGTATACCAAATGTTGGCAAAAAGCTAAGTTGCATACATTGCAAAGAGTATAAAATGGCACAACTGTTGAAAACCTATCTGGCGATTTCTTATATATTTAAACACATTATATGTTTAAACAACACATTTTAAAAAATGCGTTGAAAACCTATTTGGCAATTTCTTATATGTTTAAACATACACCTGCCCTATGACTCAGCCACTCCACTTGCAGTTATTTACTCAAGAGAAATGAGAACACGTTTTCAGAAAAAGATTTGTTCAAAAGTATTCAGAGCAATCATATTTGTAATAGCTAAAAACTGGAAACACGTGAATGTCTACTAATAGATGAATGGACAAATGGTCTATGTCTACACAGTGGAAGACCAATTAGAAATAAAATAAAAAGTAATGAACTATTGATACAGGAACGACTGGGGTGAATATCAAAAGCATTGAGTTGACTAAAAGAACTCAGACATAACATAGGATTCTATTTATATTAAGTTCAGAATAAAGAAATCAAACACAGTGATAAAAATCAGAGGCACCAGGTCCCATGGAAGGAGGCATGAAAGGAGCTTCCTGAGGTGATGAAAATAGTCTGTATCTGAATTTTTCAAAAACCATTGATATTCACACTGTCATTGATATTCGTTATGTCTTATTTTCCCCTATACTGGAGTATGTTTTAAAATTTCCATAATATAATTTTTAATTTACTAAAAAATGAAATGACTACGAAGTTGTTTTAATGGTTTTCTCTGCATCTCAGATTCAGCTAAACCCCCAAAGGTCTAGAACAAAATAAACACAAGGACCCTGCATTCCAATGACACACTAAGTCTAACTTGTGCCACATGTGATAAGTGATTGTGAAGCAGTTTCTCCCAGCACAGGCAACCTGTCCTGTCCAGCCTACAAAAGGGTGAGAGAGGGTCTAGGCCTAGACCAGAGAAGTAAGCAGTTGGCTACAAGTAAGTCTCTATCCACTCACAAGAACTGCAGTGAGGGTATCCTAACTGTGATGACAGAGGTAGTGGTGGAGGTGGTGGTGGTATAATGTCTGAGAAACCCAGAGGAAAAAATTACTGTGAAAGAAAGGGATGGAATTGAATATTTGCTACTCAGAAAGTCCCAAAGTCAGATCAAGTACTAGCTATGTAAGAGTATGCCTTTTCTTCTATCCTACTAGCCCCTGCACTAGATCCTGAACGTCTAGAAAGGAAGGCACAAAAAAGAAAAGGAAAACCAAAATCCACTTCAGGTTTCCCCGATGGGAAAATTCAAGCCTTGAAGGAGAGAAATTTTAATTTTGAATGAAATTCAGAAATTTAATTATTATGCCAGATAGGACATAACAATTACTGAAACAAGGCTATTCTTGTTCTAAAAGTAACCCCAAGATGCCTCATTATCGAATAGTAACCACAACATTTATGGGCTTGCCTAAGATTTTACACAAAGGGCAGGAAAAAAGCCAGATCATCTTTTGGATTTAAATGAAAACTCGGAGAAAGATTAAATTGACAAAATGCTCAGATCTTACTAAGTCTAGATCATGAGGAAAAAGAAAGAAAAATGCTATAGCAAAGTACTTTTAAAAATAAAAAAGATCAGTCTAAAGAAGCAAAAAAGAACTTCGGGAATGGAAAATTGAATCTTTGAAATGAAAAACTCAATGAACCATAAACAAAAATGTCAGAATAACTGAAGAAAGAATTAATGAACTGCTAAGATATGTCTAAAGAAATTCATTAGAATAGCAGAAAAAGAAAAGGGGATCCATAAATGAAAGAGAACTTAAGAGATAGGAAAGATAATGAGGAGGCCCACATATTTCTAATAATTTTCAGAAAACAAGAAGTGAGCTAAAAGAAATGATATTTAAAAAAAAAAAAAAGAATGAGAGAATAGAAGACATGAATTTTATGATGCAGGAACCAGAACTACTACAAACAATTAAACTTTAAACACACACCTATCTACACAATAGATTTTTAAAGAATAAATCTTAAAAGCAACCAATGAAAAAGACAGATTACTTACAGTTCTCAGCAACAACATAGACCAATAGAAAGTAGCATACCAAGGGTCAATGGAAAATAGTGGGCAACCTAAAGATATTTTGCAACTAAAGAATTATTGAAAACTAATAGCAAAACAAAGTTGTTTTTCACATGAAGACTGAGGACTGAGGCTCAGTAAAAGAATGACTAGAGAAAGAAGGAAATTGAACTCAGAAAGAAGAAGCGGTCTGCAAAAAACCATTTTACTAAGTGCTGAAAACCTGAGAAATCTGAAAAAACATCGCCTATACCAGACAATAAGTAAAAAGAATAGTAAATGAGGGAAGGGAGATGCAAATAGGAACTAAATTACTGGCAAGCAAAACATGCAAGACAGAGAGTAAATGGAGAATAAGGGCAACCTGAGGCCAAAGATCTAAGTTTATTATATTGTTGATTATATAATAATATTATTAGATTTTTTTTCTAAATAAGGTAAAAAGTAAAAATGAATATTACTCAACAAGAAGCAAAAGAGATGGGGAAGAAATAAGAAAAAAAAAAGAGCACGATTTACAGAAAACACAAAAATGGATTTTAGATAGAAGTCCAAATATATCCATTATCACAACAATGCACACAAAATAAAATATTCAGTGTAAATAGAACTACTTTTATTGACCTAACAAATCCAGTCATATGATATTTAAATATATTTGTCATAATGATAAAAAAAATAATACTAAGCCAAAGAAAGCCTGTGTAACTCTAATAAATTCAGACAAGAATTTAGGGCAAAATGTTATTTAGGATAAAGAGGATCATCACATACAAAAAGGAAATAATTCTCCAAGAAACTGCTTTGCTAAAAAGTGAAGTTTTTTTTTTAATTTTTTTTATTAATATAAAATATAAAAAGTGAAGTTTTGCATTTAAAACTTTTCTAACAACTTCCATTGCAACCTTTCTTACTGGAAAAAAAAAATTGCACCTTTCTCCTTCAACTCCCAAATGAATCAGATCTAAAATTACTGTTTGTTTTTCTCTTTTCTTATTATTTAACCCCATGACATTCTAAAAGGTTTAAAGACACTTAAAATTTCAGCAACATCAAAGGAAAAGGATTCATGTTGAGTGCTCATATAATTTGATTTATTAAATCCTGATTGCAAAGAACAGGAAAGGAATTATGGATTTAAATGAGGCTTCTCTGCAGGTTGGGAAGATTGACTCTAATATATTAGTAATTATATTAAATATTAAATATTGTAAAAGAAATGAAAATTTCCAGGCAGAACAGTAGGTAGTTTCAGAAAGTGAATTCTACTTATGCCAGGTTTCAGATACATTTCTTATAATGCATGAACATTTCAATTAACTTTCTTTCTTCAGTTTTTCTGTTTGTGAAAGCATATAATTTCCATATAAAGTAAGGATTATAAGATTTGCTCTACCTAGCTCGGGGTTATTGTGAGGATAAAACGAAATTATATAGGTTAGCCCTTTGCCGACCTTTTAGTGCTGTGTAAATGTAAGATATTATTATGAATCTATGGTCCTGGGATGGATTACTAGTATTAAAAAGTATTACCTACTATTACTTGAACTTGTCTGTAAAATCTCAACGACCTGTTACTGTGCTTCATTTAATCTTTAAAAATAAGATGATTGCCATGAACATAGTTACGCAAATATAAGCAAAGCACAGTTCAGTAAAAACAATCCTCATTATTCACCTTCATCTCACTGGATGGACACATAACTGGAGTTTCTTCCAAAGAGAGAAGGAAAACATTCCATGTTTAGTGGAAAGAAATGTTTTCCTTAATGATGGGTTTTGGAGCTCTCACAAGTGTGCTAGAATGTCCTGCCATGCCTTGCTAGATTTTGGTCATTATTTTTATTAGATAACCCTGAATTCTTATTAGATAACCCTGAATTTTATTAGGTGACTTTGAATACAGAACATGAAGCTGGCAGGTCTGAAAAGAAAAAAATGCAGTCAAACTGGTAGTGAAGAGGAGAGAAGATGTAATACTGTAGATGTTCTAAAATAATGTTCCCTTAGGGCCATGCGTGGCCTTCTCTTTTGTTGAAAACAGGGACCCACAAAGTATATCTGCAGAAAATGGAGGGGCTCTGGAGGTAGGCAGATCTACCAAGAAGCTGGGTATAAATAAAGGCAAGTTGCTACATTTTTCTGACTTTCATTTATTCAGGTATAAAATAGGGTCTTCCCTGCCCTGCAGACTAGGGCCTCTGTGTCAGCTGCTGTGAGCCCTCTAATTCTCACACTTCACCTTTAACTGCTTATTCTTGGGCCTCAATTTCTCATCCCTCTGCAAAACGTCAGTCACCCTAGAAGTGGTTTTATGAGTAATGAGTCAACTCAATTGTCTTTGCTAGTAAGCCTTTCCTCACGTCCTTTAAAAGCCTGCATCATCCTGAGTCATCACAGCTGTGCTCCCCACCATCAGGCTATTCCCCAGGTCACAACCAGTGGAAAGTTTGGCTATGGAGCCACCACATTATATGAGGGACTCTCTGTGCCCCATCTGCCACTCGTGATGGCATCCTCTTGGCCCTCCAGTGATCAGTAACCCACCCCAAACTCCAGCTTAAAACCTGTGTTTTCAACCACCCCATTCAGTTCACATTGTGTTCATTCAGACCCTCTGAAGGCAGATGCCAAGTTAGGTTGGACACAAAGGGGATTTGGAGGGGACTGACTCTGCGTGGAAAACGGGGTCTGTCTAACTATGATGGGGGTCTGGGAAGCTGAAGGAGAAAAGAAAAGATGTAGCATTGGATCAGAGTCTCAGATGCAGCAACGTTCTAAGGGGTGATCAATCAGCAGGGCTGGTGAGGAGTCCAGCCGAGGCGCAGCCTGTCTGGCAGGAGCAGGGCTGCTCGAGGACCACTGTCGAGTTGGCTCGCTGGCTGGGAGCACTTGGGGGAAAATGTGGTCTCCTTGAAGATGGGCAGCAGATTAGCAGTAGGGGCAGGCACCCATTCTGCTCCTTTCAGCAGGAGGTAGAGAAACCAGACAACATATTGGCCGGGTGACCAAACTAAATATCACCCATGAGTAGCAAACCAATCTTGTGCCCGTGGACGTGATTCCCAGAGCAGTACACCACCACGCTGCTGTGATATTCCTGCCACAAATGCATAACCTGAAGCTGGTCAAGAGGAAACAGCAACTAATTCAAATCAAGGGCCCCTTTGTAAAATAATGACTAGTGTTCTTCAAAAATCTCAGGGTCCTAAATTACAAAGAAAGTCAAGGAAGTGTTTCAGTGAAAGGAAATGAAGGGCAATTTGAATGAAGGGATGACAGTTAAAATGGGTCCTGTACCCACCTGCTACAAAGATTGCTACAAAGAGCGCTATTAGGGAATGCAGATTCAGTAAAAGCACTGTATCAATGTTAAGTTTCCTGAATTTGATCATAAATACTATGATTCTATTCAGTGATCTTAGGAGGTACACACTGAAGTCAGAAGTCATACAGGGGTATAATATATGCAACCTCTCTCCAATGGTTCAGAAAAACAAATTATATAAATTAAAGAGAGAGAATATGAAGGGCATTTTCTGAAAGGTATGCTAATTGAGATGCATGTACAGCTGTTGACTTGTCAATGATCAAATACTGCACTGAGGCATGAAAAGTACATGAGCGATATTAAAACACATTATTAACACCAGCTCTCTTGGCGTCCAGCCAGTAAGATGAAAGAGATGCTGAGTTGAGGTTTTATAGCATAGCTATCTTTTTCAATCATGACTATTTGGTGATTCATTATTACACATGCCAGTAACTCCACCCCAGTGATGCAATTATATCATATTTTCATTTTCTTTTTCCTTTTTAAGGAGCTAGTTATTTAAGATTCTAATTGTGAACTTCTACACTTTGAACCATTAATCAGAGCTACCATACTGTTTATATAAAGGGGTGGAAGGGATGATGTGTTTGCCAGCACGTATTTTAAGGTATAAAAATTTAAAACTAGATGCTACTTTAAGAAACACACCCAGATAACTGAGATGTTTTCTAGCAAGCTCTGATTTTCACAATTTTTGCATATACCAAAACCCAGACTTAGAACTTTAAGCTTTATCTCCATTCATCCAATGGGTCTAGTCAATCCTTTTCAAATCTTGCTTACATCTGAATTATACTTGACCTTGCATCCACCTTGTGAACCACCCAGCTCTAAAGATGGCCTCCTGAGTCTCAACTCTGCTGGTGACTATTGTGTGACCTTAGGCAAAATACTTTTTAAAATATTTTTTATAGAGAAATGCTGATTTACAACACTGTATATGTTTTGAAGGTTTAGGGTCTAAACCTCTACCTCTTCAAGTAAGTATTACCACACCACGCCCACCACCCAAACTGCAACAACTCTCCACCAGAGTAGATACCTAACCTCCCTGTGCTTCCAACTCTATGCTCCCTGTATTACAGTGAGGCTCAGAACAGCTTGACAACTTGTCTAAACTACTTGGCAATTTAGTGTTAGAACCAGGACCTTCCGTGGTGCTTTCAGCGTTGTATGAGTTTAAGGAATGTTGCCTGACAAGGTATTGTTTAGAAAAAGCCACATTTCTCATTAAGTTAAACATTTTTCTTTCTACCATTCAATTCTATTCAATAATCATTTACTTGAAAGGCAAGCTGCACAAAGGGAAGACTGGAGAAGGCCTTGGGGTGAGAAATTTTGGATTCAAAGTCCAGCTGCACTACCTACTCTGTGTTCAGTTTTCTCTTTTGTAAAATGGAACTCCTGAAACATACCATTTAAATTTGTTGGGATGAATATTAGCAACGTTTACAGAGCAGCCTTTCAAGCAAATGCGACTTCGAAAATATATTATTTGAGGGGGGCCTCCCTGGTGGTGCTAAGGGTTAAGTTGCAGCACTATGAAGCTATCGGCAGTCACTGCAGCATGAGTTTGATCCCTGGCCTGGTTGCTGACCCACACAGTGGGTCAGACTTCCCCTGTCTCTCCCGCTGCTCCCCTCAATCAATCCATCTGTTTTGCTCCCTACTCTGTCTCTGGTGAATCCTCTTACCATCCTCCCATCCCTGTACCTCTATCCTATACCCCAGTTCTTAAATGTATAAATAAGTAAATTAAATATATATATATATTATTTGGCTAATGACACAAGACACTGGTTTTGGGGTGGGCAAAGTGGAGGAGCTGACTGTAGAAAATAATGAGAGAAACTATTTACTCTGAGGTTTTAGGGGTCACACCCACTGTCACCCAGAAAGAACAAAAAAAGAATTAGAGAAAGCTGGACTTGAAGTACCACCCTGATAAGAATCCAAACGGAGAGAAGTTTAAACAGGTTTCTCAAGCTTATGAAGTACTCTCCAATGCAAAGCATAAGAATTTCAAATCAATGTGTCAAGGATGAAGATGTGAGATATTACAGGTGGTCATCCTTCTGGAGGAAAAATATATTTGGACCCACTCTCTTACCACATAGTAAAATATACACCCTCAGTGCTTTGGTGGTTGAGAGCTCCAATGATCATGCCAGAGGGCAGAAATCCTACATTGTCAAACTATTAACAAAGATGTTAAAAAAAAAAAAAGGTTCATTAATAAAATATTCAAAAGACTAAAAAATTCAAAGAGCTTTAAAAAGTATATGACAAAGGGACCTCCCTGGTGGTGCAGTGGATTAAGCAACACACTATGAAGCAAACCACAGCCAATGCAGCATGAGTTCGATCCCTGTTGCCGGCCAGGGAGGGGACCCACATGGTGCAGCAGACCTCTCCTGCTTCACCCGCTGCTGCCCTCAGCAGTGTGTTTCAGTCAATCTGCCTGTTCTGCTCCCCACTCTGTCTGGTGAATCCTCTTACCTCCCTTGACTCTGGCCTGTACCCTAGCTCTTGTGTGCATAAATAAATAAATCTTTTTTTAAAAAAAGTAGACGACAAGCAGAGAACAAGTCATTAAAGAAAGTAGAACAGTGGTAGTAGTTTTGGACATCTTTGATATGTTTGTGGAGGGAGAAAGGTGTAAAGAGAAAGGAGAGGTGAAAATGTGCATCAACTTTCAGTTACTATAGAAGACTTAAAAAAGTGGTATAAAAAAGCTAGTTCTGGGAAAGAATATAATTTGTGACAATTGTGAAGACCTAGATGGTATAAAGGAACAGTAGAGTGCTGTCCCAATTGCCAAGGTATTGGAATGCAAATAAAATTCATCAGACAGGATGTGAAATGGTTCAGCAAATTCAGTCTGTGTGCATGGAATGCCAGGGCCATGGGAAACAGATCGGTCCTAAATCTGTTTTTTCACAGATAGATGTAAAAGCTGCAATGGAAAGGAAGATAGTTTGAGAGAAGAAGAATCTAGAAGTTCATATGGACAAAATATGAAAGATGGCCAGAAAACATTCCATGGTGAAGGAGACCTAGAACCAATAGATATTACAATTGTTTTAGATCAGATAGACCACAGTGCTTTCACTAGGCAAGGAGAACACCCTTCCTTGGGTAAGGGCATACACACAGTGCTTCTGAAAGTCAATATCTATTCTTGACATCCAAACTATAGTAATCAACTCTCATCCAGGTCAGATAGGCAAGCATGGAGGTATCAAGCATGTGCTAAAATGAAGGCATGTCCATTTATCATGGACCAAACAAAAATGGTTGCCTAATCACTGAATTTAAGGTAAACTTTCCTGAGATTAGCTTTCTGTCTCATGATGAAATCTGTTTGCTGGAAAAACTCCTACCTGAGAGGAAGGCAATAAAAGAGACTGATGAAATGGACCAGTCAGAACTGGTGGATTTTGGTCCAAACTAGGAAATGCGATGCCATTAGAATGGAGAAGCTTATGAGAATGATGAGCAACATCTTATGGCGGTGTTCAGTGACACAACCTCCTCATGGGTCAGTGAGTAACACTTATGGCTACACTTTGTACACAGGCGAATAGTGATCTGATCCAAGAAGTTGAGAAGAGCTTTCTGAGTTTAAAACTGCAAATAAACCATAAGAGAAAAGTTAGGTGTTTCTACCTAAAAACAAAAATTTCCAGAAAATTAAGAACGTAAACAAAATTTTAAAAATGTACTGGGAAAAAACAATTCTTGCCTTCATTACACAGTAATGAATGAATGCACAGTAGTGAATGTGTGAAGGAATGTAATCAATATGCTCACAACTTACAATTGTTTTTGTTTCAATACTCAACCACAGTGGTTTTTTTTTAAGATTTATTTATTTATGCATACAAGAGCCGGGGTACAGGCCAGAGTCACGGGAGGTGAGAGGGTTCACCAGAGACAGAGTGGGGAGCAGAACAGGCAGATCGACTGAAATACACTGCTGAGAGGAGCAGCGGGTGAGGCAGGAGAGGTCTGCTGTACCATGTGGGTCACCTCTCTGGCCAGGGATTGAACTCGTGCTGCTGTGCCATGGATACTTCATGGTGCAGCGCTCAACCCGCTGTGCCACCAAAGAGGCCCCATAGTATTATTTTCAAATTAACTGAATAAACTCAGATATAAAAGCTCCAAGTTTGCCCTCTATGTACGATGACTTGAGCATGCAAGATGAAGTTTAATACCTGCATAAACTACTTTTTAAAAATCACCCCTAGCATGTTAGGCTTTAACTTGTCATTGATTTCAACTATGTGCACAAAATAGCTCAGACTGAAAAGCTGTAGGCATATATATATAGTTTTTTTCAGTGTATGAACCTTAATTGTTAAACTCTGAAAGTTAAAACTGTATTAAACTGGCAATCAAAGAACTTAATTTGTAGACAAGTAATTGGTCTGTATATTTACTTGTATTAAGTGGGAGTCATTGTGATGCCGCTACATTTATTCTATTGCCTCAACTGTTATGTGATGACATGATATATAGTTTAGCCTGTGGTATTAGTGACAGAAAAGATAACCTTTCTTTTCTTTTTTTTTTTTAAAGATTATTTGTGCATAGAAGAACTGGGGTGTAAACCAGAGGTGCGGGGAGGGGGTAGTGAGAGGATTCACCAGAGACAGAGTGGAGAGCAGAACAGGCAGATCTACTGAAATACACTGCTGGGGGGAGTAGCAGGTGAGACAGGAGAGGTCTGCTGTGCCATGTGAGTCACCTCCCGGGCTGGGGATGAAGTCAGTTCTCAGCTGTGATAGCACTGAGACTTAAACTTTACACCACCAGGGAGGCCCAAAATAACCTTTCTAATGAAGGAATTTACATGCTGCTTCTTGAGGGCATGCACTTGAAGAATAGCATTCCATTTTGCTGTGCTATTTAATATATATATGCATTAAAATATTCATGTATTTTTCAGTAATAGAAATTATAAAAGTAGCTCCTCCTCTCAAAATGCATAAACCAAAAGCATAAACCCTAATGACAGGATATTTAGTGTAAAAATCTTTTGAGAAAGAGAAAACATACATAGGTAAAATACATATATGAAATCTTCTATATATTCCTTAGAGACAGGTTTCATGAAAATTTGTCTGTACTTGCTATTCTTGTTAAATACAAGCAGTGACAACCACCTCACTCTCTCCTCTCTCTGTCTCTAATAAAATCTGGAAGGTTGCAGCAACTTTGTAAATGGCCTCCCTACTCATGCCACTTTGTTCCAGTCCTTGTCTGGCCCTGTGGCTAACATGTGTGAATTATCCTTGCTCCCCCCTCATCCCCTACTGGCAACTGTCTTTGGGGCATGCTTTGTCCCTCCCCTAGTCATCCCCTGTGACCAAATATATCACCTATATTCTGACCATCCCAAATCATTTTCCAGACAGATCAGCTTCTCTCTCGGATATCATACTCTTCTTTATCCAGAGAGCCCCTCCCCTACCCCACACATGACCACGTGGTCAAACACTATGCGTAGTTCAAGTCTCCGTTCTCATGTTGCCTAGTTCTCCTCAAGAGGACTGAATTTCAGGTTCAAACAGGCAGGAGCTCCCACCACTCTACTCTATAGTAGTGCAGGCATCTTGCATTATCCTTGTTTCTTCCATAGTTGTCTCCCCCACTGGGCCTTCTTGAGAGCAGAAACCATGGCGTGCACCCTTTGCACCTCGCACAATGTTGGAAATCAACAAACACATATTGAATTAATAGTGTTCGAGAGCATTATCTTTTTCTTTCCTTCCATCATGTTGGTATCCAGTGTTGTCCCAAAATCGATGGTGCTTAATCAACTTGCTTAACTTGTCACCTAGGAAATGTCCACACTTACAGCAAAATCTACCTTTCAAACTCCCCTGCTGGGGAAGATTAAATATTGATAGCAGCTTCTAGATTTTTCCCCCAAAGCAACCAAGTGCTAACACCCAACTGGCTGTTCTATTATCATTGGTAGCAAGATGGCACAAATGCACAGCACTAGGTCCAAAAGGCGTTATTAATACCTGCTCCGCTGTAGACCTAGCATGTCAGGCTCACAAGTGAGAATGTAAATTCACTTTGTCAGAGAAAACATTCCTCTTGGGGGACATAAACTCAACTTCAAGGAGAGTAATGACCATAGCCCACAGGCAGCGGGGGGTGAGTAATTTACTGCTGCTAGGCAATTAGTGTTGCTGGGAAAAAAATTGCTTTCATTTAAAATTCTCTTTAAGCCATATGTATCATGGCTCATGGGATAATTTATGTATCATTAGAAACTAAGAAACATACATCATGCTAATAAATTGTGTCTCCCCTTCACCACCACCAATAGCTCCCAGGGGTCTTTAAGAAGTCAGTTTTACTGTCCTTGGTATGTAAGTTGGTCTGGAAATGTTCCTATGTAACTCGTTTAGCTTCTCATTCACTCTGTGGTTCTCTGGCAGAGACAGAAACACTGACCATCGTTTTGACCCACTGATTTGCAGCAGCATTTGTTATCAAGTTGCCCATGGTAGAACTGGCAAGACCAAGAATTGCATTGTTTTCCCTAACTCCTTGAATGTCTTTTCTTCAGATTTTGGTTTACCTTGAAGTCCTCCTAGTGCTAGTATGTTATTACTGCACTACAAAGCATGTCCAACAATTCTACCGGTTCCCATTCAAAGGTCGGCCCATCATACCAAAGCTGATGGCTGCCGAGAGCATGAAGAGTGTGCTTAAAAGTCCAGTGTGTGCAGCAGGGGCCAAGAGCTTCCTGGAGTGAGGCTGGAGGTCATACGCCAACTGGACGAACATACTTGAGTTTAGAGGATGGACCACCTTAAGCAGAATCTCTGGAGCAAACATTAAATGGAAAGTCATAAATGAGCTCTTCATTGCTGGGGAGCAAGACATGAGGGGAAAGGTGAGAAGCCCAACATCCAAATAGCATGTGCAGCGTGGAAACACTGACCAGTGTCCCCAGAACAGTTTAACTTAACAGGGAAGCCCTCAGGTGACTGGTATGTGCCTCTAGATCAAAAGTATGGGCAGCTGCATTTCATATAAACTTAAGATTTTTGAGCCCAAGCCTCAAAATGGGCACTGCACTGGGCACTGGGCAGTGCACCCTCCCAGCATTGTTGCCATAAAGACCTCAGCAGGTGTTGGAGGTAGTGACTGGACTCTCTTGAAGGGATTTTCCTAAATATCTTCTGTCACTCTTTTGCATTCACCATGTTGTACCAGCAATGGGCAAGCAACAAGCTGACCTTTACTTTGCATATTCTGACAAATTTGGTGAAGATAGTGGGTTCCTAATAGGGACAGAGGGCTAAGAGTGAAGAACTGGGGGACTGTGACAGTTTGTGCATCTCAGGGACGATTACCCTCCCATCAGGACTGACAACTTTTCCAAATGGGAGGGCATTTAGGCTGTTCACCCAGGCCAGCCCTCCACAGCTAAAGGGAAACTTCTATCAGTTCTGCCCGAATTGATCATTGCCTCTAGGACAGGGGTGGATGTGTGACATTTGCACACTGAAAGTCCAAACTTCAGTGGAAAAGAATCCACCAAGCGTTTGGAAGACTCGCTACAAAATAAAGATCTCCCTGGCTGGCCTAGTAGTAGGTCTCCACATAGAAGTGTTTGAGACCCTAACTTCAACGAACACTTATGACTTGTCCTGGTACACACTTTCCAACATTTAATCCTCTCAATACCCATTTTACAGATGAGAAACTCAAGGCCCAGTGTGACCTATTCATGGAGACTCAGGAGGAAGACAAGAGCCCTCTGCAGACAGACTGCAGACTAAAGGTCCTAATCTTTTCAGTTACCTGGCCCCATGGAATCCATTTACAAACTTGGCAGAAAACCAAAATGAAAGGGCAGCTCAAATTTCAATCAATGCCAGACTCTGCATGAGTTATCTGACATCAGTTTTTTGAGGTTTAGAACCATCACTTACAAGTAGACAGTAACTTGGACCTAAACCTCCCTACCATAGAGCTGCAGGGAAGCTGAGATTTTGTCTCAAGTCTGTGGAGATGTCTCCTGAACGCATGATTTTTTCTACTGTCCCAAGTCAGCCAGCTTAAGGGTGTTGCATCTGGCTTTGAGGGTGTCGCTGTAAGCCAACGAGGCCTATTCTACATGGGTTGGACATCCCAGCATGAAACCAATATACAGAATGAATGAGTCCCAACTTCCCAAGTAGAGACCAAGAATAGGAGAGAAAATGGTATGTCCCAGACATGTCTATTAACAGTTATGAGAACAACATTGTTCAATAAAATTCAAACAGATCATACAGTTGGTAAAATGACAATGGTTTAAAATTATTAAAATGTGATAAAACAATGTTTCCACAGATACAGGGTATGTGGGTAACCCTGGAACAGAATCTTTTTTCCTGAAAGTATTTTGTCCAGTTGAGAGAAAAGAAATAAAAGGAACATGAAAGGCAATAAAAGAAATACATGAGCATGGAAGACCATCATTAATCTTCTATTCCAGTGGTAGTCACAGCTGCAGGGGATGCAAAATGCTTTAATAGCAATTCCATTCAGAGACAAACTTAAGCACTGGGGGTCTAGGCAGAAATGAACAAGAGCCCTAATTGCATACCTGATTCTGGAGTTATGCAAGTGACCCCAGAAACACCAATTAAGTTAAGAAATGAAGTTAATGAAAATTATAATTTCAGCAAAGTATTCTGTGTGTAGACACAAGTCACTCATTTACAAACTGTAATGGTATTAACTGGATGATTTTCCATGCCTAGATTTGGTGCAGGCATAAGTTTGGGGACAAGAAGGAGGGGGGCATAGGAAGGAAAATCTAGCAGTAACCTGGTGGAAGGGGAAGAGGGAAGCACAGGAGAGCCTTTAAATGAGTTTCCTGCTCAATTCAAATTCTACTCCATCAATAACTTTATAATATTTGACCCCTAAAATAGCTCAAGTATGAAATAAATCTGTGCACAAACCGTAATCTCTGAAGACATTATCATAAATATCTATGCCTAACTCCTATACATACTAGCCCTGTATCTCCTCTGTGACTTTGAAGAAAGTAGAAAAATTCATTTCAGAGACCAAATAGTTAAGAGAGATGTGATCTAAATATTTCACTAGGTAGATGTTAAAATATTTTATGCTAAAAAAATAGTAGTAGTTCCATGTGTTATGATAAAAAATAAATTTATTTGGAAAAAAATACGCTATTTCTTTGCTTGGCCAGAGTAAATCCCCACCACAGTGGAATTCAATTTAAATGAGTGACTACCACATGTCACGTGTGTACAATCAACAGCCCAAGTGAAAAAGTATCCAAATGACTGTGTCCAGTTTATCACACTGACTATACAAGAGTTGCTTCATATCATACCAAAGATGAAAACCTGAGGAAAACAGACTAGAATTGTCCACTGCAACGGCTCTTCTTGTTGATCTTTAAATTACTTAATAGTTTTCCAGCTTGGAGTCTCTAATTTGGTATTGTATCAACTTCATTTCTGTGCAAACTATGAATTAACAGCTGCCTTCTAATGCAAAAATTGCTTTTAAAGCAAACTCTGGTTTGATGATAAACATATCTTTAAAGACATGGTTTTAAATACCATTGTTTTGCACTCTCTAAAATGTGATTTTTTTTTTCCATTCCAACATTTTCAGGTCACGAATTTAAAAGCGCATACAGAATATCATGATCACTGCTCTATTGCACTAATGCCCCATAGATGATTATGGTCCATTGAGTCATCATCCATGTTTATTGAAGGGAATTTTGGAAGTCCAGCTTTGGTCAGCCAGCTGACAGTCAGTCCTCTTTTCCAGTCCAAAATTAAATAAGTCAATATTTTTTTAAACACTGGTCCAAGGTATTTGGGGGGCCCCTCTGTATTGCTGCTGGATAAGGAGGCTTGAGATTTAATTGCTTTTTGCAGAAGGATTTTAGGTAACAAGCACTGAGTGATCATCACTTCCTTTCCTGTAACAGAGTGAGGGAGGAAGAAAGAAAAAAGAGAACAATGATTTTAAAATCTGTGAGATGGAGAGGGATGCTCGATATTATAGGCATAGATAGGTTACAGATATGCTCAGAGAAACTTGCAAGTGAAAGAAAAACTGAGAAGGACAATTTACATTATTTTTGGTCTGTGCATATGTAGAGGATTTGGCAACTTTGAGTTGTCCACCTCCTGGATCCCTCCTTCTCCCTTCTTTGGCAAAGCCTTCCCAACGTCTGAAAGAGCAGATTTTCTTCCTTCACTGCAGTAGAGGAGAGAGGTGAACCTGGCATCTGTTCAACCAAGTATATCTTTCCAAGGAACCTCATCACATTAGAACTGGAAAAGGATTCAGAGGTCATCTGCTCCACCCTGATGACGTGAGAAACCAAGAGCTCTAGGAGAGCAACTGGCAGGGTCTAAAATGAGAACCCATGTGTTATGATCTGCTAAAAAGTCTTGACCAGCAATTTGAAGATCAGTCTACAGTGGTCTCTGGACTGCCTGGTTGAAAAAGACTGGCCTACTAGTCCATGCTGAGGGTGTGGCGCTGTGCTCAGCGGGGCTGTCAGGTGTGGGCACTGAAGAGGGCCCAGAACCAGTATTTGCAATGCCCTTATTCTCCAGGTTCCCTCAGTGAGATGTTTCTCTAAGATTTATTCTCCACTCATAGCATTCTGCAAGTTTATTCCATTTGTAGGTCCCTAGCCTTTAAATATATCCAGTGAATTTTTGGCAGGGGTCAAAGTCATCACTTGTTTTCAAGGCCGTAGTTCAGTTCATTTCCTTCATCAGGCCTCTGATCTTCACTCACTCTCTGCAAGGCCCATCCATCCCCTCTGGCTTCCAGGCTTTGACTGGCTATTCAGATCACACTACTGTAGCTGATCTCACCCATGCTCATGTTTGGTAACAGTCACTTCTGTTTTAATTGTTTTTGCTATCTTCATTTTCCAAAACCTTCAGCTTCCCACTTCTTCAGATGGGTTTCCTCAGAGGACAGTCTTGTTCTATTTAATTCTCTCATCCCTCCTGATAGGCAGATGCTCCTTCACACCAAGCATCTTCTCCACACCGTTAGCAAGTCTTGAGGGTCAACTGTCTGCTTCTCACAACTCAGACCCAATCTTATTAGCCCACCTCATAAGCCTTGCACTTGCCCCACATGACTACACACACATGCACTTAACAAGCCTCTGGGGACTTTTGTGATGCAAATGATAAACCCAAAATATCAAACACCAAGAACCTGTCAGCTACTTTCCAGAATTCACAATTACATTCTCTGATGACTATGTTTTCTTTATAGTTAACTGCATATTAGAAAAGCAACTTTGAAATACTTTCCTCTTACAAGGTGCCTCTTAGGAGGCAGCTGCCTATTTAGAAAATTAATTTCCCTTTACCCCAGCTTCCATGGCAACAATTTAATGCTCTGAGAGGATGAAATGTGATTTTAAGAACTTAACTCTTCTCCAAAGACCTCATTTCATATTTACCAGACATTATTTGAAAATGCTCAATCATATCATTTCAAATCCCAGGATACAGTATGAATTGATTAACAGAAATTACATCCTGTGGTTTTAAGTAGCAATTATGTTCTCCCATCTTCCTTTAGGAATTTGGGTTAGAAAATCCTTTCAAAAAACATGGGTAGGGGATACTTTTAGTTAACAACCCCAACTCCTGACTTAAGATGAAAACAAACATGGTTACAATTTAAAAAAAAAAACTTTATTCATTTGACCCCCATTTTAGAGCCCAAACCACACATGGTTGCTTTGCCACTGAAGTCTAGGACATTTTCCTACGTGTCTGAGAGACAGCGAGCAGAGTATAGTTGGTCCAGAGGAGCTACTGATAGACGTTTCCAGTCAAGGACACATACATTCTCCTTGTAAGAAGGTTTCTGATCCACTCAAGAAAGGTTATTTGTACCAGAAATTGTGAGAAGGAAAAACCCCTTTGACATTGCCAGAGCTTCACCTCTAAAAGTAAGAGCTTTGACCTCTTACTCGACCACTTACAAGTTCACCCTCTTGACTTTAGGGATATAATTCATGGTTTCTCATAACAGTCTCAGAATATTCCCAAGAGATTTCTACCATGTCCTGTACTTCTCTAGCCTTGTTTTTCAGAAACAATCCATTTCTAAAGCCAATTTCAGTGGGAGGAAAAAATGAAAGAGGAATTATTTCTCACAGTCAGCTGGTGTCAGAGCTTAACTAGGAAGGGCTCTTTACAAAGGCAGCGCGGCCACTCATCTCGGAGCATGGAGACCTGGTTAAACACAATACTGACCTCCTCAGACAGCACATGCAGGACAGGAAGGCCGAGGCCTCTTCCTGATACTCCTCTTTGCTACTATCTTCCTTCAGGAATTCCTGGAGATCCGTTTCAGGAAACTCATTCTGCTGGTATTTCTTTAAAAAAAGTACACAGTGTTGTTACCTTATTTGTGGAGCATGAGAAATTGCTCCCTTGTGAACAAACCAAACCCACCTTACTCTCCCACACTGCTAGGTCAGATCCAAGACCTGATATTAACAATGATGAATCAATATGTCAGTCCCGGAGCAAGCATGGGAACAGAGATCAATCCAAAGGAAAGCTCCAGAAAACAAGCCATGTGGGCCAGAGGAAGGATGTGTTAAGAAGGGGAATGAAGGAGAGAGTCAAAAATCTCAGTTCTTTTTTTTTTTTTAAATCTCAGTTCTAATGCTAATTGCAAGACTAGATAAACCCTCCCCTTCCCTATACTGCCAAATTAGGATCTGTCTGGCAAGAAATCTCTATTTCCTCTATTATATTAGAACTTGGTCACTTGGTGGGGCAGAAGATAGTAGGTACTTCTAAGAAAGTACCCTGAAAGACCCTGAAACCCACCCCCCTTCTTCATGCTCCATGAGGTCATCTACCATGTCACTGAGACTTGACCCACTCATAGGGACACTCTCCTGTGAAAGATTAAACCCCGTAGGGTAAGAGCATATGGCTCTTCTTTCTCCAGAACCAGTCCTGCCACTAGAGCTGACTACCAGTTCCCGCACAAATACTTATTTCTCCTCCCTGCACCCCTCACACACAGGCGCTCAGGAGTATTTCCAATGAACTGGCCTCTGAGTTGGTCTGAACAAGACAACACACCAAGGCTCACACATAGCATGCCTGGTAGCTCAGATGCTGACCTTGAAAAGGGATTTTAAAGCACAACCACTACTATGGGGGTACTACCACCTGAGGCCCATGAGCTTCCTTTTTTTTTAATGTTTTCTTTTTTAAAAGATTTTACTTATGTTTGCGTAGAAGAATGGGGGTGTAGGCCAGAGGTCTGGGTGGGTGAGAGGATTCACCAGAAACAGAGTGGGGAGCAGCAGGTGAGACAGGAGAGGTCTGCTGAGCATGTGGGTCAGCTCCCTGGCCAGGGATTAAACTCAGGCTGTTGCCGCAGTGGGTCACTGCTATGGGCAATTATGGTGGTAGTGCTGAGATTTAACCCCTAGGCCACCAGGGAGGGCCCCATGAGCTTCCTTTAAGCTACAAATCAGTTCAGTGGACCTGTCTGAAAGTAAAGAAAACCCACTGGGTGGCTTGGGAAGGGGGAAGCTAAAGAGCCACAAAAACCTTAGTTTTCATAATTTAAGGAAACCTGCAGCAAACCAGTGGGTGTATCACCCCATGTGTAGGCGCACCAGAGTCTGGACCCTGATAAAGGGTGGTTACTCTTATCACTGAAATGGACTACTCAAGGCCTAAGTCCTAGGTAGCCACACGGGCAGGCGCACCTACAGTGCTGAGACGAACGGCCCAAATGCTTGATTTACCAAACTCAGCCCATCCTTACCCATTTCCTTTGTCTTTTCCACCACACCTCCAAATCAACCACCCTCAGCTGGGTGACAGTGAGAAGGTCCTAAATGCGAATTTTAAATAAACCTCCAACACCTTTGTCTTTTCCACAAAATCTGCAACTCTAAGTAGTAAAACTTTAGTATTTAAGCATGTAAAAAATGCAGTATTTGGGCCCGCCTTGGTGGCACAGTGGGTTAAGCAACGCACTATGAAGCAAACCACAGCCACAGCAGCACGAGTTCGATCCCTGTCGCCGGCCAGGGAGGGGACCCACATGGTACAGCAGACCTCTCCTGCCTCACCCGCTGCTGCCCTCAGCAGTGTGTTTCTGTCAATCTGCCTGTTCTGCATCCTGCTCTGTCTGGTGGATTCTCTCACCACCCCCACACCTCTGGCCTGTACCTCAGCTCTTGTATGCATAAATAAATAAATCTTTTTTAAAAATGCAGTATTTTCCTATGTCTGATCTATATTGAACTTGCAGTAGTTTTGGAGAGGTAGGAAATACTGGTTGCTACTTACCTTAATGGTGTCGTAGGAATCTGTAATGAGTGCAATGAAAAGACTGAGGATCATATAGATAAAAAGACTGATGAAGGAATACAGATACACGCGACTGAACAGCCACACCAAAATGCTCTTCTGCTGGATATGAGCAAAGGTCGCAAACATGTCATCACCGTTGACCAAAGAAAACAGACACTCGGCAACCGTGTTCAGATTTTCAAACTGTAACGGGAACCCAAATCAACTTTTGAGATCTCTCAAACCAAAAAAGCAGAAAAATTTCTAATTAGTTGAAGTTGCTAAGAGTAACATTCATGTTGAGACAGCTTTAAGAGCATAAGAAGTGGCAAAACATCACTCCACATTCATGAAGACCATCTCGACAGTTCCCTCCATTTTTTTGGATGTCATTTTTACATGCTGCTGGTTACATCATCCAACAACTCTTGATCCTAAGGTTTTCTATTTAGCATAAACTTAGTCTTACGTTATTCATACTTACTGAGAGCATGTTATTTAATAGCCCGTGCCCTGGAAATGTTGAATCTAACTGTGACCCTGTCGGTGAACATCCCCATAACATTTGCTATTATAAAGAACAATGTGCTGAACACTTCTAAACAATGAGTCCTCCTGTTAATGGGTGTGAGCAAGCAATATTTCAAAAGCTATGATCTGCCAAACCACTTTTTGAAAAAATGGCCGCAGCTAGATTCCACACCCAGCAAAGATGGAAGTGAGACACAGTGCCAGGCCCAAGAATATTTTGCTGAATAAATGGTTTCCAACCTTGAGTCCAGGTAATTTTAACACATTAAAAGCTAAAGACTGCCAGAGATGGGGAAGTGTCAAGAGTGCATGATCATGGCCAATGCCCTAGAAGGGCTCTTACCCAACAGTCAGCAGGCCACAACCAACAACATAGCCACTCCCTGGGAGAGGTCAGGGTGGGCTGCATAGAACAAGGGCCTGAGGCCAAGTAGCTCAGGAGCTAGAGGAGACAGGGAATGATTTGCTTAATGAATATGGGGAAACTCGTGCCAGTTTTAAGAAGCAGCTGAGAGGTGTGTCTGTGGTCCTCAGCAAAGAGCCTTGTCTGGTCTTCTCTGTACTTCAAACTAATACAGGTCATATTGGAACCTTCAACCAGAACAGTAGTATTATTTGCCTTATTTCTAAGAAGTAACCATGGCAGATGAGAGCTTGCCTAGAATTGGAAAAGCCTGGGGCAGGGCTGCCAGGGAGAGGTGACTACTAGGGTCTAGGGAAGCTTGGGGAAAGGAGGGATCTGAGAGGAACACAAGTCTGGGAGGGGACAAGGGGCAGGGATGCCTCATGAGATGGGGGTGTTAGGTGGAACTGCTGCCATCAGTGCACTGGTTGGAAGCATACTCTGTAGCTAAGAAGGCAAGTCCAGGCTGGTATGGGATCCTGTAGTATGCCATCTTGGCTCCAACTAGCTGACAAACGACTGTCACCTCCACTGGAAACAAACAGCATGTGATTAACAACCTAATGTCTCTAGGGTCAGAGGACTGAACGTTAAATGAATGTGAAGAGCTTTTATCCAAAGAACAATAATGACCCAATAGCCAAAAGACAGTACAGTCTTCAAAATGCCAACAGAACGAGATACTGTGGAGTTTTGAATCAAATTCTGTCCTCAGACGATTGTACGACTGTCTGTGGAGACAGTGTGGCTTTGGGGGTGGCCAAGGCCCTGGAGGATATCTGTGGGAGCCCTTCCCCTGGGAGTGGTCTTACTATTTCACATGTAACAGAAGAAACCACCCACCGCCCTACCCCAGAAAATGGGCTTTTCTTCCAGATTTCCCTGTTTCTGTCAGTGATTCCAAACTCATTCCAGACACTTTTACTCCAAAATCATCAAGCACTGAAAACTATGTGTTGAACTGATGAATCTCTCACTTTCTTCAAACTTCTAAGATCTGTCTGTTCTTGTGATAATATTCTCTGATTCACTTTTTTTATTCCGTTCTGATGTCAACACATATATCTGGATTATTACAGAAATCTCCAAGGAAATCTTTTTTTACTCACACCTCTTCTCCCTCCAGTCCAAGCTGCAGTAAAATCTAAACTTCATACAAAATAGCTCTCAGGTCATTTCTCTTGCTTAACAATATACAGTCTGAATGCAAAGTAAAAATCCAGACCAAAGGCTTGGATAAGTCCCTCCTTTATGTGGCTGCATCCCACCTCCATGGTATCAATATTAACATCTCTGCTTGTCTTCTCCCAAGACACCAGGCCCAGGTCTCTGTCTTTTCTTCATGAGATTTATTTCTATCATCTGGCATCTTCTCTGTGTCCAATGAAGCTAACATTAAGGACTTTGTGTGTGTGTGTGTGTGTGTGTGTGTGTGTGTGTGTGTGTGTGTGTGTGTGTAGAATTCAGATGCAGACCAGAGGTGTGGAGGGTGAGCGGGTTCACCAGAGACAGAGTGGAGAGCAGAGAAGGAGGACTGACTGAAATGCACTGGTAAGGGGAGCAGTGGGTGAGACAGGAGAGGTCTGCTGTGCCATGTGGGTTAGCTCCACGGCCAGGGATCAAACTAAGGCTAAAGTGGTGATAGAGCTGAACTTAACCCCCACACCACCAGGGAGGCCTAAGGGCTATTTTAAAGTCTACTTCAAGACAGACAGCCCAGGCTACCCTAGTCCTTTCTCTGTTCTGTAGCAATAAGAGCCACAGAGTAAACTACTGGATGGTCTTCTAGCCTGCTTTACAAAGGTCTCCACACCCCCAACAAGATAGCAAACACCACGTCCTACCCATCCTGCTCCACGGCTGGAGGTGCTGGGTAAAGTCCATAACCAAGGGAGATACACAAATGTACCCCAAAGAAGGAGCATGCCCACAACTCCACTGCATCAGTAACAACTGGTCTGAAGTTACTCTCCGTAGAGACTGGAGGGAACATCCAGTTAAGCACATCACTTAACATGTAGATTATTTAACAGTAAGACAGGTAGTTCCCAGAGTAAATATTTTCCATCCCCTCCACCAGCCTGAGGGCAATGAAGTTGAATCCAGTTTCTGTGGATATCAATTACAACTCAGACAGCACCATTAATAATTCATTTTTCTTAGAGTTTCTTTTAGAATCTAACTATTTCCTTTCTTTAGTTTCAAGAACTCCTAACAGTCTGTGCTTCAGGTTCCAGAAGAGTAAGTGGTCAATTCATCAGACATGTCAAGCTCATTCCTTAGGTTCCTGTGCAATTATTTGGTATCAGTCTAAATACAACACCTATCTCAGTATTAATGTCATTCACTATCATGCCTCTCTTTCCTCTGCTCATGAGATTTATTTTCAACCACCAAAAAATTAAAATAGACACCCATTAAGTGATTGGAACACACCTCATCATTCTTACTACTGGAAGTGGCTGTGAACCAGAGTCAGTTTCAGTAGTCAAATTCCATAGCAAGCGTGAACTTAAAAAATATTTAAGTAAGGAGAAATATGACCTGTGCATTTCCAGTCTAGAAGGACTACATTTCCAGGGAACTACTTTGACTCTCTATTCCTTATTCACTCAGTAAACATGTTGAGCCCCTACCATGTTCCATGCACAAAGATGGGCCCAGGGAATGCTGAGAGAAGTCACAGTTCTTGCCCTCCAAGAACTCTGTCTAGAACAACCTGACAGTGACTGGTACACTGTGGCTGTTTAATAATTATTAAATGGTTTTTCCATGAAGAGTCCAGTAGGTTTAGGAGGATCACAGCAAGAACCCAAGCATTTGTTCCCCTAATGATAATTTGGAAATTGAACACAAAAGAACTTTCACCTGAACCAAAAAAAAACTGCAATGGCTATATCAAAGAATGACATAAAAATCTGCCTCAAGACCTGGTATTCAGAACTCATGCAACGTTCAGGTAAATTGTCCTAACAATTCTTTTGAATAAGAAGGCGCTTGGCTAAAACCAGAGGCGCTGATAACATGAAGTGGGAATATGGGATCACGGAACTTGTTCTCACAACATCAGCAGACTGACAATTTTCAACATGTTGGTCTTCTCATTTGGAAAAAGGGGACAATGCAAGACTATGATTTATTTCTCACAGTAAAAAGCCCTAAGGAAACGTAGACGTCAGATGTGATCACTGCTCTTCCAAACCTCTCTTGAATTATTGAACATCAGCAGTCTCGAGCCCTCTGCGCCCAGGCACTTTGAAAGGAGCCGTGCCAAAGTCCATTAATGCTGGGCCCAACAATTTCTGTATTTTTTACTCTTAGTTGAACCACTGAAATCTGACATCTCACAGGAAGCAAAAATGTAAACTTTCTGCTGCCAGTAAAATCAAGTCCATTTTTCCTGCTATCTCTTCTTTAGAACTTTTTGTTTATTTGAAGAAAGAGTTTTCTTCTACAACTAAGGTTGTTTTGATTCTAAAATCTGGGGAAATGCTGGCTGTGGTGCTCAGCTTTTCAAGGCTGTGTGTAATACTGAAGGTCATCTGATTCAACAAAGTGGCAGAACCCTAAATTTCACAAGTTGGATGAATGGGGGGGTTGGGTGCAGTAAAAATGTCTAACTTCAGATTCAAAGAAGAAAAAGTATGGAGAAGGGGCCTCTCTGGTGGCACAAGGGGTCAAGCACCACACTATGAAGCTGTCCATAGCCACTATGGAATGAGTTCGATCCCTGGCCAGGGAGGGGACCCACATGGCACAGCAGACCTCTCCTGTTTTGCCTGCTGCTCCCCTCAGCAGTGTATTTCAATCAGTTTGCCTATTATGCTCCCCACTCTGTCTCTGGTGAATCCTTTCACCCCCTATACCTCTGGTCTGTGTCCAAGTTCTTTTTTGTTTGTTTGTTTTTTAAAGATTTATTTATTTATGCATACAAGAGCTGGGGTACAGGCCAGAGTCCAGGGAGGTGAGAGGATTCACCAGAGACAGAGCTGGGAGCAGAACAGGCAGACTGACTGAAACACACTGCTGAGGGGAGCAGCGGGCGAGGCAGGAGAGGTCTGCTGCGCCATGTGGGGCCCCTCTCTGGTCGGCGACAGGGATCGAACTCATGCTGCAGTGGCTGCGGTTTGCTTCACAGTACGTTGCTTAACCCACTGCACCACCAGGGAGGCCCCTGTGTCCAAGTTCTTGTATGCATAAATAAATCTTTTAAAAAAAAAATACGAAGAAGAAAAATACAACAATAGAAATAAGCTGAAAGTTTCCTGCCTCCAGTGACTAATGCATTCACAGCCTGAAGTCAAGGAGACACCTCCCCAAGACATCAGCCTGGCTAGTGATGGGACAGACCTGCAGGCTACCCTGGAGACAGCCCTGATGCCTCCTCTCCTCCTGGGGGGTGGCAAGTTAGAGGGAGTGGGAAGCCAACATTCAGTGAGAGACCCAAGTCTAGGGGTGAGGTCTGATGTGGAAGCCATGACTACATGTGGCTATGAGCACCTGATAGGTGGCTAGTTCAAACTGAGATGTACTTTCGGGTACAACACACACCAGATTTCAAAGACTTGCTATCCCCTCCTCCAAAAAAAATAAGAAAGAAAGATAGCTAAAGCATTTCATGTTTTGTATTATCTGTTGAAGTAATAAATCAGTTTCATCTGTTTCTGAAAAGAATTTTTCAGAATAGCTACTAGAGAACATTAAAGTACTCAGGTGTCTCTCCGTAGTAGCCCGCATATTTTAAATGGTCAGTGCTGGCCCAGAGTATCTTAATCTCATCTGGATCCTTTGAAAGGACCGAACTGAACATATAAAAATGGACACAGACTCACAAAGCAAATAACATATTTCCACAAGATAACCTTGACAGGTTGGCTCTCCTCTCTCTCTCTATTCTTGAATCAGACTGAGTGCTCTTTTGAAGGCGTTTGTTTTAGAGAATACCAAGGGTATGGGTCAAAGCATGTACATTGGGATCAGGCAGCCTGGAAGTGATCCTATCTCTACTATTTACTAGCCATGTAACAGCAGGAAAATGATCATCTTAAGATCCGTATTTTCTTTTTAAGATTGATGCATACCAGAACTGGGGTACAGGTCAGATGGGTGGGGGATGAGAGGATTCACTAGAGACATGGCTGAGGGGAACAGCAGGAAAGGCAGGAGAGATTTGCAGCACCATGTGGGTCAGATCCCCGGTCGGGAATCTAGGGATGCTTCATAGTGTGGTGCTTAACCCCTTGGGCCACCAGGGAGGTCCCTTAAAATCCCTATTTCCTATAAAAGATTAGTAAATTTTTCCCTCATAGAGCTCTGAATGGTTAACAGCTAGGGAGGTAAAGAACTGAGACATCATACCATGTAGCCCTCAAGAATGGAACTATTTTAGGCTCCTCCCTGGTGGCGCAAGGGTTAAGCACTGTACCATGAAGCGGTGGCAGCCACTGCAGCCTGAGTTCCGTCCCCTGAGAGGGAGGGGCCCGCATGGCCAAACCTCTTCCATCTCACCAGCTGCTCCCCTCAGCAGTGTATTTCAGTTTATCTGCCTGCTCTGCCCCCTGCTCTGTCTCTGGTGACTCCTCTCACACACGCCCCCCACCTCTAGCCTGTACCCCAGTTCCTCTATGCCTAAGTAAATCTTTTTTTAAAAAAGGGGGGTGAACTATTTTAGTAAAACTTAGGCTATATTGTCTGAACACCTTCCAGAATAATGATGGAGGAGGAGAGGGCAAAAGAAGAGATAGGAACATGCTTCCTGGGGACCAGCGAATTAAAGATAAAATCATTAAGCTCAGTATTTATTCCACACAGAGCAACACTGCCCTCTAGCGACAATAATGCAGAAATGCAGTCAGAGCCTAAGACGAGAAGGGAAGAAAAATGTAAATTTTCCTGGGCACTCAGACAGTAAGTTCCCGGATATAGAGATCATATCAAAGAACAGTTTTTACTGATGAGTCACCTTTAAAACAGTTGCACGGAATTGGAAGAGCAATAAGATTATCAAGATTCACTCAGAGATTGTCACTTTGTTCATTATATTGCTTCTCAGCTAGAAATAATCACTTACATGAACATGTTAAATATTAATACTTAAAGAGGAGAAAGCCTGGTCTATAGTTTCTAGGGCTTATTTTGGTAGAACAACACAGAAAGTTTGAGGTTTGTGGATTGTTCACTCTTTGTTAAGAGTTTGCAAAGCAGATTTGATCACACATTTCACAATGATTAAGATCAAAACTTAAGACTGAGCTGTTATATAATCTTCAAAGCAACACTTTGCATTTTTCTCTTTCTTCTTGCAGAACACTTAAGCCAAGATAATAGAGGCTGCTGTCTAGATTAACCAAGACAGCAGACAGAAATGCTAAGCATGACACATAAGCGTAAAGTATTAACTGCCATTATTTTGTTGTTGCTTCTGCTTTGCCCATTACCAGAGGCCCATGGGAGAAAAACTATAAGACATGATAACTCCTTTTATCTTTACTAGTTTGAAAGCAAGGCCTGTCATATTTCCTTTCTTGATCTACTAATCACATCCACCATTTTAAAGCAAGAACATCTACACATAACTCTGATATCCCTGAGATTATGATGGGCTGAAGCCCAATAGTAGTTTAAATGCAGATACTGATCTTTAATAAGGCACAAAGATTATGCCGTGATCCAAGTTGCCTGCTAAGACAAGATGTGCCATCATTTTAATCTTAAACCGAATATGGTCATTCTGGGCAATCTTTGTCCACGTCTGTTCTCCTTAATTAACTTGGATGAAAACTCTAATATTTGAAATCAGAAATATTTTGATGTATTTTGAAATAAGTTCCTCACTTAAATTTCATTTTTACCTTTGTGATCTCATATCTGAACAGTTCTCATCTGGTGAGTAGCTGGGTTAATATGTGACCCCTTAAACCAACATGACTAGGAAATAGGCCCTTTAGTCTCTTGCAGTTCTTGTACAAATATCCTGAAAGCACCCCAATATCCTGAAAAGGGAAAAAAATGCTATGGAAAGATCAATGCTATGTGCCAGTGAAAAGGGGGATGAAGATCAGGGCTGGGAACCCATTTCACGGGTCCTAGGTGTCACTCTGAGGAGGAAGATTGAGCACTACTCACCTTGGCATGATATGGTCCTAAGACAATCCAGCCACAGAACGTGTAACCCAAATAAATCATCCCAGCACAAGCGCAGAAGCGAAGAACTTTGGGCAGCGAGACTTCCATTGTTAAAATGAGCACCTGTTTAAAAAAAAAAAAATCAACAGAATGGGGGGAGGGGGAAGTAGCTACTAGACCCAAAAAAAGAAATAAATCGTAATGGTGGGGACACTACACAACACCACATCCTTACATTGTATGTCTGGAAGTAACCCAGATATCGGATGACTCCAACCCAGACAAAGAGTGTAGATGTTCCGAGCAAAATGCTGCACAGGTCGTAATTTGTGAGATTCTAAGGAATGAGCAAAAAAGACAGATGAGCAAAATATTCTATTCCACTCCACGTATTAACCACATTTTAAACTGACTGGAAAAGAAGCAACCTCCGAACTCTCATAGGTGACACTCAGAGTTTAAATGTAGAAGAAAATACTAGTAGCACAAATGTGTTTCTCACTTCCACAGAGTATTTCAACTACTTGAATAGATTTTTTTCAGATAATATCTTAAAATGGAGAATTGCATTTACCATTAACCTATAAACTAATGGTATTGGTTAAATAGCAAGCTATACCATTCGGTCACTTCTAAAAGAAAGCACAACTTGGTTTTCTAACACAGTTCCTGCTCTTAAGGAATTCTAGATCTGACTGAGGAGATAAACACACCGATTCTAATAGAGGATGCTAAGTGCAATGAGAGGCACGATGCCAGCCTGTCACCGGGGGCTTCCCGTGTGCATGCCCAGGACAGAGCTGGCATGGAGGACGTGCTGAGAGGGAGCACTGTGCGTAAATGAGCAAAGGCTGAGCAGAGGAATAAGGCTAAGTGCCTGCTAGACATCCAAGAGACACAGAGTTGATGGGTTTCTGAGAGTTAGGGTGGAAGAGGGAGCCAGATGCTACAGAGGACCCTGGAGTCATACAGAAGGGGGGCCATTGCACCCCAAGGCCGGGAGGCAGGCTGTAACGCAATATAGATACTTCCAGAAAGACTATCCCAAGTCCATGTGGATGAGTCTGAGGTAGGACAGCTGATGAGGAGGCTGCAGCAGCAGGCCAGACCAGAGAGGAAACCATCCCACAGAAAGCTGGAGGTAGTTGGGGAGGTGGGAGGTACTTTGGAGGGCAGGAGGTAGAGCTGCTAATATTTTCACTGACAGCACAGCATGGAGGGGGAAAAGCTGGGTGAAGGAGGCATCCACTGAGTCATGGAATTAAATCAACTAAGTACCATTAAGTTTCAGGTCCCTGGTAGGCACTCAATAATTCCTTGCCCCGCCCATCCACCGGAACACCCATTGGTGCTGGGTGATCACCCTGGATCTTGACGTGACTGGGTCATGGTCCCCTGTTCCTTTTGCAACTTAAAGCAACAGCAGCAACACAAAATGAAGTTCACCCAAACAGCCAATCTTTTCAAGCTTCAGATCTTAATCTGAAATCTGAAGATGCTCTCAAGTTTCCTGGGAAATATCCATAGGAATATCATCTTCCACATACCAGCATCCTTATTGTTCCTTCGTGAAAAGTCAGGTCAGAGGAGGCTTCATTTTTATGGGTGTGAGAAAGACATGAGCATCAAACTAGTCTCCATAAGGATTTTGTCTTTTTAAGTGCTTGTGGTCATCCAGAAGAACAGAAAGGTCAAGACTTTAAAGGGTGTGCCCCTCACCTTTGCTTTAATCTCCATTTTTAATATTGATCCAACTATTGTCATGAGGTCACTGATAATCACCAGGATGTACCATCTGTTGATGAACTCACATTGGTCGGCGTGGCACACACGGCGCTTGTACTTCTCCAGGAAGAAGTTTAGAAATCTCTGTGGTGGTGATCATTTTAAAAAGTATTGGGTTAAAGTCTCAGCACTATCAAGCTAAAGCCAGATACTGCAGCCTGAGTTCAACTCCCATCCAAGGCGCAGCAGACTCTCCTGCCTCACCTGCTGCTCCCCTCGGCAGTGTATTTCAGTCGATCTGCCTGTTCTGCCCCCCACTCTGTCTCTAGTGAGTCTTCTCATCCCCACCCCGCCCCACCTACACACACACCTCTGGCCTACACCCCTTATGCTCTTGTACGCATAAATAAAAATAAATCTTTTTTAAAATTGCATTTCTTACAAACCACACTTCCCTCTGGAAGGAGACAATGCAAAGCAGCGCTCTGTGATATGAACTGATAAGAACTGATACGGTATTACCTGTTCCTACTCAACAGAGCCATTTCAGGAGTAGACAGTACAGTGCACATTTCCCTGCTCTCTACCCCAGCGTTAAGTAAGCCTGCTAGTGCCTGCGACGTTAACTGGATCATTAAATACTTAGGCTCTCAGAGTCACCGTTTTTAACAGCTGATACAGAGGACATTCCAAGTACTTCACCTATGACCAACTCACTCTGGCCACAACCTGTGGCCCCAGGCACAAGTCTGTCTTTTAAAGGAGGAAACTGAAGCACAGTGGTGCTAGGCCAGGATTTGGGTCTGGGCAGTCAGTTCTAGAGCTAGTGTCCCTCTCTGCCAGAACAGGACCCCAGCCTTGGATTCAGAATATCAAGGGATTTGGGGAGATGGATGTTTACAAGATGAGTTGACAAAGGTCAAGAATGAATGAGACAGAATAACTGTAGACCATTTCTTTGCTCCACAAATGGTATCCTTCTGACTTCCTATTTCTCCTGACCCTGGTATGAATTTACACACATGCTACAAACAGACTAAGACTTGTGGGGAGCTGGAGTATATATTGACAAGAACCTTGAAGGTAAAAAGCGAAAATGAAACTCAAGGGAGCATTGTTAAACTATTTTAAAAAATAGAATAAAGTATTTATGCTTCATTATAACCCATTTACCAAATCTTTCTGTCAAAATGAGACAAAAGTTGAAACCTACACACGCTATTACTCTGTTCTTAAGATCACTCTTGAATTTAAAAGGGTCTCGTTTATGCTGCAAACATTCAAAACCTCAAGAGTTCACCACTATGCACCTGTGTTTATCACCTCCGATTTAAGCAGGATAATTATGTGATCCCACCTGATGTGCCAGGAGCCTTTACTCACTTCCTGCCCCTCTGGGTGATTAACACCCTCATGGGGGGCAGTCACTCAAGGGTCTAATTTAGTCAAGACCTCCAGAAAGGGCAGGGGGACCCGGCCTAGGGTCTGTTGTTGGGGCAAACTGAGAGCAGAAGCCAAGAGGAGGGAGAATTTTTTTAATTTTATTATTATCTTAATTATTTATTTTTTCTTACAATGTTTGCTTTCTTTTCTAGGTGTAGTCCCATTGAATTTCCACCACCAATTCACCCACGCACCATCACCAGAGTCACTTCTGCTCTCTGAGTCCCTGCCTTGATCCCAGTTCCTCCCTCTTTCAAGGAGAAAATTTGCACACACACTTACCTTTCGTAAACGGAGAGCAAGAATGATGGATCTGGTACATAGAATAAGAGACGCCAAGCAAATCACAATGACAAAGGCATCAAATATGAGGACGTATTGAGTATTTTTCTGAACTAAGGAACAAAAGCAGAATTCAAACATGAAACACCTTCTTGGGAGTCATTTCCAAACAAGGTGGCAATCTCAAAAGAAGCTCAAAAGACAAATAACAAATCACACTGCATTTGTTCAGAGTCAGAAGTCCACAGATAAGGTGAAACGTTCATTCCCTGATGTTAAGAGGTTAACAGACACACAAACTCTTAACAGATGCATTCAAGTGTATTTGTAATTATTTACTACAGACTAGATTTCACCAGAAGGTGCTCCGTTTGAGCGCCACACAAGAAAAGCAGAACTGCTGACATACTTGGTTCTGTCACACGAACGCACAAACATCCAGCTCTTCTTAATGAGGGAACAGTTTAAAACACCACCGCTGGGAACATGCATTCCTGTTTCTCAAGCTTACTGTGCACTTTTTCAGGAAAGATGTCCATACAATAAGCTTTTTCACATGTGGAAAAAATAACCTCTTGGAATGGAAGGAGAGGCATAAAAAACAGAAATAGAATTTGGAGTACACAGGAGGACAGGGAATGTATCAGAGGAAGGTGGCACTGTGACCTTTGCATCTCTCTGACTTCTCCGTGTGTCCTAGATGCCAACCATGTCTCTCCTGCCTCTAGCCCCTGCCCACAGTGCAGCCTCATCACCTGCTGCTCCGGCTCTCCCCTACCTTCCCTGGTTGCCCTCTCTCCCTGCTGCTCCTTCTAATCCCCACCCCTGTAGCCTCCTCACCCATCCCTTCAGACTTCTCAAAAACTGATCCCTTTTCCTGGAATGGAGGCCCCCTCTCTACTCCACCCATCCCCCCAACACACATATTTGCATCATTCTTTTTCAGTCTTGGCTTTCAGGTTATTTATCTTCCTCTTCAGAATAGTTTCTCTAAATTCCATCTTTATGAGCCCCCTTCTATAGTCCTTCAAAATACTCTCCACAAATATATACATCCATAGCCCCTTTTGTTCTCCTTTGCTTGAAGTTTGTAATCATGTCTTCAAAGTTGGCACAGTAGAGGTTGAGCACTGCACTGTGGGGCTTCCGTAGCCAGCATGAGTTCGAACCCCGATCCTGGCCAGGGACGGGACCCACATGGTGCAGCAGACCTCTCCTGCCATGCCTGCTGCTCCCCTCAGCAGTGTATTTCAGTTGATTTGCCTGTTCTGCTCCCCGCTGTGTCTCTGGTGAATCCTCTCACTCCCTCTATGTCTCTGGCCTGTACCCAAGCTCTAGTATGTGTAAATAAATAAAATCTTTAAAAAAAAAAAAGTTGGCACAGCAAGGAGGACTGAGGGAGTCTAGAATTGGAAAGGCCGTGGTCTTTGGATATAGATCTGTACATTCAGAGTCTTGGGGAAGTCCCCTCAGCTTCTTCCTGGGGAGAATAACCAGCAGCACATAGCAAGAGCAAACACATATAACAGTTATGATTGCATCATTTGCTTCTGGGAAGCAGGAACCTTAGGGGCTTACAGATAAATCCAGAAAATCCAGAGACCCCAGCAGAAATACAGGAGAAGATCACTGAATCACCGAATAATCTAACTTAGAACTTGTCCAGGAAGGTTAAACTAAGAGGCAGAGGGAGAGAACGCTTGGAGTCTCCGGAGATGAAGAAAAGAGTCAACCTTGTCTCTAAATGTACTGAGGGCCAACTAAGAACTCTTGGTTGCCTGCCTTGGTAAGCTGCATGCCTTGGGTCTGACATTCATGGCAAGAGAGCATGATTTGGTGGCAGCTTAGAGCTACAGGTGGGGACACAGCCACTCAGAGAGACCACAGAGAGAAAAACAACTAGCAAGGGTTGAGAGGGGTGGGCAGCAATGTTCAACAATTAGAAGAGGAGATGAACCCAGGAATAAGATAAAGGGCTACAGACAAGGACACTTTGGGAGTGGGTTTAAAGTAAGGTGCAATACCTCTGCAGAGAAGGCATTTAGGAGAAAGACTGTGTGTCCCCAGGTTTCTTAATAACAAAGTCATGATCAACAGTGGCACAGAGTCTGAGAGCAAAGCAGCTCATCCAGGGGGTGATGAGCATAGTCAGCTGGCAAGTGGGATTTTCTGAGCAGATCATTTAGCCTTATTAAGCACCGGAGACCGTGACTACAAAATGGGACAGCAACGGGGCCTGGACTGTTGGGAAATGAGATAATAATGCCTATCAAGTGCTTGTGAGAACCTTACCAGTACCCAGCTAGCCAGTGACATTTACTTTTAGCCATTTTCTACTTGGAAGTGCACGTTACCTCAATACTATCTCATACCATCTCATGCTTTCATAGGAAGGTAATTTTACTCTACCGGGACCCAAGATCATTTTTTAAATCGACCCTTAGAATGAGGCAGAGGGAACAGGGACAGAGTTCTGGGCAAGATGGGGCTGAAAAGCTTATAAATTGCAACAAGAGTATTTTGTGTCTTCTTGTCTGACCAACCACTAGAACAAAGCCACAAAGATTGCTCGTGTTAGCTCCAGTTTACAGATGGAAAAACTGACAGCATATCTAGAAAAATAAACTGTCCCCCCCAGCACATAAACCAGTATCATAATCTGTTTTGATTTATTGAGAAGATCAGTTTGGTGTGCTACAAAAAGTGTTTTATGATATAATTTTTTGACAGCAACTGCCTTTTTTTACATGCTTATACCAATTTTTTTATTTTATATATACTTTACATTATTTTTCATTTTTGTACAATGTGTATTTCTCAGCAACTGCTTTTTTACTCTGTTGAAACTATTCCTAGAGGAACATTTTTAGGCCCTTGATTGATAAAACACTCCTCCAGAGAGATGCCCCCGAGAACCTGGCAGGGAAAAGGCCCCCACACCCTGGCCTGCCTGTGTAGCTCTAACTGGGCTTCCCACACTTACTAAGCTTCCTGTCCCCATGACACCCATTTATATCACCCACCAGCGGCGAGTTCAGCCCACTAATACCTCCCTCAGCCCCTCAAGTGAGGATGAGGGGCACACGTGGGGATGGCTATCACAAGTCTTAACATCAGATTAATATGTGAAAATGGACATTCCCTGGTATTTTCACCGGGAGATAAACAGTAAGGGGGAGATAAGAAGGGGAGGGGGAAGAAGAGACCTACCTCAGGGAGAGTGCATAGCTATGAATGAACTGCAGAGATTTTTTTGAAAATAAAAAGAGTCCCATCAGATGTAGCCCTTCTCTCCTATTCCTCCCCAAACCAGGGCAGTTAATTCATCAGATAGCTTTTGGGGAAAAAATTGATTTCCTAAGCTGGGTTCCAAACTTTGGAGTCTGAAGCCTTTCACATCACATCAGCTTGTTTATGCTTGTACTCTCCTAGTGGCAGAATCCGGTTTCTAAGGAAGCCACTCTGGAAGGAGTATGTTTCACACCGCTTTTTTTTAAGACTTTCTATGGGGCTTTCTATGTTTCTCCTCACCGGCCACAGGAGGGAGCCAGAGCTTCGCTCTTGCAGCTATACAGTCGGGGAAACCCCGAGTGTTCTAAGGAGTCCAGTGGGAAATTGACAACTCAGTCATAATGACTGTTCCAAACCACATTTCCTGTGACAAAAGTTAGCTCTGCACACACACACACACATAAAATATCTACAATGTACACTTGGGGGTTGGAAAATATGCATATGATCTGTGGCTTTCTGTGGGAGAGTGTATTCTGACAAATAGTAACCACTTTTAACAAAAACTAAAACTGCGTTCTGATTAGAGACTTGAGTTAGTAACTGTTAAAGACAAAACTTCAAAGTCATCAGACATGACTGAAAAGCATGACACCAACAATCAAATCCAGTTTAAAACAAACCTAAAAGTTCAAAACCACTTTATAATTTTTTTATTTTACCTTTTTTTTAAAAAATTTTGATCATCTGGTCAAAGGCAAATCAGTGAGATAAAACATATAAATTAAAGAATACTGACCATTCATCATTAATATCAGTCAGTGAAAACAGAGTTTGTGTAGCTCATTTTGAGTGTTTTGGTTTTTGTTTGTTTGTTTTTTTTGGTAGAAGAACAGGGGTATAGGCCAGAGGTGTAGGGTGGGATATGTGAGAGAATTCACCAAAGACAGAGTGGGGAGAAGAACAGGTATATCTACTGAGATACACTGCTAAAGGGAGTAGCGATTGAAACAGGAGAGGTCTGCTGTGCCTTATGTGGGTCAGCAACCTGGATGGGGATCAAACTTGGACCCTAGAGGTGACAGTGCTGAGATTTTTGCCCTAAGCCACCGGGGAGGCCCTTAAGTGGAATTTTAGGAGGTGTTTTCAGAGCTATGACTGAGTGAAGATATTAATGCCTCTCCGTTATCAGAGACTGCTACCAAAGCACACCTCATCCAAGAATCACTGCAAGGTTTTATTTTTCACTCCGCCCCATTTAAAACTAACCTTTGTGCTCTTTATGCTCAGGCCTTTGGTATCTCCACCTCTGCCCATCCATGCGCATGGAGACTTCATACATCTATCTCCTTCACTAAGATATTTTCCCCTTTCCAGTAGTGCCCAGCAATTATGATGTGCCAACACTTGTTCTCAATACTTTGTTTTACATCTGAACTCTTTTAACACTCAATATCCTAGATGGTAAGTACTATCATCATCCTCATTTTGCAGAGAAGGATACTGAAATCCAGAGAGTTTAAGTAAGCATACAGACCAGAATCAAGATCCAAACCCAGGCCCCAGACTCACTCCTAATCCCTGGGTTCTACAGCCTCTCCTCAGAGAGGTACAATCACTATTTGCACAATTGAACAAAAAATGCAAAGCTTTGGGAAATACTTTACAGAATCAAATTTGCTCAAATGTGGTTTTCTGAAGATGTTTCTTCCTATAACCATTTGAATAAACTATATTAACACCCCAAGCCCCGAAATAGTGTTAAAAATCATCCATCCAAAATGGGCCAGCATATGACATACTTACTAGATCCAGATATGTTCAAGTCTTTACATTCTTCGATCTTAGCTTCACTGTTAAAATAGATCTTGATTTTGCCACTGTGAGCCTTATTGTCAAAGATAATCTAGAGACACAAATGTATGGAGAAATTATACTCAGCAGAAAGTATAAGCTGTTAGATCACTTCTATGCTAAATCTCAACGATATGCAATCAGCCTGCTGATCCAAAGAGAACCTTACTGATGAAAATGCCTCGTCACATGATTTCGTCCCAATTTTTTTATTAATGAAGAGTCATTATGTCCTGAGGGGTAAATACATAAAGTTCTATAAAAATACAGTCTGGTTTCAGGAAATCCTAAAGCAAAACAACAGTTCCAGGAACAAAACAACACAATGACCTCACTTAATCCACCAGATGAAATTGAAAAGCATTCATTTTCATTTACTCTTTTGGGTAATGAAATTCCATATTTTGGTAAACTGGAAATTATTTTCCAATTTGTGTCAAGTGATTTCAGAAATGACAAAGATTGTTCCAAGGTTGCCAAGCTGAATTTAAGATTTTCTGAATGCCTTCAAACTTTCACATTATGTTTCAATTATTTAAGTACATATTGACATATGCAAAGTATTGGGAGAAGTATTTCAGGGACTTTCCTTGGGGAAAACATAACTGGGAGTGCCAGAGTTAGTGGAAGTTTAGAGACAGATCACAGATATAAAACTATGGCCTGCATGGTTTAATTCTTGAACCCCTGTTTTAATCGTAGTGATGTTCTTCGTTTACACAGAATGTGGCTTGTGTTCAGAGATGCTGGGGTGCTTATGGATTTAACCACAAAACATGTAGGTTCAGCTCTCTAAGTTCTTAGCCTGTGATTTTTTTAGACATGTTTTATACTGTGTAGGACACCACAGAGAGGTTAATCATCCTCTTCCCTGCCACATGTCATAAGTTACCATTACTTTCATTTCTTCATTATCTTGCTCTATCTACCTCTCCTACTAGGCTGTCAGCTTCCTGAGGGCCACTGTTTCTAGAGCTTGCCCAAATACCTGAAGATCACAGGGATTTACTATGTGCCCATCGACACAGTGCACCAGGGGCCCACTGAGTGTGCACCGATTCGCTGCACTTGGGAGTGTACATAGATTGACACACAGGTGTCCTGAATGTGTACTGGCTCACTGTCCTAGGCATTCCCTGAGTATATCAGTTTGTTGAAAGAAGCACTCTTCTGAATTGCTATGAGATAGTTACATGCAACAATCAGCTCAGCATTTAGTTTTGCTCCTCAGTAGACATTAAAGAAAGCAGGCAGGATGTGCCTTAAAAGTGAAAAGGCAGGTGACTTCCCCCATAAACTGGAACAGTCTCATCTACCACATGTGGTTCCTCCCTCAGAAATAAAAGCAGCAGCCATTTCTCCTTGCAGACTTGTCTTCAGAGCAAGGGGCAGTTTCTGCCTTTGGGCTTGAAAACATTTGCTATAATATTTGCAAAGACCCTCTTTTGAAAATGGGGAAAGCATTGCAGACATTTAAAACCGTCATCATAAACTTTAAAAAAAAAAAAAAAGCAAACACGTATTAGGAGAGTTAGAGGTCAAAATTCATTTTGAAAACTCTTTTCCACCCAGACATCTGTTTTGAAAAGTTGGGAAAGGTTTGCTTTACTTTTTAGAAGGGTCTCTGGATCACCGGAGCTACAAAATGTCATAAAATCGGTTTAAAACACAACTGTTTCCAATACATCTTTAGGCTGGTGTGTTTTACACTTTCCCTCCTAAGAAAGAGTAGAGAAAAAGAAATGTCACCAGCAACATAGATACTTGCTGTGTTCTGAAAGACGTAACAGTCTGGTAACTCTCGGGAATGAATCGTCTGTAGGTCAATGCCTTTGAGATGAAAGGAGATTTCAACTTGTAAGAGCCTGAATAAAAAACACACCACGAGGTATAAGTTGTCATCATTTTGCATCTCTTCTCTGCTGTCCCCATCCTCGTTTCCTGGGGAAGGAGACTTCAAGCTTATTTACCGATAAAATTCCAGCCTGAAGAATGGTGAATTCTTCCAGTCCTGGAGGTCCTGGCACAGGGACTGAAGGGCCAGGTGGACACAATCTGGGGAATGAGAGACACACCATGTTGTTTCAGGCCAGAGTCTGATGCTAAAGGAGAGGGCCAGAGTGCGCTGAGAAGGAAGATAGGACAATATTCCAAAGTACGCCTACTAGTTAGGCTTATTAATTACAACAAGATGAGCAGTCCCTTTATAGTGGGGTCTGTGGCAGCTACTACCCTAACTGAGTGATCAAAGTTAAACTTCACCAGTAATGAAAGAGACCAGCAGCATGCAGTTCCTGAAATAATGTCCCTTCTGTGGTGTTCTTACAAAAAAGACATACACTCAATCTAGCCATAAAATAACAGAAAAACCCAAAGCCAGGGACTTTCTATTCTTTAAATAAGTCATTTTTTTAAAAAGCCAAGGAACTTAATTTTGTTTCAGATTAAAGGAGACTAGCAAGACATGGCAACTAAAGCAATATATGACCCTGGAGGAAAGGACAATTGATGAGATATAAGAAGAATTTTCAGGTTTCAGTATTGTATGAAGGTTAATTCATACTTCTGAGCACTGTCCATTGGTTCTATAGGAGAACGTTCTCATTTGGGGGGAACACACAGTGAAGTATTTAGAGGTAAAGTGACAGTGTGTCTGGACCTAGTCTCATGCATTTCAGCAGAAATATTTATACTTAGGAAGAATGATAAAGTAAATGTGGTAAAATATTAGCATGTGGGAAAGCATGATCAAGGATGTAAAGGAAATCTGGGCTATTTTGTAACTTTTCTGTAAAGTCGGATACTTTTTCAAAATAAAAGAGAAAGAGAAAGGAACTTAGATTGTATTCCAGTAAAAATAAATCATGAACTCTAAACTATAAATGAGTCTAAGAGCTTCCCATAAAAGCTAGCCTTGCACACCAATTGTATGCATAAGTAAATGAAATAAATCTTAAAAAAAATTAGTCTCCTTACTATGTAGCCTGACATGTGAGCAGGAACCCAAGGAATGAGATAGTGAACCCCTTCTCAGGTCGCAGAGCCCAAGGACTAAGTGGCTTGAGGTCGGGCTGCCTTTCACTGGGCTGGCTGCTGTCCCTTTGTGCTGCCTGTGTCGAGGAGGAGTCAGGCTGACTGCAGGGCCACGTGGTCAGTAGGTGCATGGGAATCCTGGTAGATTCATGACTAATTCTTTACAAAACTTTCCCATGATTGCACACCTTACTTGCCTATCTATCCGCTCACCTAGAAAATCAGAGCTGTGAGAGCCCACGGATAACTGTGCTATTTGTTCAATGTCCCTGCCTTGCATGTAGCTAGCTCTCAATATATGCAGGTCACACTTACATCTTTTTTAAATTTGGCATCCTGGGCCAAAAATGAAGACAGGGAGCTGACTGGCTAATGCAACAGGCAAAATATTTCAGAAAGACAGGTGTCAAAGGCAATGTTTCTGTGTCGGGCAAATGGATTATAAGTATCAAGAAATAATCCAATGATGGTTTTCCTGACTAGACTCTGTGAGGGCAGTTAATGGGAAGAAATTTGCATTTAGAAGGAAAAGACTGATAAAAATAACAAAATATGGAGCATTTACCCGGTGTTAGGCCCTGTGCTAGGGGTTTTATACGTTCTCACTTAATGCATCATCTTGTTTCATCGCCAAAACCATTTCATGACTCAAGCACTGTTAATGCCACTTTATAGATGGAAAAGCCAAGGCACAAAGAGACCAAGAAATTTCCTCAAGGTCACACAGCTAGCTGGTGGCAAACCAAAATTTAAACTCACTGGTGTTCAGTTCCAGAGTCTGAGACTGACAAGGCTGACCTCTGGGCATCTATTTTAAAAGAATATTAAAGGGCCTGGGCTCTCTATCCAGCTCCTTCATTTATTCAGTATATGTTTGCTGAAAGTTTTCTTTTTTTAAAGATTTTATTTATATGTTTTGCATACGAGAGCTGGAGTACAGGCCAGGGCGCAGCGGGGTGTGTGTGTGAGAGAGGATTCACCACAGACAGAGTGGGGAACAGAACAGGCAGATCGACTGAAATACACTGCAGAGGGTGACACAGGAGAGGTCTGCCACACCAAGTGGGTCTCCTCCTTGGCCAGGGATTGAACTCTCACTGTAGTGGCTGCGGAAGCCCCACAGTGTGGCGCTCAACCCCTTGTGCCACCTGGGAGGCCCTTGCTGCAAGATTTTATGCATTGTAGTTAAAACAGGCGTTGTAGTTAAAACAATGAACAAGACACACCAGGTCAGTGTGGGCTCACATTCTGGGGGTGGGGGGAACGGGGAAAATAGTAGCGTGAAATATATACAAGATTATTCACTTTGCAAAGTACTCCAAAGACAGTGAGGTGATAGAGATAGCGGGTGGGACAGCTCCACCTTGAGAGGAGTGTTCAAGAAAGAACTCTGAGAGGATGGGGATATTTGAACTGACATGTGAGGGAGCAGACAATCACTTCTGCACAGACGGGGAGGGCTCCAGTTAGAACAAGCAAGCAGAAGCCTCCCAGCGAAGATAGAACTTGGCTTGGTCAACAAATAGCAAGGATGTTAGGGCAGGTAAATGGGGACAAGAGCGAAGGACTTGGAGTAACTAAGACCTCCATCACTAAATCATCACTTGATCTTGGCTTGGTCATGTGCTTTGAGCACCAGTTTCCCCAGCTACCAAATAAGGCCCAATGTAGGGTGCTTAAAGTCCTTCTACCTCTATTCTTACTCTAGGATGGAGGGGGGAAATGTTAAACTGATGTGAGTAAAAGGAGAAGTAATATGTGCAACATCTATGTGCCAGATTCTGTGCTTTGACTTTTTCCTATGACCTTTATTCTAAGATGACTATTTTTTCACCTTTAAATGCCTGTAAAATAGATGTCTTTTTAAAATGGTGGAATCTTAGAATCAGTGTAATATGACTGCATTTTGTTAGTTAAACTGTGTGTAAAATTTGAGGATGTGGTGGAAAAGAAACTCTTACACTGGAGGTGGGAATGTAACCTGGTCCAGCCACCATGGAAGGTGGTGTGGATGTTCCTCAAAATGCTAAAAATGGAGCTACCATATGACCCAGTGATTCCACTCCCAAGAATATACTCAAAAGACAAAAAAACATTAATTTGAAAGGACATCCACACTGCAATGTTTATTGCAGTACTATTAATAGTAACCAAGATCTGGAAACAACCTAAATGCCCCAAAACAAATGACTGTTTCAGGAAGATATGGTACACACACACACACACACACACACACACACAGGAATACTACTCAGCAATCAAAAAGATAAACTCATACTATACATGGCAACATAGATGGAGATGGAAGGAATTATTCTAAGAAAGGTGAGCCAAAGTACAAAAAGAAATACAGGATAGTTTAACTTATATGTAGAATATAGAGAAACCAAACAAAGGGACAGGAAAAAAGACAAAATCTGCAAGCTGACCATAGATCTAAGGTATACAGCAGGGGAGGGGGAACGTGAAGGGTCAAAACTGGGGAGGGAAGGGAGCCTCCCTGGTGGCACAGGGGTTAGACACAACACTATCAAGCTATTGCCAGCCACTGCAGCAGCAGTTCGATCTCCAGCCAGGGAGCTACCCCACATATGGTGCAGCAGATCCCTCCTTTCTCACCTGCTGCTCCCATCAGCAATGTATTTCAGTAGATCTGCCTGTTCTGTTCCCCACTCTGTCCCTGGTGAATCCTCTCACCACCACCACCCCTGCACCTCTAGCTTATACCCCAGTTCTTGTATATATAAATAAATAAATCTTTTAAAAATAAAAACAGGGGTGGGAAGAGAACAAAGGTACTGTGGTAATGGATCATGGGTGCTTTGATGGTGGAAAAATTCCAGGGACTCCACCCAAGGGGAGAAAATCAAACACTGTGCAAAAATTAACAAAGGTGTAAGAAAATAAATTTTAAAAATCTATTCACAAAATTTGCCTTATGAAACCTTTTTGGTTATTCAAATTTTGTATTCCATTGCTTGTGACTATGGAGTAACATGTTATCTAAATATGCATTCAGAACCCTGAAAAATCTGGCTGACTTTATTTATACTACTAGAAGCATACATCAATCACTGCTTCTGCAGTGACCAGGCACCTGGTGGCAGCAAAACATAAGAATTGAGATTTTTTTTTTTAAGATGACAAATGTCCTAGTGAAAGCACCAAGCCTCAAACAGAATAAATTAAAGGAGCAGCTTCATCATGCAAATGAATCTCAGTCACAGAGCAAGTATAGTAACAATGCTGTGTGTTCCCAACACAGTGTCTCTTAAAATCAAATTAATAATCAACTCTCCATTTTTTGGATAGAAAGGAAATGAGCAAGAGCACCAGTGTCAAAGATACTATAAACCCTGCTTTCTGGCACCACCTGCCTATTCAGCCACAGATACTGACTTGGTCACATTTCTTTAATCTATTTTCCTTAAAAGACCAGTATATAAATTACTGTAAACTATTTGTATGATGCATTCAACTGAGTCACATTTTTGTGGAGGTATCATTTAATAAAGTTAAAACTTAGCTTGCATTTTGCTCAGCTCAACAACATTGGGAGATAAGGAAGGACAACTGACAGAGTTGCCATGGAAACCTGGCCATGGGGCCACAAGACCATTAGGGGGCTATCCAGAATTCTGGGCAAACAACACAGCAGGACTCCTCCTGTGCGGAAGGCCCAGTGAAACCTGATGTCTCAGCAGATAACTGGCAGAGGCGATTCCCCAGTCATGAAAAACCACCAAAACACGTTATAAAAGGGAGCCCCATATCCTCCTCCTCCTCCTCCAGTCTTGAGGCTGCTTCTCTTAGTAGTTTATTTCAATAAATCCACCTTTTCTGTTCTTCACTTTGTCTCTGGTGAAGTCTTCCCCCTCCACTCATCGTGGCCTACACTCTGATTCTCTTCCACAGTGATTTTTAAGAGAACAAGTGGCTTCAAGAAGAGAGTCAAGTTTTCATTTGGCCCCACCTATCACCATTTTCACCAGTCAGGAACATCCCTAGTGACAGCAAAGCCCAAGAGAGAGTCTCCAGGACTCCTAGGGAAACAGATGAGCTACTGAAAGCTGACTATCAAATGGATCTCAGGATAGTAGAAGCCTCCAAGACAAGACAGGTTGGCATTTCAAGACCACCGACCATAAGGCGGAGCCCCTGACAGCTAGGTGATGTCTGCAAGCACATAGGGCCCAAGGGAGCTGGTTTAAAAGCTGCTTCTCCAGTCAAGAGTGCAAGACACATTAACTCACGAAGAGATTCTAAACAGACAGTCTATGCAAACAGAATTAGAGTCTCTGTCATATAGGGATGTTCTTCGGTTGTATTACCAAGGCACCTTAAAATCAGATTACATGAAAATAGTCAAATGACCTACATACTTTCATTTATAAAAATTCTACACCTAAAACAAAGATATTAAAAGGAAAGATAAACAGCTGGGACTACATCAAACTAAAAAGGACACATTAACCAAAACAAAGAGACACCCCAATGACTGGGAGAAAATTTTTGCACACAACTTCCAAGGGACTGATCACAAAGATCTACAAGAGCTGTCCAGAACTCAACAAAGTAAACAATCTAGTTTAAAAAAAAAAAAAAGGCAGAAGAGCTAAAAAGACATTTCTCCAAAAAGGAAATGCAAATGGCCAACAGGCATATGAAAACATGCTCAACATCTCCTGTAATCAGGGAAATGCAAATGAAAACCACAGATACCACCTCACACCAGTGAGAATAGCACATATTAAAAAAACTAGCAACAATAAATGGTGAAGATGTGGAGAAAAAGGAATTCTATTACATTGCTGATGGAAATGAAAACTGGTGCAACCACTATGGAAAGCTGTGTGGAGGTTCCTCAAACTATTAAAAATGGAGCTTCCTGGGGCCTCCCTGGTGGCACAGTGGGTTGAGCAACGCACTATGAAGCAGACCGCAGCCACTGCGGCACGAGTTCGATCCCTGCTGCCGGCCTGGGAGGGGACCCACATGGCGCGGCAGACCTCTCCTGCTGTGCCCGCTGCTCCCCTCAGCAGTGTACTTCTGTTGATCTGCCTGTTCTGCTCCCTGCTCTGTCTGTGGTGAATCCTCTCACCCCCGACCCCCACATCTCTGCCCTGTACCCCAGTGCTTATATGCATAAATAAATAAATCTTTAAAAAAAATTAAAAATGGAGCTTCCATATGATCCAACAATTCCACTCTTAGGAATTTACCCAAAGGACACAAAAACACTAATTCAAAAGGACAACTGCACCCCTAAGTTTATTGTGGCACTTTTTACAATAGGCAAACTATGGAAACAACCCAAATGCCAAAAAATAGATAACTGGATCAAGAAGATGTGATATATATACACGATGAAATATTATGCAGCAATCAAAAAAGACATGCCATTTGCAGCAACATGGATGGAGCTAGAAGGGATTATGCTCAATGAAATAAGCCAGAAAGAAAGACAAATATGAGATGGTTTCACTTATCAGAGGAATGTAGAGGAAACAAATAGGAACTAAAAATAATTATAATGAATTAAAAATCAAAATCAACAGACAACTATAAATCTGAGACATTTCCCAGAAGGTACAAAATGGGTAGAAAGAGCACAAGGGACTATGGTGATGGGACACAGGTGAATTAGTGGTAGGAATTTCACAGGGACTATATCTGAAAGGAGAAGGTATACGCTGTGCAAAAATGAAAGTAATATAAAATATATATAAAAAAATTTCTAGGGCCTACCTTGTAGTGCAAGGGATAAGTCTCAGCACTATCAAAGATATCACCCACTGCAGCATGGGTTTGATACTCAGCCAGGGAGCTAACTCACATAGCAGTAGACCTCTCCTGTCTCACCTTCTGCTGCTCACCCTCAGCAGTGTATTTCAGTAGATGCGTGTTCTGCTCCCTACTCTGGTAAATCCTCTCACCCCCCGCACCTCTGGTCTATACTCCAGTTCTTGTATATATAAATGAGTAAAAAATAAATTTTTTTTAAAAATTCAAAATTGAAACTGCTACTAGGACTCTCCTGTTGAACTGTTAGCTCAAGCTACTTGAAGAACCAAGATGATTTATCCTTGCATCCCAGCACAGAAAACAGAGTGCCTTGGGCAAGGTAAAGATTGTTTGAATGCATGGCAAAACCCTAGAGCATTTACATGCTTGATTAGAAGTTAACTCTTGGCTAAGCAATCTGGAGAAAAAAATGAGTTGCTTAAGGCAATTCACCTTTGAAGAGCTGTAATATATTTTGCAAATAATAAAGGTGTAACTGGGTGGTCCCCAGAGAAAGGGGAGGTTCAGGATTCCCAGTCCCACCCAAGAAGGGTGGAGCTAAAAAGCTGGAGAGGAGTCTGCGGAAGACCAAAAAGAAGGATGAAGAGAGCAAGAAGACCTGAAGAGGGCATGTGGAGAAGAGACATGTGAAGAAGCTGCACTTGTTCCTCTGCCTTGGACTTGTACCAGGGACTTAGAAGACATGGAAGGAGACACTTGAAACAGATGTGGATGAGAGTTAACAATGGGGAGGTTAACAATGGCAGGGTTTTTTTTTTTAATTTATTTATTTACACATACAAGAGCTAGGGTACAGGCCAGAGATGCGGGGGTGGTGTGAGGATTCACCAGAGACAGAGTGGGGAGCAGAACAGGCAGATGGACTGAAATACACTGCTGAGAGCAGCAGCGGGTGAAACAGGAGAGGTCTGCTGTGCCATGTGGGTCCCCTCCCTGACCAGCGGCAGGGATAGAACTCGTGCTACAGTGGCTACGGTTTGCTTCATAGTGCGTTGCTTAACCCATTGTGCCACCAGGGAGGCCCAACAATGGCAGTTTTTATACTGACTTTGATTTTGTGCTTTTCCTTCCAGACTTGCCTGGCCCCATCTGCCCCTTTCCTATGGGGCCCCACCAGAAGGTGCTTTAGACTTGTGGCAAACTTTTGGGCCTCAGCCATCCTGCTTTGGGCCAACCTGTTTGGCTGCGCATTTACCCAGGAGGGGAGGGTAAGTACCTTTGGGTGCTTGATTTAAAAACTTTATTCTTTGTCTTATATATGTTACACACTGATTGTATTAAAGTTCCTTTCCATTAAAGGTCTTCCACACAACAGTATGTTTTGTCTTAATACAGTAGATGGCAAAAACTATTTACAGCGGGCAGGTTTGGGGGTTCTGGGATATTCCCTCACTCTGTCCTGTTAAAAACAAAAGAACAAAGTATTTTTACATACATATTTATATAAATACAGACCCATCGTTTGAAAAAGCCTAATTATCCTCTCACAGAGGAAAAGATCTACCATAAGAGAAAATACTTGTTTATCTCAAAACATTCTTTGTCTGATCCAAGAACTCCCCAGGGCCTATCACACCCCAGTTTCCTGAGTCAGGGTCCTCTCCAGCAAAGGGGACAGTGACCACTCATAGAGGTCAGCTGTCATCAAAACTATTTGCTGCATTTGGTGGCCCCAAATGAGGACATTTTTACTCTTCATCACAGACGATGACAGAAGGATATAATAAAATCATCACTGCATTACCTACTTCAATGTCGCTGTCAATATTCAGTGTCTCATTCGGAGGAAACATGGTCCCCTTCTTGTAATGCTGCTTACAGACTTTTAAGCCAGTTCTATTGTCTTCATTTTCTCCATAAGCAAGGGTCCCCACAGATATGTTCTTTAGACGATGATACTATTAAAAGTAATTAAAACAAAAATACTTATGAGCTTTTATCAGAAGTGATAGCTTAAGGAATATACATTTAGCTACTTTGATTGTTGATGTATTATCCCCCAGCATGGAATGCCAGGGGGTAAATTTCTCAGGTTGGGCAGAAGCTCCCTGTCTCTAAAACGCTAAAGTAAACTTACTGTCAGTTGCCCCCACCTTACTCAGAGCCAGAGCCCAGGTCCTGCCTATCTATCTCTCTGACCTCAGCGTTTACTATTGCTCTCTAAATCTGCATGCCCTGCCCCAATCCAGGCAGTTCCTGGAGCTCAGCAGGCATACCACGGCCTGTGGCCTTTGCAGTTCCCTCTGTCAGAAACCCCAGGTTATCTCTCTGCTAGCTTCACAGTTTCAGGTCCTGACACAAACATGACCACCTTAAGAGGCCTTCCCATACCTCCCAGTGGAGGTGGCAAACACCCACCACCAGCACCCCGGCACCACCAGGCACTCCCCATCTCCTCCCCTGCTTTGTTCCATAACAGTTTCTACTTTCTGACATACCATTGAAGACCCAAGCCATCCACACCCCACAGCTTACATTAACAGATTTATATTAGCTGCTTCTAGCTCACAGGACTTACATTAACTTGCAGATTTTTATGACTTTACCATTAACACGAGGCTACTGTTTACCTATCTGCACTAACAGGACTTCATTAAAATGACTTTATTATGCCAGGAAACTCTTGCCTGGGAACATTAAAGTTGCAAATGACTGTACTATTTCTTTCAGAAACATGAAAAACTCATTTAAACAGATAATTAAATTGATGACTCAGTCCAAAAACTCAGACTCTGAAAGTACCACTCACAAAACCCTCACCTTTAGTTTTTACTAACAGCACCAATGTAAAGATACAAGTCCCAAAGATTAATCTCATTAAACTACTAAACCACTACTCATTAAACTGCTACCCTTTATCCAGCTGTAATCAAGTTCTCCTCACATTGCAAGATTCACCTTAAATCAGGCTTCAAAATCTGTTCCAGACTTTGCCATCTTGACCCAGATTCTACTGAAAATTGCCAAGACAGTATCTCCCTTCCAGCTGCAGGCAATAAGCTCAGACTTGCTTATGGATGTGGAATTTTGGGAGGTGGGATTTTTCAGAGAGCCATTATTGAAATTATACATTCCATTTGTTCTCACCTGCTTGGATTTCTCTTCTAGAATTAAGTTCTATAAAGGCAGGGTTTTTGTCTGTTTTATTCATGTTGTAGCCTCAATGTCTAGTTCAGTATCTGGTACATAGGCGTACCCAAATGCTTATTGAATGGATGAATGAATTAATGACAAAGAAGGCACAGCAATTTCTCTCCCATAAATGTTCTCTTCAGGCCTATGGATATGGCTCATCCAAACCTTTCTAGATATAACTGTATTCTATCAGACTCCATATGTGTAAGAGTCTGCTAGACATAGTAATACTAAAACCTCAAAATTAAGAGCCTAGAAACTTACATGTGGCAACTAATTTATCAAACCTTCTGAGATTATGAATCTGTTCTTGGCTAGTGACCTGGGAGTAAAGTAATCTCCCAAAAGTAGTGGGTATAAAGGAATAAGTTAAAAATATAAACCTAGGGCCTCCCTGGTAGCCTAGGGGTTCAATCTCACCGCTACCACTGCTATGGCCTGAAATGCATCCCAGCCAGGAAGCTAACCCACCTGGTGCAGCAGACCTCCCCTGTCTCATGAGCTGTTCCTGTTAGCAGTGTATTTCAGTAGGTTTGCCTGTTCTGCTCCCACTCTGTCTCTGGTGAATCCTCTCGTACCGCCCATCCCCACACCTCTAGCCTGGACCCCAGTTCTTCCATGCAAAAATAAAATATATATAATAATAATATTTATAAAAATCTTGAAATATTCAAAATAGGCAAAATCTACTATGGCAAAATCTACAGTCACAGAAATAGCAATCAAACATTTTAGTGAAATAATGCAAAATTTACCTTAGAATACATCAATATGTTACAGGGCAAGGAGAGGAGCACCCAGAACCCCCAAGCCTGCCCTCTCTGAATGGGTTCTGCCATCCGCCACATTAAGACAAAGACATAAAACCTTTAATGGAAAGGAACTTTAATACAACTAGGGTACAATAAAGAAAGAACAAAGAATATAGTTACTAAGTTAAGCATCCAAAGTTACCCA
>JAGFMF010011606.1:9232939-9256055 GCA_019455555.1 Galemys pyrenaicus | reverse complement strand
CATCTAAAGGACCTTTCAGTAGAGACCCATAGAAAAGGGTCAGAAAGAGTCAGACAAATCTGGGAGGAAAAGAGCCAAATCAAAATCAAGATGAAAGCTACCATTGTTAACCTCCCCAAGGGTCTCTCACCCACATCTGTTCCAACCAGTCCAAGACCAAAAAGCAAGCACAGTTTCTTCATATGTCCCTCTGCTCCACGTGCCTCCTTCAGGTCTCCTTGCTGTTCTCCATCTTCCTTCCTTCCTCTTCTCTTCTTTGCAGAAAATCTCCTTTTCCTCCTCAGCTCCACCCACTTAGGGCGGAACCAGGATTTTGGAACTTTCTCTTTTTCTGGGACAACCCTGTTACAAATATGTTTTTTTTTTTTTCTTTTTGCTCAGACAATGAGGTCAAGTGCCAATAAAGGTATAAAGTATAGGTCATTCATAAAAAAAAAAAATCACTTGCCTGATTAATAGCAAAGAAGATGCTCTCATAGACGTCCTCCTGAGTATATATGCTACAGCTGTAGTCATCTTCATCTATGCCAGAATAGCCTCTCAAAAACAAGTGCTTAAAAGCAACCATGTTTTCTTCTTTGAAAGCAACCACCAGCTGATTACTTAAACCAAAACGAACAAGCTAGAAAAGAAAACCAAATAGGAACATATAAATTTTACCATCTACTATGGGAAGAAAATATTATCAACCCTCAGCTCTAAACATCAGCAGTAAAAATCTCACATCTTTAGTTTTTACTAATAGCCACAATGACAAAAAATGCAAATCATAAAGATTAATCTCATTAAGCTATGTCAGTAATTCAAAATAACATAGTCAGAAGAAATTACCACACAATGCCAAAAAGCTCTTCTGTCCTTTAATGAAGTTTGAAAGGGGAAAAAAGGTGAAGAATCCAAATCAGTTGAGTGCAAATGAATTTTTCTTGTACATGGATTTCAATTAATTATTTTTAAAATTGGTGTATTTAGTAAAGCAATAATTCATATTTTAGTGACTTAACACTTAAAGATTATAGGTGATTTTTAAAAATCACAACTATGTTTTGCCAAGTAGCTCTTAAGAATGTTTTTGAAAGTGACCTATAAAATGCTTACTGCAGTTTAGGATTAATAGTTGCTAAAGGAATACAATTATAGTTCTGGGAAAACTCTTATATAAGATTTATACCTGCATCCTCCCCCTCATCCATCCCATTATAGATTTACAGCATCAGAGTATTGAAAGAATAACAGGGGGTCAAATCCATTTGTCAGCAAGCATCTACCTTCTCCTGTTTATTCCCCCTTACATTGTATCCTAGTGGAAGGTTAGGTACCCAAGGGCTTTCTGTAGTAACCAGAAATGAAAGTCTTCTTTTTGCTTCTTGGAATCAAGTAAGTGATGAAATTAGCAAGCACTATTCACCAAAACAACAAAACCCATAAACAAACAAAACCCAGGAAATTGCAACACACAGCTTCCCCCTTTCTCTGTCACACACACATGAACAGTGAAGTACAGAACTTCTGTAAGTCCCACACAACTTTCATCTACCTACTTTATCTCATTTGCTTTATAAAACAATGAGAATTCAGAAAATTTGTCAATAAGTTACTGAAATAATTTGAGTCTCCTTTTCATCGTGTGTAAAATTAGCAAGTTCACCTACATGACTGACATTTATGTTACTTGCAGCCATTTTCCATGATTCAGTATGATTTATTTACTGTGTGACACTAAGACATCAACTACTGAACCTTTTAGATGAAACAAATTAAATTGTTTAGGCAAACTGACATATTTTTTTAAATATGGTTTCTATTTTTTTAGCCTTTAAATCTTATCTTGCTTTTTAAAAGTCTAAATAATTAAAAGCAAACACTTCAGTTTTTTATCAAATATACTCTAGACATTCCACAAACTGCTTTCCATGCACTATCTCATTTATAAACGCAATCACCTGATGAAAATACTACCACTCTTATTTTACTTTGCATATGTTTTTACTGAGATTTAACTTCATCAAAGTGCCTTAGGTCACATAAGTAGGATGAAAGTCAAGTTTAACTCCAAAGTCATTTTACTATACTATACAATTTCTTCTGTTGAGAAATTTGCCTTTGGGGTTCTTCTTACAGAAAAGGATTTAAGGTCTAACTTTCCAAAGTTGTTCCTATTGTTTGAGAAGATGCATGGATGACACTGTTTAGCATCTGAATGTTACCATGTCACATTCCTCAAATAACAAGTCAAAGAACTGAGCAACTGCTAAACCCAACTATTCCAGGAATAATATCAGAGAAGTCACACATCATTCAACCTGTGCTGAAAAATCAAGCAACTGAGGCTAAAGATTCTTCCCAGCATGTGATATCTGTGAATGATGCCCATGATAGGTGGTAGCAAAGGTCATGTTGCTTTTTGAAAGCTAAAAAGGCCAGGAAACCAATGCACGCATGACTGTGGCAAGGTTTTATTAAATACCGGCGCACAAATGAAAAAGCGCACCATACACATGAATTACGTTCTTCACTCAAAATTCACTGAGTGCTTTCTCTGTGCCATACTGTGGTACAGGGCAAGAGCAATACAGTGTCACGTTGAATGAGTTCTTATCTACTGAGTGCCAGGGACTCTGTCTAGAATTTATCATTTATATTTTTCATTTAATCCCCCAAAATCCTATGAGGGAAGTACTATATTGGGCTCCACAAAGACGGGTTTTTCTTTTCTTCATTTTTCCCCCACTACTACATACTGAGGAGCTAGTCTCATGCTAATCACAACGTCAGGGTGAAATTCTGAATCAGTTGATAAATATAATCCCACTTTATAATTGTACAACCTGAAGTCAAATACAAGCTGTTCCAAGTTAGAACAGCTAGAAAGTATCACAAGGATCTCAACCAGGTTGATTTGACCTGGTTTAACTACTTTATTATCTTTCAAACTTAAATATGAACTTAACTCTGACATAGGGAATATAAGATCTATTATATTCCTCCTAAGCTCCTTGTTAAACAGAGACACAAGAAAATCTGAATGGGTAATAGATAACCTGAACAAGAAGGTAGCATACAATTTGCAGATATTTTAAGCCACCACCTTATTTAAACTCAAAGCTCATAAAACAATTTTGAAATGGGAGCACAAGGAGTTGTAATCTTTGCTTGGAACCACCTGTATCTGGCATCAAGAACAAGAAAATTCCTCCATTGAACTGTTTATAGAACTAACCAAGATGTATTATGTATGGCCCAGCATCACGTGAGTGTTGAGATTTTCAAAGCATCTCTTAAGAGGGAGAAGAAAATCCTAGAGAGAAATCATGAAGTACCCGTTTGTGACACAGCAGATCTAAACTCCCTACAGAGCAAGAGTAAGGAGATGATGGGATTGGCCAAGTGGTTTTAATTTTAAAAGGAATTGTCAGGAAAATACATCCTAGTCCAACTAATTAGATCTTAAGATTTTTCTGAGAATATACAAAGGAAAAATTAAACAGTAAGTGCAGCCTAGCAAAGTTGGTTATAAAATCAACATAGGAAATATTCTGTATCAGGTAAAAACAATATATAATTCTACTAATGCACAAAGAATACAGGAGGGAATGGATAGAACTGTCAAGAGACTATAGCCACTTCTTTCAAGGTCAGAAATTATGGTAGAATGTCTTAAAAAAAGTTTTATCAACAACCCTGATAAAATACCACCCATTCCATTAAACTAAGGATGGAATGCTAGAGACAGAAAGAGGGAAAAGTAGGATTTGAATCAAGGAAAGATATTTGAGAATTCTGTTCCAGATTATCACCCAAATAAGTAAAACTTATCAGAATGACCATACAATTTTAGTATAGGGCTCCCTGGTGGTGCAGTGGGTTAAGCAATGCACCATGGAGCAAACTACAGCCACAGCAGCATGAGTTCGATCCCTGCTGCAGGCCAAGGAGGGGACCCATGTGGCGCAACATACCTCTCCTGCCTCACCTGCTGCTCCCCTCAGCAGTGTATTTCAGTCATCTGCCTGTTCTGCTCCCCACTGTCTCTGGTCAATCCTCTCACCTCCTATGACTCTGGCCTGTACCCCAGCTCTTGTATGCATAAATAAATCTTTAAAAAAAATAAAAACAATTTTCGTATACCCACACAAAGATCAATTGTAGATAAAATGATCAATCTCCAAGAGTATTCTATTAAAAATTAAATTTGCGGGCCTCTCTGGTAGTGCAGGGGTTAAAGTCTCAGCTCTATGAAGCATCACCAGCCACTGCACATGAGCTTAATCCCCGGACAGGGAGCTGACCCACATGGTGCAGCAGACCTCTCCTGTCTCGCCGGCTGCTCCCCTTAGCAGTGGATTTCACTAGATCAGCCTGTTCTGCTCCCCACTGTCTCTGATGAATCCTTTCACTTCTGCACCTCTGCTCTACACCCCAATTCTTGTATGTATAAATAAAAATAAACTTTTTTTAAATAATAAAGTAAAATGTGTGACGTATGTGTTGAGTGGTCAGGCAAGACAGCTGGGGAAGATGAACTTCAAAGGGCATCTGTGAGATAAAGGAGAAAAAGAATCACTTTGAACTTGGAGAAGCAAACAGGACAGATGAGAATCACTGGGTGAATCCATCTGGCAGGCGTCTGAGTAGGATATAGCAGATGAGTGCCTTACCCCATCTGATTGCAGAAACTGGTGAGGGATTGTATGGGAGCTGGCAGATGAAAAGCTGCTGGAAAGACATGCCGAAGGAGACCGTGAGAACCTGCCAGGCTAGAGATTCAAGATTTTCTTCTGAGAGATGGAGGGTTTTACAGAAGTTTCTGAATAGAAAAGTCACATAATAAAGGCAGTCTAAGACAAATTAATCAGATATTGGCACTGAATGGACTGATGTGATGAATTAGAGGGCAGGCATAAAATGAAGCCCAAAGCCTCCCTCATGGCACAAGGGGTTAAGTCTCAGCACTATGAAGCTATCCAGCTATCTGCAGCCACTGCAGCACAAGTTCGATCCCTAGCCAGGGCGGTGACCCACATAACCCAGCAGACTTCTCCTGTCTCGCCTGCTGCTCCCTTCAGCAGTGTATTTCAACGGATCTGCTCGTTTTGCGGCCCATTCTGTCTCTGGTGAATCCTCTCACTCCCCGCACCTCTGACCTGTACCCCAGAGCTTGTATGCATAAATAAATCTTAAAAAAAGAAAAATGAAGACCAGAAGCAGTCTGGTTAACGTATCTATATTCTCAGACTGCACACTGGGAGGACAGGATCCACATCTGGAACAGAAACAATATGAAAACAAGAGTCCAGACCCCACAGCTTGACTGTAGGGTTCAAATTCCAGCTCTGCCACTCACCAATTGTAGTGCCAGGAAGGCACAGAATAGGTTCTCAATGATTCCGGCAGACGGGCCAAGGAGTCATCCTGGAGCCCTTGGTGGCTTTTTCAGGGTTTTATTCATCTTTATATCATTACAGGTACACAGCAGGCAGGGGGCTGGGGGCTGGGAGGCTGGCAGGCCTCCCGGCCCCCAGCGCATGTTCACTCTCTGAGCTCTCTAGCCTCTTGTGCCTCTGCTACTACTGCTGCTGCTTCTGCCTTTCTTTCTCTCTGCCTCTCTTCTTCTGGTGTCCTCGTGATGTGATGCTGCCCTTATACACCCCGTGTCTCAAACCAGATGCATTCACTTGCACATGCCCACTTAGGTGTCCATCATCACACCAATGGTGGAAGGGTGGAAAAGCCTGATAGCTTTTCCATTTACCCTACAGCCTCCTAGCCCTCAGCGCATCTACACTCTCTGGGCTGCTGCTGCTTACTGCTCATCTCTGCTCTCACTCTCCTACTCCTGCTTCTGCTCCCTTCTGTCTACTGCTTATGCTCTACTGGAGTCCCCCGTGATACTGCCCTTATACGCCACATGTCTCAGCCCAGGTGTGCCCACTTGCACATGCCCACACCCTACTTACGGGGCCCCCCATTAGGCATGCGTGCAGGACCGCAGGTGTCCATCATCGACACCAATGGCAGGAGGGCAGAAACGCCTGATCACTTTTCACTGACCTCTACACCAATTGAAAGGCTAGAGGCAAATTACTGAACTCATTTTGGCCCAGTTTCCTCATCCACAAAAAGGCAGTGAGGCTGAAATGAGTAAACATACTAAAAAAGTGTTGTGCCTGGTACCCGCCATGTGCTATGCCAGATGTCAGCTGTCAGCAATAGTAATGTTACCACAGCTATGTCCCAAAAGGACAACAGCATCTAAGGTGCTCTGCCATCCTTTTAATTAACTAATGAGATAAGAGTCTGTGCTAGAAATAATGAGTATGATAAACAGACAATTTTGAAGAAAGTTTTGAAGAAAAGTTTTGGGATTTGGTGGATATCAGGGCAAAAAAGACAAGTCAAAGACAACGGTAATCATGTTTTTTGCCTGGGTAAGTGAAAATTTTAACATTAACAAGTAAGCATGGCCTAAGGTGGATTATTGATACTTTGGTGGTGTGATAGCATACACTTGAAGAGATGTGAACTTGTGTCCCTAAAATATGTATCAGTTGTAAACCAACATTATCACAAAAATAAAACAGATTTTAAAAGTTGAAACAAAAGTTGACTTGGCCAAGAGAAGAAATTTGGAAAGAATTTAAACTAACCAAATGACAAAAGGGGGTATTACTTCTCCTCCTTCCAAGCAATACTAACAATGCACCTAACTTTACAGGTTGCCAAAATTAAGACTCAAAGCAAGAGTTAAAATGAAAGATTTTTTTTTTAAATCCTACTAGCTCTGCATCTCAACTTTATTGTTTCTTTAAAAGTAATGTCTTACCCTAAAACTTGATGAACTGGTACAGCATGTATCAATGAAAAGACCTCTTTATGAGCACAGAATAAATGTGCAAGTTTAGTTCTGGCAGGAAACTCCTTCTTTTCTAAAAACATATTTAAGCATTTTAGAAAGATATTTAATTATATATTTAAATAAGGTGTATCTGAAGAAAGATGGGAGGTTCCAGGCAGTACCCTTTACAAACATTTTGACATTGGTAACAATGAGTATTTGCCAGTGGAGTTAGATACTCCACATCAGCCCTGTTACTAAAAAGGCACATGTTTCAAAGGTAGTTCTATAAAGAGGAGCCTCTGGAAACTGTCTCAGTCCCACAGGTCCAAAGCACAGAAGACAACTCTGATGACTGCTGTGACACAGGTGACACTGTTCCACAGCAGGAACTTAAACAGAGGTTCCAAGGTTGTCTTGTAGACTCCTAATAGTGCCTGAGAAGGTCAGTATTGACTGAGAGCCCTTAGCTTCTGATGAAAGGGACACAGCATGCCCAAAACAGTCAACAATGCAGCTTTCAAAGTGTATTTAAATAGGTATATTTTATTCTTAAAGATGAGATGGTCCAAGAATAAAAAGCACGTTGAAGTGAGCAGCTGTTGCCAATCTAATGTAAATCTGAATGTGTTCATTCAGATAAAAGAACCCACTCCCCCCATACACAGACCTATGACTTTTCTCTATTTACAAAACCTGTGGAGAGATGATCTCATAGTCCCTGGTGAAAACAAGGTCATTTCAACTGAACTTCAACCTACCATCTGCCAATAGAGTCAATATAACTTACAGTTTTATGAACTTGCATATGGACTTTTGAAAACAAAAGTCAAGTGACAGAACATGTGACAAAACAGTTTCATCTTGAGGTGAGGCACAAACCAAGCCAACTGGTAATGTGAATTACCTGTGTGGTGACCATTACAATCTTCAAAATCTGCAAACCCAGTTTCCATGGAATCTGGTGTCTGGCTCGGTATTTTTCACATGGGCTCATGAAGTAAAACCGCAGGTCTTGCCTTAGACATTCTTCTTTCACCTCAGAATCCACATGAGCCATTGCATTTCTGCCACAGAAGATCAATTATTAAAAACACAGAACAACCTGTCCCTCAGAAAGTGCCTAAAGAATATTTTCTGTTCACATGCGTCACCTGTTCTCACAACAAAATTTTCTGTTCAACCAGTGAACTCCTTTTCTCTTTAGAAATCTGAAAATTACTCAGGACCGTCTATCACCTATCTTTCCACACAGCTACCCTGTTCTTCAAAATGGTCTTTCTCAAAAATAACAATTGGATATTATTTGCAAGAGTCACCAATTCCTGCATCCTAACGTATGGCACTTACCTGTCACTGGAGTATTAGTAAAAACTAGAGAGGATACGTTCATGTTATCCCTGGTGTAAAATCACAGAAATTTAGTATAGATCAGAAATAGAGCTTTGTTTTACCATGGAAATAAAAGTCTGTGTTCTCAAACTTTGTACTAAAAGAAGAATTATGCCCCATTTGGGTGGGAAAATAAATCAGTGATTATAAGATTGCAAAACACAAATGCCTTTTAAAAAGTTAAAATAGCATCTCTCTATACCTAATCAGACACTGTGCCACTTTATATTAATAAAATTTTGCTTTTACTTAATTAAAGGGATCTGAACTGCAGAATAATAGATATGTGATTTGAAGGGCCTCCCTGGTGGCACAATTGGTTAAGTCACAGCCACTGCAACTTGAGTTTGATCCCCAGCCAGGGAACCTCTCCTGTCTCGCCCACTGCTCCTCTCAGAAGTGTATTTCAGTCATTTTGCCTGTTTGCTTCCCACTCTGTCTCTGGGAAATCCTCTCACTTCTTCACCTGTGGTCTACACCCCAGCTCTCATATGTATAAATAAATAAATCTTTAAAAAAAAAAAGATATGTGATTCTAGTTAGATCAAGACTAACCCATGAGATGTGGTCACAGGACAGTGATTGTAACTGATGGAAGAGACATGGTTTTTCTACTAAGTAGTCCCCTGAATAAGCTATGCAAAGCAATCCATTGGGAGTATAAAAATATCAGGGGCCTCCCTGGTGGCGCAGTGGGTTAAGCAACTCACCGCGGGGCGAACCACAGCCACTGCAGCACGGGTTCGATCCCTGCTGCCGGCCAGGGAGGGACCCCGCATGGCATGGCAGACCTCTCCTGCCTCGCCCGCTGCTCCCCTCAGCAGTGTACTTAAGTTCTTCAGTTGATCTGCCTGTTCTGCTCCCTGCTCTCTGTGGTGAATCCTCTCACCCCGCCCCCCTCCCCACACACACCTCTGGCCTGTACCTCAGCTCTTGTATGCATAAATAAATCTTTTAAAAAAAAAGAAATATCAGGACTTCTATTTTATTCTTTACAATAAAACCTGAAAAGGTGAACTCTATTACATAATTTACATAACACAAAATAACAATGGTATATAATAACAAATAAAATAATGGTATATAATAATAATTTATAAATAAACATACATATATTGGGGATATATACTTCACTTTTACCCTTGGATACACAATCCACAAAGTTTGGAGGTCACAGACTAAAAGCATAGGCTATGCATCTGGGGTTCATGGAAGCCATCTCACCATCAAAGGGTGGCACCCCAGAAAGGAGAGTTAACACAGAAGAGCAGATAAAAAATAGATACGAAGCCCAATGATAATGCTGAGTCCCTGGATCCAGCTGCCTAAAGTCATCTACCCCAGGACTTCGGAACCAATAAATATCCTTAGGGCCTTGAGCCATTTTGAGTTAGATTTCTGTTTCTTGTAATAGGATGTGTCTTGATGTTAATTTAATGAATTAAGTTAAACCAATCATTGAAGGAACTGACTTCTTGGGAAGTATTATAATTGGTAGTCATTCATGGGAATAGTTTCACCTGAAATAGCTAAATTAAGTATTTTTATAGTGACTTATTGCTATGCTATCTACTTTCAATAATGTGTTTTTTTAAAAAGTTCAAAAAGGAAAGATTACTTTAAAGCTTAGTTTTTAGATATTTAAGACTTATTTTTATTTGTTAGTGATTTCCTACTTATAAATTTATTTTTAAACCGTCTATTTCCAGAATAGTAAGCTATATTATTTGGAATTTTACATATTTTTGTAGAAAAAAAAGAAAGAGAGAGAGAGGTATATGCAGATAAGGGGGAGAGGAGAAAAGAGAAAGAAAAAGAGGAAGAAAGAGAAGATTCTAGTGAAATGAGTACTTCTTTCCTGAATGAGGTGAAGAAAGCACCTATAAAATACTAAAGTGTTAAGTACCAAGAATCTAAAAGACCTTCTGAATTACCTAAAGACTGAAAAATTGTAAGAGGGCAAGAAACTCCCAGACCAGTCCTGGGGGGACCTGGAGAAGTAGGAGCCCTTCACATTCATGGTCATTAGGCTTCTGTCTGTGGCCCCAAAAAAGGGGAACAGGGTACCAAGACCTTATGCCTAAAACCCATCCAAGACTGAGAGCAGATGTTCTTCCTGTTTAGATGGTAGCCCCAAAGAGCTACTACCTCAAAATCTCCTGCTCTCAAACTTAAAGGACTAGAGAAGGCCAGAATGGTTACAAGTCAAAGAAAAGAAAAAGGAAATTGAAAACCAGACTCATCCTGAGAATGGATGGCCACAAGTCAGTCATCTAAGCTTCCCATCTGAGTGAACCAGGAATGTCAAACTGAAACCCTAGGGGCTTATCTCCAGGCTCTGAACGAATTGCCCCTTGTCACACAGCAAACACACACGACCTCTCCAGAGGTGCATCCTCACACTTGGACATGAACAAATAACTCTGTAAACCACATTAACTGACAGTAAAACATAACCAAGCCCACAGAGAAACCAAGTAGCACAAAACAGTCAACTTAGAAATAGACAGCAGAGGACCAAGTATGTCAAATCAGACACACACAATTAGAAAACAATCACACTAAGCATATTTAAAAACAAATATAGGTAAAAATATCTGTATGAAAACATTGGGGGGAAAATCAATGACCACCATGAGTTTATTTTTTTAAAAATTCAGAAGACTTTAAAAATAGATTTACCTCACACTTGCTATAGTTACCTCTTTCCCTGATCTGACCAACTTAGTGAATTGAACTTACTGCACTGAGTGATTGTGCTGGGTGAGGGGAGACAAGCAAATAGGGTGTCTGAACTTCAAATGATGTCCAGTAGGAGAGACTGATTTGTTCAGCAGCTCGACACATGCTATACTGTGAACGTAAAAAGCATTATGGAGGCAGAGGACTACCTCCAGGAAGAGGGGTTCAGAGAACCAGAAGGGAAATACCATACCACATCATCATATAAGGAGTGGTAAATGCTATGGAGGCACCTGAGGCAGAGCACTGGGGAAGGCATTTTCAAGAAGAAAACGGCATCTTAACTGTGCCGTAGCATCTTCCAACATGAACCTATAGACCTCTGAGAACAGGAATAATAGGACTTGGGTGGGCAGATCTGAGTAATGCCAAATGTAGCTTCAACCCCTTCACTTTAGTGGGTCAATGAGGCTAACACATTCATCTTGATGATTCACAATATCTTTTTGACTCAATAAATTGAAAAGGGCATCTGAAATGTGATAGAACCCTAAGAATAAGGTCATGGAAACTCCTCCCCTGCATAGACCTTTGACCTCTAGTGTGAGAAACACTGTAGTAAAAGAAGAAGAGGTCATTTTCTCAGAAACAGAGTTATGAAACACAGGGTATTAGGTCAATACTGAGCGAGCACCTTGTGAACCAAGCTTGGCAAAGGTATTTCCCGCTCTCCAGGACCTCAATCTAGTAGAAGGGAGAGATGTGAATTAACAGAGAGAAGAGAGTGCATAAAAACCAGTTGCTTCCAATAGGCTTCCAGCTGCTGATTTCCCTGACTATATAGCCACCGAGTGTTCAAAAATAATTGATGTCAATATCACACTTAGAAACTTTATTATTGAAAAGATAAATCTCACATAAAAGAAAGTAGTCAAATGTAATAGATAATGAGGCCTCCCTAGTGATGCAGTGAGTTAAGCACTACATTATGAAGCAAACTGCAGCCACTGCAGTATGAGTTCGATCCCTGCCTCCAGCACGGGAGGTGACCCACATGGCACAGCAGACCTCTCCTGTCTCGCCCACTGCTCCCCTCAACAGTGTATTTCAGTGTTCTGTTGCCCATTCTGTCTCTGGTGAATCCTCTTACACCCCCCCCCCAACACACACACACGCAGCCCTCTGGCCTATACCCCAGTTCTTGTGCATAAGTAAATAAATCTTTTTAAAAAATGACAATGAACATCAAGATTACTTATTGTATTAAATTAATTATACTACTGTATTGTCAGAGACCCCTAAGGTGAGGAATGCTGAGACAAGAGAATTGCTTGTTCTGTGGTTCTGGACCACAGTGTGCTGCACCTATATGGTGTCCACATGACTTTCGTACCAGATGTGGTGACCGCTCCCTTCTAATCTAGTTTACGCCCTAGGAAATGGTTTCACTAGCACAAGAAAGATTATCCTGGGACCCTCCGTGGTGGCGCAAGGGATTGAGCGCTGCACTGTGGGGCTTCCACAGCCACTGCAGCACGAGTTCAATCCCCCTGCCAGGAAGGGAACCCATATGGCGCAACATACCTCTCCTGCCTCACCTGCTGCTCCCTTCAGCAGTGTATTTCACTCATCTGCCTGTTCTGCTTCCCACTCTGTCTCTGGTGAATCCTCCCACCTGCCCAGGTGTTCATGTATGCATAAATAAATAAAAACTTAAAAAAATAAAAAGAATATCCTGATCTGTGCATGGACCAGTCTTCCAGCCCAAGCTGATCAGTCTTTTAGCCATAAGCAGTCTTCCCACCTTTGGGTTCTCCAACACTGTATTCTTCCAGAAGTTTTTCATTTAGGTATTTACATAGCAATTACAATGCTTCTAGCACTGTGAAGGATAGAAAGAAAAATGATAAATCATATAGGAGCCAACAGGTGAAATATAAGATAGTATTGGTCAATTGTGACCACCTGATGTTAGAATGACAGCAATACAAATAAATAAATAAATAAATAAATAAAATAGCTGATATGAATAAAAGACCCCAAATAGCCCAAGATATCCTGACTAAAAAAAAGAGGGATAATGATGGTATCACACTCCAGACTTCAAATTATATGATAAAACCACAATTATTAAGACAGCATGGTACTGGAACAAAACAGATGCACAGATTAATGGAACAGAATCAAGACCCCCCAGAAATAAACCTACACATATATGGGCAGTTAATCTATGACAAAGGAGCTAAGAATATACACTGGGAAAAGGAAAGCCTCTTTAATTAATGGTGCTTGGAAAATTGGACAACTGCCTAAAAAGAATGAAATTAGATCACTAGCTCACACCATACAAAAAAGTAACATTAAATGGATGAAATACTTGTATGTAAAACCTGAAACCATAAAATATATTTGAAAAAACAGACAAAACACCCTACACCATAAGCTTCAATAATGTCTTTGCAGATTTATCCCTAGCAGCAAGGAAAGTAAAAAAATATATATGTAAACATTTGAGACCACATTAAACTGAAAAGCTTCTTACAGTGAAAGAAACTCACTAAACTAAAAGACACCCTACTGAATGGGAGAAAATATCTGCACTTCAGACATCTGACAGGGGGGTGTTTATCCAAGATCAACAAAGAACTCACAATTCAACAAAAGAACCAAACAACCCAATCAAAAATATGGGACAGAAGAACTAAAAAGTCACTTCTCTGAAAAAAAAAACTACAGGTGGCTAACAGGTACATAAAAAAAATGTTCATAATCACTTATCATCAGAGAAATACAAATCAAAACTAACTGAGATACCACCTCATACCATACAGAATGACCCATGTCAAAAAGTCCAGAAACAACTTGTGTTGGCAAGGATGTGGACAAAAAAGAATCCCCTTACACTGTTGCTAGGAATGTAAACTGGTCCAGCCCTATGAAACATCATACAGAGATTTCTTAAAATATTAGAAAAACAGATATATATTATCCAGCAATTCCACTCCTAGTAGTCTACCTGCATATTACAAAAACACAAGTATGAAGGGATAGGTGCACTCCTATTTTGTGGCAATGCTATTTACAATAACCAAGCTTTGGATACAACCTAAGTGCCCAAAGACATATGAGTGGATTAGGAAGATGTGGTATATACACACAATGGAATACTACTCAGCTTTTAAAAATAGACTTTTGTCATTTGAATAATAAGAACAATAAATCATTAGGAGAAAGACAAATACTGGATGGTGTTACTTATGTGTGGAATACAGATAAACAAAATAAAGGATCAGTTTAAACCAAACCAATAACACACTAAGAATATAATCATAGAATTGAGGCCACCTGAGGGAAAAGGAGGAGACCATAGAGGGGCACATGAACAGTGATGGAGAATTATGGGTTCCTTGCTGGTGGGTATGGTGGTAGCACACACCTCAAGGACGTGATCCTGTACTTCTAAACCATGTACAGTGTTGTAAGTCAATGTTACCTCAATTAGAGAAAAAAAAGAAATAGTAAAATGTAGCAAACCTTTGGTAACTTTGCATTGACTTACAGAGGTCTATGACTTATTCTTATATTTTTGAGTTATAAAATAGTTATATTGAGATCCTGTTTTTCTAAAATGTGAACATTTTTATCTGTGTGTACACATTTAAAAAAATCTAGAAGCGCATAAATCATTTAAAATAATCCTGTCAAGTAGTATTAAAGGTTATTTTTCTTTCTCTCCTTTGAGTGTTCCATATTTTCCTGATTTTTTGGTGATTAACATGTGAATTATTCAGTTACCATTATGAGTTTAAAATAAGCTTTTCAAAAAGAGAGGACTTAATAACATGTACCAGTAATCAAGTATTTCCCTGCCATTAGTTTCTCTGTGGTACATAAGGGGGTGGAGAGTGGGCAGAAGTAAGTACAAACTAAAATCTAGAGTTTCTATGGCAATGACCACATTGGCCCCAGGCTGAATGTTATAGGACAATCTGGCAACTGGAAGACTTTATACCAATCCCCAACAACACCTACATTTTTTTAAGTACACCGTTTTCTACGATGAACTGATTTTTCTCATGATTTGCTAAAATCATATGATAAGGGGGGGAAATCCAATTAGCTGAGATTCTCAGGTAGTTAGCTTCTAATTAAGCGAAGTAAAGAAAAAAAAAAGTCAAAGAAGGAAACCTCGGTTATCTTCTCAGCACAGTCCTCAGAACATAAACGACACAGTCATCCTGATCCTAAAGCACACAGAGTAGAAAGACCACAGGCATATTTTCCCTTTCTATTGGGGCTGCCTATAAAAGATGACCAAGTTACAACTTTCAGGTATTTCCCTAAAAATACCATCAAGTTCCTTTAAAATCATCTCTGATCACCACTTAGTCTCCTCAGGAAAGCAGAACTAGGCCTGTACTTTTTTAACTGTGCTGGTTTTGTACAAACTAAACCTTCCCCTCTTGCTCCCACTCCAACACACACACTTGAAAACACATCCTGAAGAACCAGCTCTCTGGATCAGAGACAAAGCAAAACTCCATTTCTCAGCAACACAGGACTCCCGATGCAGGTAAAGTTGAAGAAGACAACAGGCGTTATGGCATTTCTTTACATTTTGCTTCCTCTAACATTTTCAAAAAGTACTCAGTGTGGTGATGATGATTCACGTAAGTAAATGTAAAGTTAAAAGACATCACAGAATTACAACTAATCATTTTTTTTCTCAAAGCACTAAATGAACAGATTTTAATTCTGGACTAGCCCACTTCAGTGTCAGTTAGGAAATCCCTTGATTCACTCTATCTCTGAAATTTCCTCTGGTTGCTGTACAGATTAGGTGATTTTTTTTTTAAAAAAATCCACCACTGACAGTGAGTCTTCTGGAATTACAACAGAGACAAGTTGCCAGAATCTCTAGCCTCACTAGTCACCGATTATTGCCTGACAAATGTTTGAGGCTGAAACCACTGGATATTGGCAGGATGCAAAGGAGATATCTTGTGTCCCTCTGGATTTTTCTAGGCTGACAAATAAGCAAACATACAGACTGATAAGGAAAAAGGCAAAGAGAATGTATCTCTCCTGTGTACATGGCAAGAGATGCGGCATGACTAACTTAGCCATGTGAGTTCAGAGGCCATCTTAAATAGCTTAGTGAAGAAGGATTTCGGGAAAATGGGAAAGAGAAGGTTGCTTAGGGAGACTGCTGGGAAAGGCACAGTAAGCAAAGATATAAATTTAAATTCTGCCTTCTCTAAAGAAAAATAGCAGATGGTTCCTCCCCTAGGAGGAATATAAAGGAACCAAATAAGGATCAAGGAAAGGAATAAGAACAATAATAATAATAACAATTAAGATACAAAAACCAAAAATGAAAAGACAAGAACAAATTGGGGACACGTGGTGGGGAGGGAAGAAGGGGAGGGTTGAGGGCAGATGGGAGCACGGGGGACCGAGGTGATGGTGCACTGGTGAGATGGTGATGGGGAATACATGGTATTACAATTGATGTCAAATATATATAAATTTTTTAAAATGTTAAAATAAAAAATAAATAAATCCTGCCTTCTCCTAGGCTTTCCAATCTACCTTTACAAAAGTTTACATGAAACTTTCAAAAGCAACCTCTACTACGTCTTCAGAGTCTTTCCCCTGAAATCAATCTGGTACCAAATACGAATTTGGGGATGGCAGATTTGTGTTCCCCTGTTAGCTGAATGTTAACTCAGGGTGATAACAAGATAAAATCTTCAAAGGCGTATGCCCCACAACTGAAAGGAAAGAAATATAGGCAACGTACACACGTCTGTTTTATCACACAGGGAAAAGGAGGTGGAGGCAGAGACCCAAGTTCAGAACAGTGAAAAGCTCTGCTAGATGAGGAGAGGGGTAAAAAACATCCCCAGATGATTGCCAAAGCAAATAGCAAGTAAATAAAACAAAGCATGGCTTTCACATTTGATACTGAAAAGAACACAGCAGTTTGATAAAGAAAATTAAATTTAGAAGTGTAATTTCTTTTCTCTATAAAGCCCATAACATGTGATGTCGGCATTGGCTGGAGGGTGATTGGTGGTTCAGAAGTGACATGTGGAACTTGGGCTCCAGGTCTCAGCCAGAGAGAACAGCTTCGCCTCAGGGAAGATTCCACTTTTAACTTTCATAGTCAAAGAGTTTTGGCCACTATTTTTACTCTGTAAGCTGAAGCCACCTGGTTTTCTAAGTTTTAAAAACTGTCTTATTCTGGGTTTCACTTCACTGAGAGAGACCTAGTCAGAGACGAGATTGTAACTACAATCAACCCTGACTTTCAGTTCTGTATTCTCTACCATCCTATTCAAAATTTGTCTTCCTACTCTTCTACGCATGTCATTAAAATATATGGATGATTTTATTGTGGCTAAAAATAACACTTTTGATATGCTTCTCCTTAGGAGAAAAGAATCTGGCCTCCCCAAACATGTCATCAGAATTTAACAATTTTGAAGTGCAGCAGATTAAATAAAATTGGTGCTACTATGATGGGCTCTGCAAAGGAATGGTCAGGAGGTGTGGAAAATGTGTCTGTGTTTGACAGCAGGTCCCAGGAATGGCTTATGAAAGATTTGTTTAATGAGGAGGGTGTGCCAGTAGAAAGTTCACAATGAATGGGAATTTTACTAGTCTTAAAGTATGAAGGAAAAGAAGGATCAGCTAACATTTCAAGTGACTCCCGACTCAAGAGAAGTCACCCGATTCCTCTAAACTTATGTTGTTTGGTTAGCACATCATGAAGGTGGTGAGTAGTTCCTGAAAATGTGATGCTCCCCTCACCTCTGGGGAAAGCCACACAGTTAGTTCCTTCAACAGAAAATATCAGAACTCATAATGATATCCATTAGATAACCTCTCCCACCTCTCTTGTACTGATTCCTTTTTTCACTCTCAGTCTGTGTGAACACACAATGTGTGTTCCCCACTAGAACTATACAACCATTTCAGCTATTCACATATAGCTATCTCGAATCTGAGTCTTTTGGAAAGCGAATGATGTGCAAACCCAAGTAAGTATACCTCTTCTGTAAAGCCAAGCAATGCTCACCACACATCTGTAAGAAAGGGATCTTCTGAAGACACTCACTGGATATGATTTAAAACAAAGCTAAAACAAAAACAACATTTAAGTCCTGAGGGAAATTTGCTAAGAAAAATACCTGAGTTGAGTCAAAAAACCCTGGAAGATTATATGCCACATCCACCATGGGCACAACCAGTTTATCTAAGCGGAAGACAGTAAAGAAGCCCAGAGTCCATTTGCTCCCTACCTTTCAGGAGGTATTTTTAGGGTGAAAGCTGATGGAAGGAATGGATAACTTCTGTCCATCTGCCCCACACCCAACATTAAGAGAAATGGTTTATTCTACATGACACCAAATCATTTTGGTGTGACATTCACAGGTACCCAATTGTCTAAAAAAGTTGCACCAAAGGTGTCTCCTGATTCAAATCAGTCTTTCTTTTTTTGTGTGTGAATTACAGTTTATTTATTTACTTACTTACTTATTTATATTTAACATCAGTTGTAATCCCCATGTATTACCCATCACCATTTCACCAGTGCACCATCACCTCAGTACCCCGTGCTCCCGTCTGCCCTCAACCCTCCCCCTCCCCTCTCCCCACCAAGTCTCCCCAGTTTGTCCTTGCCTTTTTGTTTTTGTTGTGTTTTTATTATTATTATTATTATTGTTATTGTTCTTAGTCTTTTCCTTGATTCTTTTTTTTTTTTGATGTAGCGATTTTTTTTATTAAAATATTTTAAAATTTACATATACTTGCCATTAATTGTAATCCCCATGTAGTCCCTCAAATCAGTCTTTCAAAGGTCTAAAAAACATATGTCACACTTGACTGAAATTAATTAAATACTTTTCTGGACAGTCACCAAGAATAAAGCAAACTCTTCTCTTGAATTCTGGCTCTTTGGCGGCGTTCAGTCCATTTAGAATACCGAGAACGCCAGGAAGGAAAGGCCAGGAGTGTCTTTAAACTATTTTAAGAAAGTTCTACAGCCAGCCCACCACTATGTTTGGTGAGCAGGCAGGGGGAGCCAAGGCCTCCTTGTACTCTCCACCCGGCCTCAGATGCGCTGCTGGGGCTGGCTGATTGCAGCTCTGACCGCAGAGGTGGGGCCCCTAGCCCTGCCACCAGACAGAACTGTACGTTTCTTCAGAAAGGCAGAGGAATTGGGGTTAACCACACTATAACCCTCCCACCTGAGGGAAAGGCCTGTTTGTTCCGGAAGGCAAAGCCCAACCTCACTTAACCAAGCAAGCAGTGAATACAAGCTTTTCTAAGGCGGCAAGAAAGTTCGAGTTTAGAACGGTAAAGCCATCCACTTGACGAGGACTTCCCCCGAGTCCGATATCCTTAAAGATGCAGCGCAGGCGCCTCACCTGACGGTTAACCTGAAAGCACCTGATCCTGTCTCCGCCTTCCCGGTCTGTGGAAAGCGATAAGGCTGCCGCGCCATGCCTCGGTCGTCCAAACTTTCCACGACTCGCAGGATTCGAAGCCCGGAAACACGTTCGTATCTCAGGCTGGAAGGCTCGCGTCCCCTGAATCGGAGCTCTTCTGGGCAGGCCCCCCTTTCAGCCCTCTTCTCTTACCCTTCCCGCGGCCGGCGGGGTGCGCTCGGATCCGCGTTTGAGCGTAGGCGCCGAGGATCGCGGGGTGAGCGGGACACTGCGCGCGCGGCGCTGGCTACGGACCGACTGCGAGAAAGATCTGGGCGCCCGGCGAGAGCTGCGCGTGGCCAGACGTTCCCGCCCCGCCCCGAGCCACCACTGCGCCCTGTCGCCGCCCGCCGGGGTGAGCGAGCCGGTGGAGCCTGTTGCCCCGAGGATATTTTAACACGAGTTATCCAGCCGGCTCCGCGAGCCCGCGAGGCTGAAGTCCGCAAAACGGAGCTTGTCAAGGGTCCGAGGAGTTGGGGCGGATATAAGCGCCTGTGAAGCACCGAGGGGAGCCCCCTGGAGATGGAGTCTAGGGTTCCCTTGGAGGGATCGTAGGATGTAGGGGGCACCCTGAAGGCGGAGCCGAGCGCCCCCTGGGGTACTGACCTGCAGCTGGGTTCCCCGGACAAGTATAAGACTCCGTTCCACACCGGCATGTCCAGCGCCTCCACGCTGCCCGGCATGGTGCGGCCCCCAGAGGGGCAGGAGGAGGAGGAGGCCAAGTCCGACCGCTGCACCTGCCCGGGGATTCCGCGTTCTGTCCCTAGTGCCCAGCGATGCGGCCGGCCGGCTCTACCCGCTACCACGGTGTCTGCTGGGGGATGAGAGTGCGGAGAAGCACCTTCTAAAAGGAATCGGGAGGGTGAGTTCTGGTGCTGCCCGAGTGCCCTCGACATTGCCCCCGGGCGGCGGGGCGGCGCACTCCCGCCTCCAAAGCTCCCGCCTTTCGTCATCGCTTCCTTAGTTTCTCCATTCTTTCCTGTTTCCTACCTCCTTCGTTTGCCCATTTACTTTGTAATTTCTATTTTGATGCGTTCAGGAAACCCGCTGAGTGCCAATCCGAGTGCTGGGTACTATGGGCACAGGGTGTGTGTGGGGGGGGGGGGGGGGCTTTCTTGTCATATTAAGTTGACAAGTGCATTCTTTTAGCAAGTCTTTATTGTGAAGTGCATGATCATAAAACTCGATGGCAGGAATTAGGTTTCAGTGACTCCATGGTATGGACGCATGCCGCAAGGGAAAATGAGTGGCCTTTTCACTCTCATCAAAAAGCGGGAGCGGGCTTCCAGCTCCGGGAGTGGTTGTCAGCGTGACTCTGGGCCAGGAGAGAGAGATGGAGCAGAACTCACAGTTTGAGCAACCAGACTCCTAAGCCCACTCACCTTTGTTCTTTACTCCAGTGCATGAAAAGATGCCTGGGGGAAATGTGGCAAGACCATCATCAGTTGCTGATGAAACTTAGAGATGAGGGTCACGTACACATTCCCAAATGTCACATTCAGCCCAGAGAGATGTTGACTTGGCATTTATACCCAGCCGACAACCTCTGTGCCAGAAAGTTACAGTCCTGCTACTCTTTACCGGATGGCAATAGCAGTAGAGAAAGTCTCAAATTCCAAACTGTTTGAACCAACAAGTGTTTCAAAGTTCTCTGGTTTAGTTAAGGCAAAGAATATTCTGGGGGTTATTATTTAAACATGCATCTCTAGGGCCTCCCTGATGGTGCAAGGAGTTAAGGTGCATCACTATGAAGCTCTCTGCAGCCACTGCAGCTGGAGTTCCATCCAAGCCAGGGAGGTGACCCACATGGTGCAGCAGACCTCTCTAGTCTCAGTTGCTGCTCCCCTCAGCAGTGTATTTCAGTTGATCTGCCTGTTCTGTTCTTCACTCTGTCTCTGGTGACTCCTCTCATTCCCTGAAGCTCTGACTTGTACCCCAGCTCTTATGTGCATGAATAAATCTTTAAAATAAAATAAAATAAACATGCATCTCTAGTTAGAAGCAGTTGGGCAGACTATTTACTATATAAAAGCATGCATAATTGACCCTCTTTTGAAAGTCACTGCCAATTGGTAATAACTGCCTTATTTTAGAGGTTGTTTCATCAGAGGTGCCTGTGGGTCTAGACAGACTTGGAAGATCCCCTTTGTGTGATGACAGTCCCTGCTGATATAGCATTTTAAGTTTATAAACCAGAGGTCTTGAATTTCTGTAGCAGGTTACTTTCACATGAAAGTTTTACTTATTTACAAAGTTAAAAGGGAAAGCTTTTTTAAAAGGTAGTAGAGGAAATGTAAGACAAGAAAAGAATGATGATGCAAAAACTTATTGGGATTCCATGAAGTTTATGTGGTGGCAGAACAGAATAAAATAGGAGAAAGAATGGTGCCTTTTACAATATTTATTTACTGCTCACATCCTTTCCAAGTTTTGTTGATGTGTAAGTAGTAAAATCAAGTTATCAGTCCTTGCCAGCTTTAGATATTATAAATATCTTTACCATTGTCCACCTATCTCACAGCTTTGTCTATGTTATTCTTTCCAGCATCCCTTTCCAAGAGGAATCCTTGGCAAATAAACTGGAATATTCTCTACAAAAGAAAACACTAAAAGGGACAGTCAGAAGAAATTCAGAAGAAAAAAATTCACCATGCAGTCAAATTCCCTAGGGCCATCACTAGTGCATCTCTTGCTCAAGAAACCAAAATTAAGGATATTAACACTGACAGCTGTGCTTTTGTGATCTTAAGAAGTCATTCTCCCTGGGTGCCAAGTATTCTTTTTGTATTTCCTATAATAGTTTAGTATTATCCTTCACATCAAAGTCCACTGTACCAAATTTACATATGAAGGTAGCTCAGTTTCCTATGTGAATAAAGTCAGTTTTAAGCAAACTATCTTGTGAATCAGGGGTTGGCAAGTTTCCTATAAAGGATCACATAATAAATATTTTATGTTTGGGACAGGAGCTATACTGTGTCTGTTGAAACTACCCCAAATTTCTGCTGCTGTCATGTGAAGGCCAACATAGATAGGATTATGTGATTAAGTGATTATTATTCATGTCATAAAATATTATTTTAATTTTTAAAAAATAGAATATTTTTCTAAAGAAGTTTTAGTGTTTACAGCCAACTTGAACAGAAAGTACAAAAAGTTCTCATATATTCTGTCTGCCCCTAACCCTCACAATATCTACATTCCACGCCAAATAGTACATTTGTTCCAATCAGTGAACATCACCCAAAGTCCATAGTCTACATGAGGGTTCACTCTTGTTGTGTGGTCTATGGACAAATTTAAAATGGCATATACCCTCCATTAATGTCATATAGAACAGTTTCACTGTATAGAACGTGTTTTGCCCAAATTTTTATTAAATCCTAATACCTAATTAATATTTTGAATTTAGAAGTATCATAGTTTATTAATCAATTCACCTACTGAAGCACACCTTGGTTGCTTCCAACTTTTGCATAATTATAAATAAAGCTGCTGTATACATCCATGTGCAGGTTGTGGTATGGTCCTAAGTTTTCAACTCCTTTGGATAAATACCAAGGGGCATGATTACTGGGTTGTATAGAAAGAGTATAGTTTTGGGCCTCCCTGGTGGTGCAGTGGGTTAAGCAACGCACTATGAAGCAAACTGCAGCCACTGCAGCACGAGTTCGATCCCTGCTGCCGGCCAGGGAGGGGACCCACATGG
>JAGFMF010011606.1:9127116-9232917 GCA_019455555.1 Galemys pyrenaicus | reverse complement strand
GCCCGCTGCTCCCCTCAGCAGTGTACTTCTGTTGATCTGCCTGTTCTGTTCCCCTCTCTGTCTCTGGTGAATCCTCTCACCCCCCGCGCCACACCTCTGGCCTGTACCCCAGTGCTTGTATGCATAAATAAATAAATCTTTAAAAAAAAAAAAGAGTATAGTTTTGTAAGACTAATAAACATTTCCAAAGTGGTTGTACCATTTTGTGTTCCTACCAGAAACAAATAAGAGTTCGTATTGCTCCACATCCTCAGCATCATTTGACGACGTTATTCTTTAGGATTTTGGTCATTCTGCTAAGTGTATACTGGTATCTCATTGTTTTAACCTCAGCTCCCTAATGACATGTGATGTTGCACACCCTTTCCTATGCTTCTTTGCTATCTGTGTAATTTCTTTGATGAAGTGTCTGTTAAGCTGTTTGGCACAATTTTTTTAAAAATTTTATTTATTTTGCATAGAAGAACTGGGATGCAGGCTAAGGTGTGGAGGGTAGTGAGAGAATTCACCAGAGACAGAGTGGAAAGTAGTATAGGGAGATCTCTACTGAGCACTGGGCAAGACAGGAGAGGTCTACTGCATCATGTGGGTCCTTTCCCTGGCTGGGGATCAAACTCAAACAGTATCAGTGATAGACTTAACCCCTAGACCACCAGAGAGGCCCTGTTTGGCACATTTTTAAAATTGGATTTCATTTTCATGTTTATTGACTTTAAAAAGTTCTTTGTATATCTTGTGCAACAGTACATTCTTGGATATATCTCTTGCGAATACTTTCTCCCAATCTGTGACAAGTCTCTTCATTCTCTGGATGGTGGTTTTTACAGACAGAAATTCTTATTTTAATGAAGTCTAACTTTTTTCTGTTTTATGTCTTTAGCATTGTATCTAGGAAATCATTGCCACCCCAAAGTGATACAGATTTTCCCCTATGTCATATTCTGGGAGTCTTATAGTTTTGTGTTTTATATACACAATATGAACCATTTTGAGTTAAGTTTTGTGGGGTGTAAGATCAATGTGTGGACTCACCTAGGACTTGACAGGGGACTGTCTCCTGGTAGGGCTTGAACAATAAAAATTTCAACAAATTCCCCCAATGATTCTTGTGCCCACAAACTTAAGAATCGTTATGGTGGGAACAGTGGGCAGATAATTTAACCTTGATGAATGGGCCTCACAACAAAAGGACAGCTCAGACCTTGTATTTGCTCCCCCAATCTAAAAGCCTGGGAGAAAAAAATGTATTCCATTCACTATTCTTAAAACTACATTGACACTCAGGTCTCCCTGGTGGCACAGGGGTTAAAGTTTTAGCACTATGAAGCTACCATCAGCCACTGTGGCATGAGTTCATCCCAGGCCAGGAAGTTAACCCACATGGCACAGCAGACCTCTCCTGCCTAGCCTGCTGCTCCCCTCAGCAATGTGTTTCAGTCTATCTGCCTGTTCTGTTCCCTACTCTGTCTCTGGTGAATCTTCTTATCCCCTGCACCTCTGACCTACTCCCCGGTTCTTGTATGCATAAATAAAGAAAAATAAATATTAAAAAAAAACCAAAAACTACACTGACATTCTTTAATGTACATGTATACACTTAAGATGAACATTGAAACGGCTAGTCTATAATTTATCTGTCTGTCCAGATCAAGCCATTGTACAAGTTTGGGGACAGTTAAAAAAAAAAAAAGCAAAACTATTTTTTCTTTCATGAAATAGTAGAGGTATTCTCTCACGGGCCTCATTACTAAAACTAGGCCTTAGAACTTATCAGGGACTCCTGTCACTGTGAAGGTGCCAAGTCACTGGCTGTAATTACACAGCAGAGATATTATGACTTGAGGACAAAGCCAAACCCCAGGTCCAACATTGGGTCAGTGGTTTCATGTTTCCACTGAAGTCATAGTCTTAGTCCAAAAATCTCACAAGGAGTAAAAAAAAGTTGTCAGATAATAAACATGGTTTCCAAACTCACATTTACCAAATTCTAAAAATGACTGTACTGCAAATATAACTAGCAAACCATCCTCACCTACAGGCTTAGATTTTTCATTATCAAAAAGTCACAGGTACTACAATAACAGGTTACATGTATTATAAGACCTCACATCTCAATACCTGGATTTATTATGATCATTATTATGATTAATAAGATTTCAGTGTCTCAAGGCATATTCACATAGTCCTTAAAACAAAATAAAAAGCAAACAAATCAGTTTCCTTTTAAAAAAAGTTTGCTTTGAGGACAATTTTATTACACATCATTGAATTCCTTTTTATTTGAATAGAAATGAAGTCACAAAATAGTAATACAACATTCACATTATAAAAATCTATACAGCTTCCAGTCAGTGATTTGCAAGAAGTAGACGATGTCTCTGGAATCTTTTTAATGTATATATTTCCATTCCACTAAAAAATTTTAACATAATTATTTTCCAAAATGGTTTCTTAGTAGACCCCTCTTTGTGAAACCAGTCACCCACCCCAAAACACCACTCTATTCTGTGAGACTAAATGAAAGGCATAGTCCATCACATGGCTTTCACAAGGTCACATGCTAATAAAATAATCATTGTGGGAATGAACACGTTGCTCTATGTTTTGATTTTCAGACATGTATAGGATACTCTTTCAACCTTGTACTTTAACACTAGAGGACAGAAAACTTATAAATGAATAAAAACAAAAACAGATTCCCATCAGAGACTAATAGCAGCATCAGCTAACAGTTGTTCTCCAGAACCAAATAGCAAACTGCTAGTTAGTAACAATTGTTTCTTTCTTATCTTCCCTCTAAGAGAAAATTTTAAAATGTAATGATTGCTGAATATACAGCAACCATCCTGTCTCTTAGGGATGCACCCCGAGAACTGTCCAGACCAGCACTAGTGAGTGGTCTGAAATCACTATCAGACCATTGTTTTATACAATGATCCAGGCTGCATAGTCAGAAGAGCTAGAAGCAAGAGTGTAAAACCTGGAATAAAGAGTGGCATAGAGAACACATCCTAAAACTATTGCAAAATAAGCAAGGAAGAACAAGAATTCAATAGTTTACCTCATCAAAGTTAGTTTAGAAAAAAATTAAACTGCAGCTATTAAATACACTTTTAAAAATATAAACAGATTTTGATTAATTACAGCCATCAGTTTGTTCAGAATATCAATAACAACCATCAAACATAGAATATCCACTCTTAAAATATCCATATTGTCTTCCAACTAGGTGTGTTATATTTTTCTGTAGGGCACAGATAATCCTGATAGTTATTTTTTACAACAACAGAATATGGATACTGAAGGATCATCTTCTAATCTGTATTTTCCAGAATTGGGTAGATCTTTGCATTCTGATATAAATGTACGTAGTTCAGTCTCTGGGAAGCCATCTCGTTGGTAATGCTAAACCGAAGAATAAAATAACTCTCATTAAAAAGAGCTCTTGAAAATGGTTTTATTTTAAATTTAAAATAGATCATATGACAGGGAGAGGGGATCTTTCTAGAGGAATAGTTTCGTCACTTCTAAGAATTTCCAGAGAGATTGGGCCTCTGGAGATACTCTTAGGTTTGGCTAAGGTAAGTGGATCTGGGCTTCTGCAGTGCCTTCCTGGATTCTCTTGTGGGTCTAATTTAACTCAAAATGGGTATGCTGAATCTGAGTCTGAGTCTCTCCTTCGAGGGAGAATCCAGTCAACCCTGTCCCAAATATGAGGAACTGTCATCACTCTGCCCTGGAGCCTTATGACTTTAAAAATCAGTGTAAGCAGGCACCCTGGGTGAAACTTGGTTCAGGACATAAGATGCTTAAATGATGTAAACTAGCAGTGCTGGTGCTGGAAGCTGAGGGGTGGGTGTTCCTAACCTTCCTCTGAAGACTTCAGCACAGCCCTGAGCAGGTTCTTATCTAGACAAAGACCTGAATGCTAAGAGGGAGCTTCCTAGTCTTCACACCCTTTTGGAGTCACCTTGACAGATGACTTTTGTTTAATGGTTTTATATCACTTTGGGGTCTAAGATCTCTGGCATGTACTCTGGCTAGAAAAGATCCGAAATAGCTTAACTTGACCATTTGGCAAGTACTCTGAGAGCATGGAAAGTGGTTAACACCTAAAATCTTATTCTTACACTTGAGAGACCAAGAGTTGTCATTCACTGGCATTGAGAGAATTGTCAATTCATTGACACAGAGTCCTCTGCAGGCAAAATTGAAGATAGTGAAGTTTAAGAGCACCAGGGGGAGGAACTTGGGCAGGTTCAACTACATTCTTTCCCAGTCACTTTGGTGACTCTCAGCATATATCTGCTAAGCGATCCTGAAATCTGATTCAGTAACAAAGAAGTGATAGCCCTGGCTTCATGAGTAAAGTATTCTTAATTATCAACTCATAACCCATCAGCTCCTAATGGTCTTTTCTTTATCACTGGACCCGTTCCATGACATTGACACCATAATTTCATGTTTTCAGGGCTTTAACTTCCCTGAGGTCCCCACCTGTACTGTCCCTGAAGCTACCTAATTATCCCTAACTTGCCCTATTTGCCCTAGGACTCAACATCATCTTTCATTATTCCTCTCATACCCAGAAAGAAAAGTTCCCAAGTGGAAGTATCTATGCCAGCAGTACACCTAACAGGATAAAGTTCTTAGAAATTTAATGATTATAAAGAGTTCAAATTGACTTTTTGAAATATCTCATGTAAACTACAATATGAGTAATAATAGCTTTTCAATTCATGTTCTCAACAAGTACTTGTACTTGACACATCAATCCCTTCACTGTTCTGGAAACCAGGCCTCTTAGTACCATAGAGGGCCTTGCAAAGACCAGTGATCTCAGCAAACTCCAATTGAAGATGTCAATTTTTCTTTATAAAAGTTGAATTTTAGGGCCTCCCTAGTGGCACAGTGGGTTAAGGAACATGCTATGAAGCAAACCACAGCCACTGCAGCATGAGTTTATGCCTGCTGCTGCCCAGGAAGGGGACCCACATGGTATACTAGACCTCTCCTGCTTTACCCACTGCTCACCTCAGCAGTGTGTCTCAGTTGATCTGCCTGTTCTTTTCCTCACTGTGTCTCTGGTGAATCCTCTCACCTCCCTCGATTCTGGCCTGTACCCCAGCTCTTATATGCATAAATAAATAAAATCTTTTCTTAAAAAAAATTGAATTTTAAAAGTTCCCCCCACAAATTTTAGCTTTCTGAAATACCATCTGTTTCACTCACCCTATATCTTTATAATTTTAATAATAAGTGAGTATGCTTATTTGAAAAAGCACAATTAGTTATAGACAAATATTCCTAGAAATTCTATTTCTCCTTCATTTCTGATTCTTAGCATCTAAAATTGAAGTTCTTCTCTACCCTGAAGAAATCAAAATTTCCATCAATTCCCTAAGGCACTACAAAATCTTTATTTTTATTGTTACTCTACAAGATCTACAAATATGTTGCTGCTTGTGTGTAGCTCTTGATGAACCTACCTTAATCGTTTCATATGTATCAGTGATCAGTGCGATAAAAAGACTTAAAATCATATATATAAAGAGGCTGATGAATGAGTAGAGGTAAATTCTGCTAAACAGCCAAACCAGGTAACTTTTTTGCTGCATTTTTGCAAATGTGGCAAACATATCATCTCCATTTATCAGAGAGAAAAGGCACTCAGAGACCATGTTCAGAGAACGAAACTGGGAAAAGAAAAGAGAAAGAGGTTACTTTATTCCATAATCCTTCCCAGTGGAAAATTCATTCACGACACCTTATTAAAAATTATGGGACCAGGGACCTCCCTCCAGGTCTAGTGGTTGAGTCTCAGCACTATCATGCTATCACCACTGTGGTCTGAGTTTGATCCCCAGCCAGGGAGCTGACCCACATATGGTGCAGCAGACCTCTCCTGTCTTGCCCATTGCTCCCCTTGGCAGTGTTTCAGTAAAATCTGCTTGTTTAGCTCCCCATTTTGTTTCTGGTGAATCTTCTCACCAACCCCCCCCACCCCCCGCCACACACACACACTTCTGGCTTACAATCCTTCTACCCCCCCCCCCATTTTTCTATGCATAAATAAACAAATCTTTAAAAAATAATAATGGGAGCAGATATTCCAAAATTAACCTTTCAAACAAATAACCTGAGGTAAATACATGTGATTGCTTTGTGAGACACATAACATGTGTAAGCCTACTATGCATCCTGGGACAAGCAGCCCTTTCTGAATGGTCTTCTTCTAGAAGCAGGCTCACCCAGAAGCAGAACAGGCTGGTCTGCACCCTCAGTGCTCTCCCATGTCAAGTTTTATCCTCCCCTTTACCTTGGTATAAAGTGACCCTTGAAATGTTTTCGCAGAGATATCAAGGGCCCAACCATGCACACTCATGCTTCTTATTTCAAAGTTCACCCCATTAGAGAAAATGGTATTCTAGTTAAGGCTATAACTCTGGTAACAAAAACTTCAAATATTCCTACAAGTTTCCCCCTGTAATACTTTCGAAATGAGGTCATATTTCAAGAAGTCTTACCTAAATAGCCTACTCTAATACATAGTGATGAATCAAACTGATTAAACCTGACTTCAGAGGTAATAAAAAGGACTTATCTGACATACTCCACAAAAGGAGTTGAATTAATCATCCTCTTGAGTTGATCACAACTTACTAGTTCATAAACATGGTAATAGTACACTACCCTCAACATCTTAAGGTTGAGTCACAAAATACAAGGAGCTCATTTTAAAAGGATAACAAGTCATTGATACTGTTCTAACAGTTTAATAGTAACAGAAAAAAAGTTGCTTTTCTGTACCTTATCATGATAAGGCCCCAGCACAATCCATCCACAGAAGCAATAGCCTAAATAAATCATAGCCGCACAGCAGCAGAACCTGATGACATTGGGCAGTGCTGCCTGAAGAGTCAGAATGAGGAGCTGGGGAAGCAAGAGGGGTCATTAGAATCCCTTGTCCTTCCAAATCAGGGACTCTTGCGGGGAGGGGGAAAGGTAGAAAGAGCACAAGGGACTAAGGTGATGGTGTACTGGTGAAATTGTGGTGGGAAATCCATGGGGACCACAACTGATATCAAATATATATAAATAAAGAAAAAAAAAGAATCCCTTGTTCTTCAACCAAAGCAGTGTAATAACTTCACTAGAGAGACATATCAACAGCATGGATAGCCATGGAATTCCTTACATTGTACTTCTGAAAGAAACCAAGGTATCGGATGACTCCAAGCCACACCAGCATAGTAGAAGTACCAAGAAGTATGCTGCAGACGTCATAACTTGTGAGACTCTACAACAGAGTGGTTGAAAAATCAGATTATGTTGCAGAAATGCACTTGGGGAAGAAATTATTATCGGCTAACCATGAGTCAGGCACTGGTCTACTTGCTAAGGATAAGCAGTAAACAGACAAAATACCCTGCCTTTGTGAGACTTACATTCTAGTGGTAGGGTTGGAGGTAGGGGGAGATAACAGCAGTAAATTAATAAAACCCTTGGTGCATTAGCTGATGGTAAATGCTGAAGAGAAATGTTAGGGGAGGGGGCTAAAGAATGGGTGTGTTGTTGCACTTTAAATAACAGGAAAGGAGACATTTGAGGAAAGAACTGAAGGAAACAAGGAGGCCAAGCAAAAATCTAGAGGAAGACATTTCTAGGTGCAGGGACCTAGGTCTTGCATCCGGTAAGATAGGGAGTCTGGCTGGAGTGAGTGATGGGGAGTAGAAGGGGATAGAAGTAAGGGAGCAGGTAATGGTGGGTAATTAAACAACTTGGCCTTTTACTCTGAATAGGTTGGGGAGCGTTGGGAGCACTAAACAGAAGTGATCAAGTGTTGGCTGTTATGGTTGAGAACAGACAGCAGACTGTTGGAAGAGTGAGAAAGCTATTGCAGTAACATAGACAGCTTGGCCCAAGCTGGTAGTGGTGAAGTGATGAGGTGATTTCTGAAGGCAGACCAAAAGGATTTCCTCTTGAATTAGATGTGGGTGAGAGGGGATTCATGAAAGAGGAGTCAAGGATGAATCCATGGTTTTGTCTCAACAGATTTGTAATTAATTAAGGTTAAAGAGGCCACAGAGAAGCAGGTTTGGACTATGAGGGTGGAGATTTTCAGAGGTATGTTAAATTTGAGAGATCATGTAGATATCTAGGTGAAGGTGTGGAAAAGACAATTGGTTATTTGAGAACGGAGTTCAGGAAAGAATTCTGAGCTGCAGATACAAATTCAGAATTCATGGGCAGAAAGATACTATTTAAAACTATGGGATAGCATAAGATCACCACAACAGTGGAAGAGTTGTTGGATGAAGTACCCTCTCACACCAGTAAGAATGGCACATATTAAAAAAAAAAAAACTAGCAAAATAAATGTTGGCAAGGATGTGATGAAAAGGGAACTCTTCTTTTGGTGGGAATGTAAACGAGTCCAATCTCTATGGAAAGCTATATGGAGGTTCCTCAGTCTACTGAAAATGGAGCTCCCATATGACCCAGCAATCCCACTCCTAGGAATTTACCCAAAAGACCCAAAAACATTAATTCAAAAGAATACATGCACACCTATGTTTATTGCAGCATTATTTATAATAGGTAAGACATGTAATCAACCCAAATGCCCAAAAATTGAGAACTGGATCAAGAAGATGTAGTTTATATACATAGTGGAATATTATTCATCAATCAAAAAAGACAAACTAGAGCCATTTATAGAAACATGGATGGAGCTTGAAGGGATTATGCTCAGTGAAATAAGTCAGAAGGAAAAAGAAAAATACCAGATGGTCTCACTTATAGGAGGAATAGAGGAGATCAAGGAAAAAAAATAACATCAACAAGAACAACAACAAAACAAAACAAAAATAAACTGACAACTACAAAACAGATATTTTGCAGGGAAGAGGGAGGGATAGGTATCGAAGCAGGGATGGGAAGAGCACAAGGGCATATGGTGACGGTGCACAGGTGAAATCAGTGGTGGGAATTCTAAAAAAGAAAGCAAACATTGTAAGAAAATAAATAGATAAATATAATTTTTAAAATAAATAAGTAAAATAGAAATCAATTTTAAAAAATTGTTGGAGCACCTCGACTTGAAGCCCTATCACTTTAATAGATCTGTAAGAGGAAAGGGAACCAGTAAAGGAAAGTAAGAAGACCAACCAGTGACACAGGAAGAAAACTAGGTAAGTGACAGCCCAGTGAAAAGTTCCATCAACAAAGAGGGAATGCAAGTGGTGTTAAGAACTGCCATTAGAGGGCCTCCCTGGTGGCGCAGTGGGTTAGGCAACGCACTATGAAACAAACCGCAGTCACTGCAGCATGAGTTTGATCCCTGCCATCGGCCAGGGCGGGGACCCACATGGTGCAGCAGACCTCTCCTGCTGTGCCCGCTGCTCCCCTCAGCAGTGTATTTCAGTAGATCTGCCTGTTCTGCTCTCCGCTCTCTGTGGTCAATCCTCTCACCCCCCCACACCTCTGGCCTGTACCCCCGTGCTTGTATGCATAAATAAATAAATCTTTAAAAAAAAAAAAAGAACTGCCATTAGATAAATGATTGATTATTGGGGTTAGCAACAAGGAAGTAACTGTAAAGAATACTTTCTATGGAGGGAAGCGTGAGGAAAGAGATAGGCGAATGGGAGGAGCAGAATCAGATATAAGGTTAACTACTCTTTTGAGATCTTTCCCTATATCAAGGGAGTGGAGAAATGGGAAAGTAGTTAAAGGGAGACACTGGCTGGGAGTTGGTCTTTTTAGAAAGAGGAAAAAAATTATGCTAATGGAAATGACATGATAATAATGGAACTCTCATAATGCAGGACAAAGGGAAGAATAGCTGGAGCTATGCAAGGCAGGATGGCATCTTGTGGACTTGCAGAGAAGTTAGCCCAGAAGCCTGAATAACACACAGAAAAAAGCCACAAAGGAGAAACAGTCTGTGGACACTGGTGCTGTAGGTAAATAAAAAAAGTGAGAGTTTATGGCTGTTCAACTTTTTCAATTGTTTTGTGAAATAAGAAGATCATTAGCTAAGTGTGAGGATGGGACAGCAGGGTCAGAGGTTTCAGAAAAGACAAAAATACATGACACAATCATTTATGAGATGGGAGGAATGAATGGTCTAGAAGAAAGGGGAGAGATTGCTGGACACCACTTAAGGGTCATTGAAATAGTTGAGGGTGGCAAAAAATACTGTGCTATAAATCACCCCTTCTCCTCTTGTTTCCCCTAAAGTTAACCATCTATTTCAGTGTATACGTGGCAGCTCAGGTATGGTACTAGTTACTCAATGTCGACCTAACTCTATTTTTCCCTTCCCAGGTACAAGTCTGGGTTGTATCCCCAGGGTCCCTGGAAGTTATATGTGACTAAATTGTCTCTAGTGGGACGCTAACTGCAAGGACATCTGTCACCACTGAACCATAGCTAAATGACTGTGGAAGAGCTGTCTGGACTGGCAGAGAAACAAGATGGCTCCCTGAATGACTGTGGAACTGAGTGACTGGCCAAGCTGGAAACCCTGACTGCTACATAAGGGAGATATAATATTTGAGGAAAAAAAAAAAAAACATTCCACTCATTCTCACATTCTGGAAAAATAAATTACCATTTATTTATCTGATATTAATCATAGCACACCTAGAAAAAAAATTACCTTTGCTTGAATTTCCATTTTCAGAATTGATCCAATGATTGTCAATATATCACTAATAATAATCATAATGTACCATCCATTAACAAATTCCATTCGATCAGAAACAGAAACTTCCCTCTTATAGTGGAGGAGGAAAAAATTGACAAATTCCTTTGGGGAGAAAAGGGAAGCACAATGAATTTCCCTGTCAAATCAAAATATCCATAGCTTTTCTAGAATACAACAACCCCTACCTGCTGAAGCTGAAGCCCTCTAATCACAGATCGAAGGCAGAGGATTAATGAAGCCAGGCATGTCAGAATAACAAAGGCATCAAAGATCATCATGTAATGAGTATTCTTCTGAACTGGAAGGAAAAAGGATTACCTGTTCAATGGAGGAGGACATTCATATGGAAACTTCTTCTAATTTTCTTTTTGTTTTTTAAGCCTTATTTATTTTAGTTGCCACATTGCATTATAGATGTACAATATTTGTAAGTGTATATATATTTACACTCAAACTATTATCTGTTTTTCCCCACTAAACACAATTCTACAAAAACTGTGTGCACAAGTGCAAAGGATTCTATAGGTGAGCCAGTATCTAAAGGTGGGATTGTTGGGTTAAGGCAGATCATATTTCTCCAAGCAGCAGTTCTAGGAATTGCTCTCCAAAAAGATTTAGTTTGTTTCATAGCTCCATACCTTGTCCATCACAGGATATGATTAATCTTTAGTTTTTACCAATCAAAAGAGCAAATTATCATTCCCAGTGACTTGATATGCCATCTTTACCATGTATCAAATTACTATATGTATTCAAGTTCCATATCTTACCTTTTTGATGCTTCTGTTTTAATGCCTAAGCCAAAGACCTCATCGCTTTTCTGAATATTTCGCTAGTTATTCCTTCTTATTTACTTTTTAATATGTTCCTTAAGATCAGATTGTGAAGTTGCAATAAAAATATTACTAATAATTGGGGGAGAGGGTATCATGTTAAATTTATTAATTAATTTAGGGAAAATTGACATATTCAAGATGTTGAGCCTCTTGTTCAAAAACCGGGCGTCTTTCCATTGACTCAATGTACCCTTCAGAAATATTTTAAATTATATATATAACATTATATATATATAATTTTTAGAAGAGTTTTGAATAATTTAAGTTCTTCCCACAAAAAGGATACAGAGAAAAAGTCCTGTTAAATTCTTCCTATCAGTTTTTAAACAAAATTAAGTCCTTTTTTTAAAAAAAGCAACCACAGCCGTCAACCAAAACCTTCAATTATTACCTTATAATCTTCTGTTCTTAATACAGCCAGCCCCCCTAAATATCTTCTTAAAATATACTAAGTATAAAATATTGGGTTGTCAGAAAATTCATAATGTATTTTTTCTATGTTTTCTATCAAAAATGCATCATGACTTTTCTGACCCAATATTTAAGTGTTCACTCTGTGCTGGTATTTTTTTAGATTCTGAGGACACAGTGGGGGAACAGGGTAGATAAGTCCCTATTATTATCGAACTTCAACTGCAGTGAAACAAGCAAAGAAATAAACAAGTAAATGAATAAAACAGAATCAGACAGGAGTAAGTGATGGGAAGTAAAGAAGTGAAAATAGCCAGTGTGCTGAGTGCATTCCTTAACAACCAAAGTTCTAAGCACTTTATAGGTATTGCCTCATTTGATACTCATAGTTACCTGGGATGTAGTTCTGACTATCCTCCTTGTGCAGGTAGAAAGTTGAAGCCCTGAGAGGTTGCAGCACTTGTCCAGGTTACAGGGTCAGGAGCAACAAAGATAGGATTCAGACTTGTATGGTCTGCCCCCAGCAGCATCTTGCTCTCTGTATTAGTGAGCCCCAGCATCTCTCAGAGCTTGTTAGAAATGTACATTCTCCTATCCTGCTCTCCAGGAGCAGTGAATCATGTCTTTTTTTCTTTTTTAAAGATTTATTTATGCATACAAGAGCTGGGGTACAGGTCTGAGGTGTGGGAGGTGGGAGGTTTCACCAGAGACAGATTGGGGAGCAGAACAGAGTGAGGATTCACCAGGGACAGCAGTGTACTGAAATATACCGCTGAAGGGAGCAGTGGGTGAGACAGGAGAGGTCTGCTGCACTCACTATGTGGTAACCCAAAGGGGATCAAACTCATGCTGCAGTGGCTGCAATAGCTTGATAGCACTGTAACTTTAACCCCTGTGCCACCAGAAAGGCCCTAAAACAGGATGTGTTTTAAATAAACAATTTTGTGATTGAAATAAAAGTTTGTGATTCAAGAGCCTCATATTGAGAGTCACTAGTGAAAAAATGTTACAATGAACAAATTTCATTACTCTTACTCCCTCTTTACTACTTCTGAAGTTAATCACTAAGAAACCCTAAAGCAATTATTATCTGCATAAGGGGTCAATGAAGCTTATCTGCACATTCCCGAGCCCCACCCCAGACCTCCGACTGTCTTTTGTAGAGCTGGAGAAACTGCATCTTAGCAGGAACCTGGGATGATAGCTGTGCTCATTAGAATTTGAAAACTCTTGATCTATTGACTAGGTCAAACACAACACATAATTAAGGTACTTGCAAGGGACTAGAAAATGAGATGCATAAATTCTTTCCAGTCAATTTTCTTCGTTTCAGTTCCAAAATTCTCAGCAATATTCTCATTTAATATCTGATTTTATGTCCATATTTTCAGGAATATAAACTTTCCTCACTTAGCTTACATTTTAACCTGGAGAGAAAACAATGTCAATCTACAGGATGCTTCAGAATCAAATCTTACCTGACTTCTCCCTGACTGTATGATTGTTACAGGGCTGGGAGAGGGGCACCCCAGAACCCCCAAACCTGCTCTTTATAGGTATTGCCTCATTTGATCCTCCGCCGCATTAAGACAAATATATAAGGCCTTTAATGAAAAGGAACTTTAATATAATTAGGGTACAATACAGAAAGGATAAAGAATATAGTATAGTTACTAAGTTAAGCATTTAAAGTTACCCATCTCCTTAAGGGTAAAAGGTTAGCCAAATAGGATTGACCCAAAGCAAGGCCCAAAAGCCTGCCACAAGTCTAAGGGATTTTTTTAGATGGAGACCCATAGAAAAGGGTGAGAAAGAGTCAGACAAATCTGGGAAGAAAAGAGCAAAATCAAAATCAAGAGGAAAGCTGCCATTATTAAGCTCCCCACTGGTCTCTCACCCACATCTGTTCTAACCAGTCCAAGACCAAAAAGCAAGTGCAATTTCTTCACATGTCTCTCTGCTCCATGTGCCTCCTCCACATCTCCTTGCTGCTCTCCATCCTGCTTTTTTTTCCCTCCCTTTCTTCTGTCTTCCTATTTTTTTTCTCCAGCATCTTCTTATTCCTGCTTAGCTCCACCCAGTTAGGGCAGAACCAGGATTTTGGAATTTCCCCCTTTCCTGGGGACCACCCTGTTACATGATCACAGATACTAAGATTCACTTCACCTCAGAGCCCTACTTTATTTGTTAAAAAAATGGGGGGGGGGGAGGTAGAATGGCATGAGCAGGACTGCCTTTTGAAGGACATTTAAAATATTAAAATGAGGAAAATATAGAGAACACTTATGTAACAAGCAACCAATAAATATTGATTTAGATATATATACATATATATATATATGAATTTTGGGGGGACTGGGGGATTGGTAATTTTTTTGATTTTGGTGTTTTGGTATGGAATAAGCCAAATGGTCCAATTCTTTCCTTTGATATTTTTCTGAATTTCTGAGTAATTTAATAACCATTCTGAAAACTAGTAAAACTCATCACTTACTTGATCCAGATACATGCCAGTCTTTACATTCTCTGATGGAAATGTCATTATCTAAGCTTATCTTAATTCTTCCACTATGGGCCTTGTTGTCAAATGTTATCTGTGAAGGAGAGGGAAAAAGTCAAAAACATACCCATAGTTTGTGAAGCCAAGATATATTTGTGCATTAATTAGCAAAGAATTCTTTCAAAATGACAGGAGATCCAGAGTCTCATCCCTAACTTGTTGCTCTTTTCAACACAATTTCTCTGTGAACTGAAATTATTAAACTAGATGTTTTATAGAGAATTTCTAGTCTCTAAAATCCTCTTTCTGGGAGAGTATACAGGATCTGGACAACTTTAAAAACAAGAATTTCCCCCACCCCCAATTCTAAGTAACTCTAAATTGCCCTTTTGATATGCACAAGATCTGATACAACAGGGGCTTTCCTTCCTTCTAGAAGAAATTTAGGGACAGATTTTTGGTGCTACTCTAATCCTTACTAACACAGTGTTTCGTTATTTTAGTCTTGAGACATTTGAAGATTTTCTGACTTCATTCTAGCCCAGATTTCTTAGTCTCTCTAGAATGGGATGTATTATAAAGTGGTTACTGGGAATGAATAACTTTCTCTTGCTTCCAGGATAACTATTTCAGGACACCAGACACCAAGTAGGACAAAGTCATGCCTTTCATAGCCTTTCTGTTTTCCTCCTCCTCTCTACTTTCTCCATATAGGGCTTGAAGAGCAAGGGAAAGAATTAACATTGTTTTTGTTTATTTTTAGAGCCTCTCTCCCAACCCCTAATGAAAAAGAGTTCTTTAAAAATCTGTCATTTAAATGAGTTTTAATGAAGTCTCTCTACAGGGGTAAGCAGATATCACTTCAGATATAAGCTTTCAAATAAGTTTAATGAGTCTAATAACTCACATTAGACTACAAGATTTTTCTTTAACAAGCAATCCTGGGCATTATCAGTGTCTGCCCATCTCTAAAGCTGTTGGAGGACCCAGCCCATGGCCTCACACAAGGAAGATGCTCAGTATTATTTCAGTGAGTCAGAAATCCATGCCAAGGAGAAAGTATGTCTTACCCACACAAAAAGCCTCAGGATCTTTCAGTAGTAATTGCTCATTAAATATCTGTTGAGTAAATAAACTTTGGCTTAATGCCAGTTATAGCTCAGTAAGTTAAAAGAAGCTTAATTCTTCAAAGGAGAAAAAAGAATGGATGGAATTAACAACAGATTAGATGAAGTATAAAAGAATTTAAGACAATGGATAGTAATTATCCAAAATAAACAAAGAGGAAAAAAGATGAAAGTATGTGTGTTAGAGAACTGCGGGACAAATTCAAGCATCCACATGAATTTGAATCTTTTTTTTTTTCTTCAGGATTTATATATTTATGCACACAAGAGCTGGGGTACAGGCCAGAGTCCAGGAGGTGAGAGGATTCACCAGAGACAGAGCGGGGAGCAGAAGAGGTAGACTGACAAAAACACACTGCTGAGGGGCGCAGCAGGTAAGGCAGGAGAGGTCTACTGGGCCATGTGGGTCCCCTCCCTGGCCAGGGATTGAGCTCTTGCTGCTGTGCAGGAGATGCTTCACAGTGAGGCGCTCAACCCACTGTTCCACAAGGGAGGCCCAGAATTTGAATCTCTTAAAGGCAGGAAACAGAAGACAAAAACATTTGAAAAAAATATTGAGTAAAGGTCAAATATATTGAAAACTAGAAACGCACAGAACCAAGATTGTCAGTGAACCCCAGATACAAGAAACATTAAGAAAACTACCACAAAACATACACAATCATATTGTTAAAATCAGAGATAAAGGGAAAGTTTTCAAAGTAGCTGGAGAGGGGAAGATACATCCATTTCACAAAAATAAAGCTGAGGATTACAGCAGATTTCTTACCAGAACCAATGTGAGCTAAAAAACACAATATTTTAAGGCTTTAGAAGAAAGAGTCAACTCTGAATTCTATACCTGATGACTGTATTTTCAAAAATGAAGATGAATTATTTTTCAGAGATAGAAAAGCTGAAGGAAAGCATTACCAGCAGATATTACAGGAAGCCCTTAGGAAAGAAGCAAAGATTATACCAGAGAGAAATTCAAACAACATAAAGGAGTGAAGACCACTGGAAATGGTAACTATTTGGGCAAGTTTAAAGACCTTTTTCCCTTATTATTTAATTGCTTCAAAAGATTAATTGACATTAATTTTATAGTTTGCAAGACATATGGAAGCAATCTGGATGACAATCACAATAAAAGTTAAGCTACAAATGGAAATATATTGTTGTAAGTTTCTTTTTTTTTAATATTTACTTATTTATGCATAAAAGAACTGGGGTACAAGCCAGAGGTGTGGGAAGTGAGAAGATTCACCAGAGACAGAGTGGGGAGCAGAATAGGCAGATACTACTACTACACTACTGAGCAGAGCAGCGGGCAAGGTAGGAAAGGCCTGCTTTGCCATGTGGGTTCCCTCCCTGGCCGGGATAGAATTGGTGCTGTTGTGCCTCGGATGCTTCACAGTGCTGCACTCAACCCACTGATCCACAAGGGAGGCCCTTATATTCTATAAGGTTCTTATACTCTACATGTGGTAGGATCATATCATTTGATGGTAGACGTTAATAAGTTATATATATGAACTATAAACCCTAACATAATACAGCAAATAGTTATAGTTAGTAAGCTAACCAATGACATAAAATTGAATCATAGAAATACTCAAGTAACACCCCCAAAAATAAGCAAAAAAGAGGGAAACCATATTAATCACATGTACTTTATTCTAAAAACCTAAAAGGTAGACACTGGGAGGTTAGAGAAAAAAGCATGACTGCATTATATGCTGCCTAACAAGAAACTCACTTTCAATATAAGACACAAGTAGTTTAACAAAAGGATATAAAAACATATATCATACAGACTAATCAAAAGAAAATTGGTGTGGCTCTATTACATCAGACAAAGTAGATGTTAGCGCAAAAAATCTATCAAAAGTAAAAAGTGACATAAAAAGCTTCAAAATACATGATGCAACTACTTTACCAACTACCAGCTGCTATTTACCAACTACTATGAAGGAAAGCAAATGCACCACTTTTACACTATAAATGCAACTAGGCACACACAGAAAGTTTTAATAAATAGTTTTTCTAAGAAAAAGTTTAATTGAATATTTAAAAGTTTTGATCAAATATATACTGTATGTCAAAACTATGGCAGGTCCTATATATATGTTATATAGGGTAGTTAGATAGGAGATAACTATATGTATGTTATCTTCTACCTTGATAACAACTTTGTCAAGTAGGTGAGCACTTGACATTCTATCATACAAATGTAAAAGCTGAAATTCAAACCAAGTGGCCTAAAGTTACAAAGCTGCTAACTGGTGGGCTGGAATTAAAATCTAGTCTTCTCTAGTTATGGAAACATCTTAAGTGTCCAATGGAAGATGAATGGATTAAGATGATGTAGTGCATACAAGCATGCACATGCGTGCACACACGCACACACACAATGGAATACTACTTGGCTATAAAAAAAAGAGATGAAATCTCATACGCAACATGGCTTGAATTTGAGTCTATTATGCTAAGGAAAGTAAGTCAGACCAATACCAGATGATTTCATTCACAAGTGGAATATAGAGAAATAAAACAAGGAACAGAAGAACTAAACCAAAACAAACCCTAGAAATCTGATTATAAAATTGTGGCCTCCAGACAGGGAAGTAGGAAACAGAGAAAAAGGGCCTGATGGACTATGGTAGAGGATACGGAGTGCTTTGGTGGTAGGGGTGGTGCAGTAACTACATATCTGAAGATTGTGAACCTATGCTGCTTAAATCATATAAAATGTTGTAAGCCAATGTCACCTCAATAAAAACAATGTGAAAAAATAATTTTAAAAATCTAGGCTTCTCAGACAGTAAAGTTCTGCATGCATGCTGCCCTGGATCATGTTTACTTACAACAAGGAAGTTGCTCTCATGTTTTTTATTTGTAAATTACCTCACAGGATATAATTTTATAATTCCATGAAATGTACTGCCCAACTGATAATGCACAGTGCAGGAATAACTTGATATGATTCTACATTAATGACAAAAATGTGACCTCTGCGTGTGTCAACAGGCTATCTTGTTTTGACACACTGTATGGAATAATTGGAATACATCTAAATTTCATAAGTGTTCCATTTTTTCACTCAACAGATATTCAAGACACCCAGTCAGTTCTTTGAAGGATGTAAAGGTTAATAAAATGGCGCCTGCCCTCAAGGAGCTTTTAATCTAGTAGAGCTGATGATAAACACCTACAAAATTTAAAACAACGAAGCTGGTAAGTCCCTACCAAGTATAAAATCATAAACAAAAACATAACCTTGGAGTTCAGAGCAGAGAATGTACTTTCTAACTGAAGAATCACAAAAGGGTCCATAAAGGATGTTTCAGTTAAGCTAAACCTTGAAGGTACATAAAAATTTTGAAAACTGTGTCTTCCCTGGTGGCACAATGGGTTAAGCAACACACGATGAAGCAAACCACAGCCACTGCAGAATGAGTCCAATCCCTGCTGCTGGCCGGGAAGGTGACCCACATGGTGCAGCAGACCTCTCCTGCCTCACCTGCTATTCCCCTCAGCAGTGTATTTCGGTCAGTCTACCTGTTCTGTTCCCCACTCTGTCTCTGGTGGAGCCTATTATCGCCTGTACCTCTGGCCTGTACCCCAGTATTTGTGTGCATAAATAAATAAATCTTTTAAAAAAAATTTTTTTTTGAAAAGTACCATTTCTCAACTTGGGGGGTAGGGAGGTATAAAGAAGGAAGGAAGAAGAGATGAATGAGACTGGAAAATAGCTCAGTTAAAAAAAAAGAAATAATATTGCATATTCATAACTTGCTGGCTAATACTGGGATCAAAATGTGTAGTCTAATCAAAGCAGTTATAGTTTTAGTGCTTTTTCTTGTTAAATCATATGCATAATTATCACATTACACTATATTCTAAATTTTTTAAAACCACAATCTCTGGAAACTTGACTTCAGTTAATTAATTGAATATCATAGGTACAGCTTTTACTACAAATTACTGCTGAAGTAGTAAAATCCCGATGATATGAAGGTGAGCTGTACCAATGCTGCCTGGGATACACACCCACATAACATTCAGTCACTGACCCTGATCTTTGAGTGGTAACAATTTCTACTGAGAGGCATCTTGTGCTCTCCATAAAGCATTAAAGCACCATTTGCAACTGGAATATAGAGAATGTAGTAGTGATAAAGTGAGCTAAAAAACTACCCAGAGACTCATGCAGCACAACAAAAGGTACTGTGAGTAATAACCAAAAGTCAGCCAACATCCACAGTAAGGAAACTCAGTAACAAGAGCCCTTGGCAGTGACCTTAAGTAACTCTCCACATACTGCTAAGAGTTGGCTGTACAGCACCTACAAACTCCTGTTCCTGTTGTATTTGAACACCAACTCTGTGTCACCAGGTACTGCTTTGGTACAGGAGACACAATAGTGAATAAAGCAAAGTCCTTAGCCTCACAGAATATATGCTGAGGTGTAGAAAACAGATAATCAGTGAGTCAAAAGGTTTCTACAACAAAACAGAGCCAGCTGTCCCAATGCCTCCTGTATGCACATTCAAGTGGAAACAACCTGTATATTTGACCACACCTTAATACAAGTAGATGAAACCTATAACTAGGTAAAAAACAAATTTTTCCCCAGATCAGGGCCAATTTCAGTCCAGCCCCCACTTACCGTCAGAGTAAAGTCATAACAGTCAGGGAGCTCATGATGACGAATAGTCTGCAGATTAATGGCCTTCAGTTTAAACCGCAGCTCCACGGTTAGGAGTCTGGAAAACAAGGGAGATGTCAGTGCATTGAAAATAGATAATACACAAGCAAGTGACACTCCTATCTGCTTCCCTCACCTGTGAAAGTCCAGTGTTAAGTTGAGTTTATTTTCTTCTAGTGTTCCTATGTGGAAAGGTTCGTCTGGCTCTACAAAGAAACATTCTGCCATAGAAAAGAACAAAATAGCACCTAAGGCAAATAAAAATACACCAGAAAAGGATAATATGCTTAAGACTAGCTATTCATATTCTAGTATTTTTCTGAGTTAAGATTTTAAAAGTCAGTCAGTATCACTTGGTCATGATGACAGTTGTTTTTCAAGACATAAGTTTTTTCTCTGACATTTCTCAAGTAGGTAGAAGGTAGAGAAAGATCTGGACACTATCTCATTAGTGTTCAATAAGATGTTCTTTTTCTTGTCTTTTTAAGTCTAAATGTCGAGTCCCTCCACCCTTTTTTGTACTCTAAATAGAGGTTTGAAGAATTTGTAGTGCCTAAATCAAGGTATTCTAAGTTTAAAGGTTATTTGTTTAAAAAAGAAAAAAGTGCTGACAATTTTTCCTTAATAGGAACTTTAAAAAAGAAAGCATTTTAGAAGGTCTTCACTAATCAGAAATCTAATTTCTTTCTAAAAAAAAGAAGAAAGAAAAAAGGCCTAGTGACTGTTGCTAAAGGTATTTGAATACTTATTTTTTTAAGTCAATGACCTAAGCTAATCTTTTAGGTGCAGATTACAAATAGAACTTTGCTAATAAGAATAAACTGTGTTATTCCAAGTTCTGGTTCTCATTCTCTCTCAGTATACCCTCCTCCAAAGATAATGAACAGTTAAGTGCTATTGGGGGGAGGGGTTTTAGATACATCAAGAATTTGCAAGCATAATGCTTTCTTTGTAAAGATAATATCTGTGTATTTAATTGGCTTATTCAGCATGAGACACAGTGGAATATAAGTGGTTAAGGGCACAGATGCACTGGATCAAATTTTAACACTCTCTTACCACTTCTAAACTGAATAGGTCACCTACCTCTCAGAACCATACATTAGTCTTCTATAAAATAAGGATAATAACAAACCCTGTAGAGTGGTGTGTGTGTGTGTGTGTGTGTATGAGTTACAGTAAAGGGCTTAGAACAGTACCTGACACATAATAATTCCTATATGGTTCTTACTATAACCTAATAATGAACCAAATCAATGTCTTCATAGATGAAATGACTAATTTTAAATATAAATCAAGGAGTTAAAAAAAGAAGTTCTAGCTTTTAAAGAACATCACCAGTTTCAATGTCTGGATCAATATCAAAGGTGTCGTTCCCAGGACAGATGTTCCCTTGCTTGTAGAAGTGCTGACAGACCGCCATTGCAGACTGCTCCACACCCTTGTTCTCATAAGCATGATTCCCAACTGAGATGTTGCGTAGCTGCAAGTACTTCAACCAAAAAGAGAAACAGAAAATGTGCACTTCAGCCAGGGCAGAAATGAAGCCATGATTCCTCTCCCTCCCTGCCTTAGAAACTAGTAAGTCTCTCCACTCTGTGGGGAGACATCCATGTTGATAGACAGACTAAGCCAAACACCAAGAGGGCCAGGGGCTTAAAGCGCTAGTGAATAATAGTTCTTAGCTCTAGTTTTATTTCAGTGACCTTGGACAAGTTATAGATTTTCAGAGCTTCTGTCTTATTCCCTATCTGAAAAATAAAAGGCCTAAACTATTCAATCCTTGAGAGTCTTTCCTCCTTTAAAGAACAATATGATTTTTACATTCAGTGTAAATTTATTATTTTTTTAGTTTTTGCATAAGAGAATTGGAGTATAGGTGAGAGATATGGTGGATAATAGGACTTTTCAGAGAAAGAGTGGAGAGCAGAACAGGCAGATTTACTGAAATACACTGTTGAGGGGAACAGCGGGCTAGACAGAAACCTGCTGTGCCATATGTGGGTTAGCTCCCTGACCAGGGATCGAACTCAGGGTGTAGAGGTGACAGTGCCAAGACTTAACACCTAGGCCACCAGGGAAACCCCTTTATTATGTCTGAACTATTTCCTGTAAGGTCATAGTTCTACTTTACTACTATAACAAAGGAAGTGGAATATAATTGAAGCTGGCCAAGAAGCTATTTCTAAAAAACTATGTTTTATCTTTATCTTTGTAAGAATATAGTTTAGTCACTATGATAGCAGTATTACCTTTTCCTACTGAATCCTCTGAATAAAATAAAATAATATGTTACTTTTACAAGTGCTATCTTGAAATAACTGTCACCTTGAAAGCAATGGGTATCTGCAGATAGACAATACAGAGCTAACTGTGAACGGTGTGGTTCAGTACACTTGATGATACAAAGATAAGGATGTGGTACCTATATCTTGGAATAAATAATTTAATGGGATGGATTCACAAATAATTCCATTAAAAGCTACATATGAGGGGCCTCTGTGGTGGTGCAAGGGGTTAAGCAACACACTATGAAGCAAACCGAAGGCACTGCAGCACGAGTTCGATCCTTGCCACTGGCCAGGGAGGTGACCCATATGGTGCAGCAGACCTCTCCTGCCTTGCCTGCTGCTCCCCTCAGCAGTATACTTCAGTCAATCTGCCTATTCTGTTTCCCATTCTATCTCTGGTGGCTCTCTAACACCTCACACACCTCTGGCCTGTACCCCAGTACTTGTATGCATAAATAAAACTATCTTTAAAAAAAAAGCTACATGTGAAACGCCCTATGATAAATGAAGGAAACCTTTAGAACTGGGTCTGTGTGGGATGGATGCTGAGCTCAGCTTTGTTGAGTTCATCAGTGAGTGAGCCTCTGTTCTAGATATGATGCTTACTTAGTTCTCACTCCTCATCTAACTTAATTTCTCCCTGGTGTTTAAACCAGTTGAGAGCTTTCCCCTTCGTGGGAGCTCTTCTTTACTTGACTTTGGAGATACAGACTGCTCCTGCTCAATGCCCTTTGCTGAATCCTCTTTTCATCAACTTCTACATCTTCAAGTGCCCTAGGATTCAGTCTAGCACCTCTTTATTTATACTCTCTCCATAAATCATCACTCTCCATAAATGATGTCAGGCTCATGTTTTAAACACCATCTACATACTGACAACTTCCAAATTTACATTTCCTGACTTCAGCGCTGAATTCCAAACTAGGGTAGCAAACTCTGTACATGACACCATAGTATGTAAGAAAAGTCTTAAACATAGTTGTACATAGAGAGAAGTCACTTCATTCACAATAATACCCTTCTCAGTAAACAACTCTGTAAGCCAATCAGCTGTTCAGGTCAAAACCTAAGAATGACCATTTACTCTCCTTTCATACTCTACTTCCAGTCCATTTGGGAATCACACATTACTTGCAAATTATTCCCAATCTGACTACATCCCATCATCTTCCACACCACCTGCATCTCCGGAATAAAATAAGCCTCTGAAATAGTCTTCCTGCTTCCAACCTGGCTTCTCACGACATCTAGTCCCACTTTATAGAACTCACAGGACAGTTACATTCATTTCAGTTTCGCCCAGTTATCAGTTTTGATCCCCTGCCTAGTATTACTTTGATTCCCTGTGGTTTTTGCCTGATACCAGTTTTGGTATAGTTCAATAAATTCAATAACCTTGAAAAAATGGACAAATTTCTAGAACACTATAGTTTACCAACCCTAAACCAAGAATAAACAGAAGACTGAATAAAGGTTCACAATCATGCAAATTGAAACTAACCAAACGCTCAGCAGAAGCATTGCTAACATGCTAACAGAAAACCTTAATACCAGAAGTTCAGATTTTTATCCTAGCAGTTTACCATCTTACATACATAGACTATCTCTAAATAATGAAGAGGCATGGTTACAAAACACTAATATTTTGAGGAAAAGTTATAATTCTGCAATGTAGTCTGCAAACAAATTCAGTTTGGCTATAACTGACTTCAAGAACACTTTCAATAACACCAATGAAATAAGATATTTAGGATCTTCAAAAGGTACTGTTGATAGCAAAACAAATTGATTAGAAACTCAGATTAGGAATTTTACTCATCAGAAACAAGCTTACTGTTTTTTTGGGCACTTGGTGAGTATTACAATACAGTCATTGTCATAGATTATATAAAGGCCTTACTTATTTTTTAAAATGAACTTTAAGGTCATGTTTGCTATACTCTACAAAATCATCATATGACCTTGCAAGTTAATGGTCTCATTGCTTGTTAAAAAACCCCCAAAATATGTATTAAACCCTGAAGACTTAATGACTACTCACCACCAGGGTTGAGGGCTAATTATTTTAAATCTTTAAGGTTCCCATGCCAAATCCTAATTCCAGTTCTCTTAGTTAAATCTTTTAAGTTTCTGTCTCTGTTATAAAACAAAAACTTGCTTGACTCTTAGCTTTATTGGCAATATTTTAAAATAACAATTATAAAATCATTTCATACATTTATATATTTAATACAGCTTATATATTTTATACATTTATACATGTCATTACATCAATGTTTGTCCTTCTACACTTGAATGTCAGTTTTTATCAAGCACAGAGCTACAATTTTCCACTCTGTTTTTTTCTTCCAAATAAAGAATATACGTTTGATTTACCTGGTTCACCGCAAAGATGATCTGGTCATACACATCACTTTGTGTATACACTGCATATGTATCATCTGTTCGGTCCATATATCCTTTTAGGAAGAGGTGTTTGAATGCTACAGTGTTCTCTTCCTTGAAAGCTACTACCATCTGGTTACTTAACCCAAAAAAGACCAACTTGAAAGAAAAAAAAAAGTGAGCAGATGAAAAAGTAATGAAATGAGTATATAAAGGTTCAGAGAAGTTAATTTCTGCTAGCCACATCACTTTCAAGTATATAGTGAAAAATCTGAACTCTTCTAATAAACTAAATTCAAGCTCTCGCCACCCTGCCATGCTACAAAATGTGATCCAGGGTGTGACTGGGAAATAGAGAACAGACGGATCTTCCCCATGCTGACCTCTTGTTGTGACGTATACCCTGCACTATACACGTCACCACTCTCCACCTAACTCAACCCCCACTTCTGAGTTGTCTCCTTAAGCTAAGTACCCTACTTACATCTCAAAACACCTTGTCTCAGAAACTTAACTTTGTCAAGAATTCTACCAACTTCACATAATTAAAGAAATCACCTTAGCTTCTAACAATCTTAAGCATTTGTTTGCAATAATTATTAATGATTTCAAAGTTTTAAAAAACACTTCTACTTGGATACCAATGTATATTTACTTATGCCATTTTCCCCCAAATTAAGAGAAAGTGATAATAAAAAACATTGTATCTATTTTTTTCATTAAAATCCACTTTTATTTTTAACAAGAGTAATTCATCAGCAGAAAAACACATCGTCATAGAGTAAATCAAAAAATATATATAATATATATGATTACAAAATACAGTTTCAAAAAAAATTAAGTCAAAGGCAGCAAAATCAAAGTCTTTTAAAATGAAGTCTCATATTTCACTATTGTGTCACTCATTTTTCAATTGCTCCACATTCTTCTACTGCAAGGTTCCCATGATCACTGGGCTGTGCGAGTCCAAGCACTTGCCTTAACAGAAACCTTTGAAGTTTATAAAGAGAGAAAATTCCAAGGAAACCAACTAGGAAGGAGAAGAATCCTCTGGTTGTGCAACATCTAGTTTCCACGGTCAATTTAGAAACCTTTAGCTAAACCTCTTGATTGAGAGTCAAATATTAAAATTTTCTTTTCCTGGAAACTAATTAGAATTATGTGACTAAAATGATAACTTAATGAAAGATGAGAAGGAAAAACTTAAAAAATAAAAACTCTGGTCTTCTTTCACAAATATTAGAGAGGGAAGGGTTTAAGAACTCCTTATTTACTATCCTCCATCATGCATGCAGTTAAAGTTAAAACCACTGTCCAAGAGTCCTCTTAAAAGGACTTTCATCAAATTTATGATCCAAAATGCTTACCTGGATAGTCACCATTGCAATTTTTAGAATCTGTATGGCAAGTTTCCATGGTTTTCTACCTCGAGCCCAAAACTTTTCACAAGGATTCATGAAAAAAAATTTGAGTTTCCTCCTCATCTGGTCTTCTAATAGAAGCTCCTCAGAAGGGGATGTGTGATGGTTAAAAGTGCAGCGATTTTCATCTTCAAGAATACTGCAGCTACTTATTACTATCTCAGGATTTGCCATCTCTACAGGAGAGAAAGAAACTATTTCCATTCTGCAGGTAAAGGCACAAGTCTATATTTGCTATTGCAAGAGAGTTAACGAGAGACAACAAATCTAATTTCAAATAAGCACCCTTCTCCTAAAGTGTACTTCAGATGTTTTCCTATTTGTTTCAGTTACTAAGTGAAAGTTACCAAAGTTATTCTATTGAAAGTTACCAAATACCAGAGCTGTTCCTATTAATAATTACTAAGATTATATGTACATACTTAGTACAACAGTATTGTATAAATGTATACACTAACAGTATATAATACTAAATATGACACTTCTGAGACCTTAGGCAAGTTCTAAAGCCAGTCTCTCTGAGACTTCTGTTATGCAATATGGGAGTAACAATACCCACCCTCATAGAATTCTAGTGACCATTAAATTAAAATGCAAATAAAGCCCTTCATAGGGTCCAACACTAAGCAAGCAGCCCCACTTACCTTACTACCCCAGCAGACAGATCAGCTTCCCAAATATCAACAAGTTTCTTAGGAAGCAATGAGAGACCAGGAAAACCTACTGCTTGTTCTACAAAGGCGCATGCAGACTCAGTTTAGACCCAATCCCATTCAGCCACTTCTTCTGTATTTGTTTTTTACTGAAGGCACTTTTATGTAGCATATTTTGCATTTCAAACTACTTCATATCTATTATTCTTTGTCCCTTTGAAAATAATGGGGCATTTTCATTGTCTTAATAGTCAGTTTTTGCAATGTGAGAAAGAAGTCAATTCAGAATCTGGGACCTATCTTGAATTTTTCTTCAAAATGATATGATATTGATATTGATATATGGAGACCTTTTCAAAATAAAATACCATAAGCTCTCTGTGAGAGTAGAGTCCATCTACACAAAATAAAAAGTTTGACTTGATATTTTTATAATTCCTACTAGGAGTTTAAAGTGGGGAAGGAAGGACTTAAACTATAGCCACATAAGATCTGACAAGTCACAGTTGAGGTATCACACTGCTTTCCAAGTCTAGAATCCAACATTTTGTTTTGATTCAAGCATTCTTAGCAAATGCAGCAACTCTAAGTAATAGTATTTGTTATGAAAACTGTCCAGGGGCAATTGTTTAAAACTCTTAATCAGCAGAAAGATTAATAATATGGCTGAGCATGAAACATATATGCAATGCTCTTAAAATGAAATTATGATTATACTCATTAAAGTGTGGCTTATGTGTGTTAAAATACTCATCAACGTATGAGTACAGTAACTCCTTAGTTAAAGACATAAGGGAAAGAATTATTAATCCGTTAGGATTTTCACTCAGGGACATATTATTTTTTTCAAAAAGGCATGCTATTTTAAATAGGTTTTACCTATGGAAATTTAAAGAAAGGTGATGTTATGTTAGTCAAAATTGACAAATGAACACAAACATAATATTGAAGCTGTTAAATATAAAGCATTTTGGTGAATTACATATATGAGGCCATTCAACTCTTCGTATTCGATACAGGGAAAATTAAACTTTAAACAAGCTAGCCACACACTGTGTAACAGTAATCCACAGGAACAAAGAGAAAATGAGCCATCACCATGAATGTATTTAGCACATGGCACCAAATAGTCCCAAAAGCAAGACTTTCATTCAGAACTTGCTGCAAATGTTAGCATGATCATGTCACAAAAGTCCTTCCAGGTGTGCACATTAAAAACTGCAAATTTCGCTCCACCAAAGTGCATAATTATTCATCATATAGAATTCAAAGAAATTTTACAGTTCAGAAAGAGGAAATTTGACCAACAATTTGAAGGTTGTTCTAATGATGGAGGAACATTCTAGAACTGTGCTAACAGCAATAAACTACAAGCCACTTAAGTAACTAGTAGCCATTAGACAAAAGATGAAATTAATTTTAACAAAGTATTTTACGTAACCCAGTAAATTTTAAATTATTGAAAGATGGGATCAATAAAAATTAATTAAGGAGGAAAAAAAATACCTATGCAGACCCCTAGCTACGGAAGGACTGTTGGCCAACAATCCTTCTTCACACCCACGCAGGAGCGAGCACTAGCCAGGATGCAGGGTCGGTGAGAAGAATCTGAGATGAGAGAATCTGAGGTGAGAGAATCTGAGATGTTAGTCTCATTCTTAGCATCAGGAACTAACACAGAGGTTCTTTATTCACGGAGATCATTAGTTTAATTAGATCGAGCCGCAGAAAATTAGAGAGAGACTGGGGTGGGGATACGTATGTAAATGTAAAAGCCTCTCAGCTGACTTCAGAGTAGCATGACCTCCTTTTTTCGGGAAGCCTCCACCAGACACAAACCTTCCATCTCATATTCTTTTTTCTATTTTCCTTCAGGGTTGGTTTTTTGTTTGTTTGTATGTTTTGTTTTGCTTTTGTCTGTTTGGGGGTTGGGCAGGCAAAGCTCTCAAACCGACTTTACCAGGTTGGTATTTCGTCGCGGCTAGAGTTGTGGGGGCCTCCCGGACTGTCCTGAACTGCAGCCCACAGTAGTATGTCTTCCTTCCAGGCCAGTGCCTGGTGAGCTCCTCAGACCCCAGCTTCAGCAATTATTTTCATTCGCCCCCCTATACAAGTCATAAAAGGACAAGCCGCGTCTGGAGAGGCTGCTTGTGCAACTTCAAGACTATCTCGGAGCCCAGGACCGCTCCCGGACAGCCGCACCCTCCCTAGATCTTCCCGGACTAGACTCGGACAGCAGGTGGCGACCCACCCTCGGCGTCCCTACTGGAGACTAAGCGAGAGGGTTGGGGGGGGAGATCGCCAGGGCGGGGGCCAAGTGAACCTCCCAGCCTCGGTCGGGACTCAACCCAACGCGGGGGCGCGCTGATCTCCCCATCCACAACCGCCAATTCCCTCATTCCTGCCGGATCCCCCGACGGCGCGTCGTCGCCACTGACCTTGAATGGGCGGTCGAGCGAGCGCTGTGCCAAACCTCTGCAGCTCGCACCCTGCTCCCACCTGAGTCCCGTCCATGGCGTCGACCCTCCCGCTCCGTGTCACCGATGGCTGGCGACATCGCTGTCCCTCCCTGAGCGCAGCCAGCGCGGTTCCCACGACACCTGACACCTCCCGGGGCGCCGAGCTCCGCTCACCTGCGACGTGGGGCGCGCGGAGGGGGAGCCGACCAGGGCAAACTAGGGCGACCGGTGAGAGCAGTGGAGCCGGAGGCCTCAAGTCTTCGCCGCAGGTGGACGCTGCATGTCTGCTGGTAGCTCTAGGAGTCTGAAGTTCAGTTCAGGGCAGTCCAACCAGCTCCCGGCAGTCGCCGCCCAAAGGCATCCTCCCTCCTCCCGGTACTTGAACTCGTGATCCTCCTCCCCAAGGCAGCATCTCTCTTACACACTCTTTCTCGGCCACCTTTCAGGGGGAAAGGTGGGGCGAAGGAGGTCATCGGAATGAGCCCGTCGCTGCCCCAGTCCTCTGAGGACCTTCTTCCACCTCTGCTCGCCCCTCCCGGTTCCCTTAAACAAGTCGCGCACGCCTACTCCCAGGTTTCTCCGGTTCAGCTCTGGAGCTGCTGTGCCCTGAGGTGCAAATGCTTGGACTGGGGGATTTAGACCCACGAAGGCCCTACCTCCTGGAGGATTTGGTTCACAGGTTGTGGTGGGTGAACGTGAGGATGGACGTAACTTACTGGGCTGCGTGTGCTTACACAATCCCTACTAGAAGCCTCAGTCTTGTGCCTCTGCACTTTCTGTTTTCCGAGAATTGCTACGAAATTAGAGGATTGTTGACCAGACTTCTCTAGACTGGGCCCTGGGACTCAGAGAGAGCTGGAAAACTCTTACTAGAAATGTGAAATAGGGTCTCCCTGGTGGCGCAAAGGGTTAAATCTCAGCACTATGAAGCTATCCGCAGTCACTGCAGCTTGAGTTCTATCTGCTGCCAGGGAGCTGACCCACCTCTCCTATCTCACCGGGCTCCCTTTAGCAGTGCTCTTCAGTCAATCTACCTGTTCTGGTCTGGGAATCCTCTCCCTCCCCACACACACCACCCCATCCTCACACACCACCACCACCACCACCACCACCACCATCACCACCACCTCTGGCCTACACCCTAGCTCTTGCATGCATAAATAAAATAAATGTTTTTAAAAAGTGACAAAGATTCTTTGCTTAGCCAAATGGGCTCTTAAACCTCCATGCATTTCCTTATAAAATTCAGTTTTAGTCATAACCCTAAGTCAGTTTAACCAGAAATTAACCTTATTTCCCAAATCTGACCAGCCTCAATACTTGATGAGATTTCTCCTCCCCACCACTCCCCAGGTTATTTTACCCTGTCCTGTTTTCAGCTAGAATCCTTTTATGTGGGTTTAGCCTAAACTACCTACCCCCGTTGTTTTCTCTTAGTAATTTTTCACCCACAGCCCAGGGTTTTACATTCCCACTTGCAGGTGTTGTATCTGCCATTAAGCCTTATAGCTCCCCCAAGGTAAAATTTCATTGCAGTGTTCCCTATAACTATCTGGATAGTCCTAAATAAAGTCTGTGTCACCATCTTTAACAAGTATCACTGAATTGTTTTAAAGAGTAGACTTCCAGCAGTAAACTCTTTCTTCATAATTTCTTTTTTTTTTTTTTAAAGATTTAGAAGAACTGGGGCACAGGCCAGAGGTGTGGAGGTGAGAGGATTCACCAGAGATAGAGCAGAGAAGAACAGGCAGATTGACTGAAGTACACTGCTGAGGGGAGAAGTGGGTGAGGCAGGAGAGGTCTGCTGCTCCATGTGTGTCCCCTCCCTGGCTGGTGGCAGGGATCGAACTTGTGCTGCAGTGACTGCATAGGCTTCATAGTGCGTTGCTTAACCGACTGCACCATCAGGGAGACCCCTTCATAATTTCTTTAAATTAAAACTTAATGTATTCCTTATCAGGGATGGGTCAGAAACTTTGATATAATTACAACCACTTTATATTGTTTTGATCGATTTTTAAGTTTTTGGCTACAGTTAAGTTTGTAAAGATCACTGAAGTTTCATAACAGGTAGTGTAAACAGGGTGGTCCCCAGGAAAGGGGGAAGTTCCAGAATCCTGGTTCCGCCCTAACTGGGTGGAGCTAAGCAGGAATAAGAAGATTCTGCAGAGAGGAGATAGGACAGAAGGAAGGGAGGAAGAAGGAAGCAGGATGGAGAGCAGCAAGGAGATGTGGAGGAGGCACACGGAGCAGAGCGACATGTGAAGAAACTGCACTTGCTTTTTGGTCTTGGACTGGTTAGAACAGATGTGGGTGAGAGACCAGTGGGGAGCTTAATAATGGCAGCTTTCCTCTTGATTTTGATTTTGCTCTTTTCTTCCCAGATTTGTCTGACTCTTTCTCACCCTTTTCTATGGGTCTCCATCTAAAAAAATCCCTTAGACTTGTGGCAGGCTTTTGGGCCTTGCTTTGGGTCAATCCTATTTAGCTGGACTTTTACCCTCAAGGAAATGGGTAACTTTGAATGCTTAACTTAGTAACTATATTCTTTGTCCTTTCTGTATTATACCCTAATTGCATTAAAGTTCCTTTCCATTAAAGGCCTTATATGTTTGTCTTAATGCGGCGGATAGCAAAATCCATTTATTTTTTTTTAAAGATTTATTTATTTATGCATACAAGAACTGGGGTACAGGCCAGAGGTGTGGGGGGGTGAGGAGGTTCACCACAGAGAGCAGGGAGCAGAACAGGCAGATCAACCGAAGTACACTGCTGAGGTGAGCAGCGGGCACAGCAGGAGAGGTCTGCTGTTCCATGTGGGTCCCCTCCCTGTCCGGCAGCAGGGATCGAACTCGTGCTGCAGTAACTGCGGTTTGCTTCATAGTGCGTTGCTTAACCCACTGCGCCACCAGGGAGGCCCAGCAAAATCCATTTAAAGAGAGCAGGTTTGGGGATTCTACGGTGACCCTCTCCCTGCCCTGTAACAGTAGTATAGCAAATTATACCTAGAAAATGTCAGATCTAATAGGAAACCTTGTTCACATCCTAAGCCAGTTGCATGGATAGTTATAAATTGAAGTATCTTTTCTTGCACTGGGGTACTAAATTGAATCCTAATTGCTGTAAACAAGGTAGATACTCAAAAGGCTTTATTGGCATACTCAATTCTCAAGAGCAATTTGGAAAATATAAGTAAATTTCTAACACCTGTGCATACCCAAATAACACTATCTCCTTATGATAACAATGAAGTCATCATGAACAGTGAGTATTTGAAATGCATGATTATTCAGGAACAATTTGAACTTTGGAAAAATGATAACCTTCACTTAACCCCAGGTGGAGATGAGTTAAGTAGACTGGTGAAAGGAAAAATCAGGTTTTGGAGTCATCTGGAAGTCCACATTCCCTTCTGGACCACTTACTGTCTGCTCTCTGGGAATTACTTAACATCTACCTCTCTTCTGCACCTATTCCTATCTGTGTATAATCAGCTTAATAAAAGGAATGATGACTTTTAATTAATACAATAGGATGCATGTAAAGTACCTATTGCATTTCTTGCTCAGCTCCTGCATTGGCTCTCAGGAGACAGTTGCTGCCCACAACCTGCAGACCACCTGGAGGGACCACCTGGAGGGAAGGAGGAGGGGGGATGGCTGTGTCCTTTTTAGACCCCAAGCCATTCTGTGCAGAAGTCATAAAAATGCTTTTCTCCTCATTTTGGTGTTGCACATATTCCAATTTCTTATTGAAGTTTTAGCCCATATTTTCTAGGATTGTCACAACTGGCCCTCTCCTTCAATAGGTAAAGCTTTATTCCCCGTTCAGACTTTTCTGTTTTCTCATTTCTGACTCTTTTAGGATATACTCTTTAGTTCCTGGTACAGTAATAGCTTGTGATATTTTCCCCCACGCACTTTAAAAACATGTCAGAACTCCAGCAGTTTAGAACGCAAACAAGAACACTTCCTTTCCACCCACATCCTCCCTCCCAGGCATTCTGATGCATACAAACAAAAGGCATAAAGGCTTCTATTCAGGGTTCCCATCCCCCAGTTTCTGAAGCTCTTTTTTTTTTTTATTCTCAAAAAGGGGTGGGAGAATCATGTACTAAAAACCACCTCATATCTAATTCATCAGATTACCCTTCTGTAAATCTAATTTGAAACTTATTTCTCAGAGTGTCTTTAAGTTATTAGAGAAGTATTTTCAGTTACAACTTGATGTTGTGACTTGTGACTCATTCCTCCAAATGGACATGCCCTTGGGGAATTGCTAAAGAAAGGATGACAGAAAGACTTGGTGTCTCACTGGAATCACAAGGTTCTAATCTTTATGTCTTTAAATCCAACTGCAAAGGATTGTGACTTTCTTTTTTGCCAAAAGAGGAAATTCTTTGGAAGAATAGAAAGGAACTTTTGTTAGAGAACTTCTTCTATCAATAGATTTGCTTTCAAGAATAGTCAATTACATGATATTTATTAAATATCCATGTAAAATACTGCGCAAAGCAATGGTGATATAAAGGAATGAGGCACCATTCTACTTAAAGTTCAGTAGGAGAGATACTGTATAAATAAGCTACTGCAACATAACATGAAGCTTAATATAACCAGAAAGAATGGTTAATTTTATTGGGTACCTGGATGCCTTTAGAGAGAAGGTGATATATGAGGTGGTTGTTGAAAAATAAATATGAGCTTATCAATTAATGAAGACCAAAAAAGGCATCACAGGCTGAGACAGAGGCAGAAATAGAGGCAGCAGGTGAAGAGAGGAGAGGTTGTGAAAAGGCAGGCATTCTGGGACAACAGTCAAGAGTTTTGCATAGTCAGAGCTCTGCTTATTGGTCCTGAGTCTGTACAGCAGGTGCCACAGGCTGTGGAAAACCACAGAATGGGCATGTCACAGCTTCCTGGGGCTTCCTTGAATTTATTCAAGTCCATACCAATTCTAGCAAATAATGATATAAACCAAGTTTTACAGTTTTGTTGAGATATAATGGCTATATGTACAAAGATTTCAGATATTTTTTAAAAATAAAAATAACATGAATGCATTATGGAACAAAATGCAAAAATTTCATGAGTTCTTTCTATGAAACAAATCTCAGTTGCAGAAGTCTATTTCCAACAATAACCATATGGTTAATCCATACTGCCCCCTACAGTTTCAGGCTCCCCAGCTCTTAGGGGTTTCAGTTGAGAAGCACTAGACTAGAAGGTGGGTTTAGCCAGTCAGAGAGGCAGGAAATTAGGTTAGGAATATAACCCATTATCTTCCAGAATCCCACTTATAAAAGGTTTCATGTGCCAGACTGGGAATATCTAAGCAGGATGATGGCAGGATTGAATCTCTTTTTCAGAATGCACTGTTACAACTTGACAAATTAGAGAAGAGATGGCAGATCAAGTCATAATGCTTACTTACTATTGTCTAGGTAAGAGATGGTGTCCACCTGAATAAGGTAGAGGTAGTGAAGATGGCTAAAAAGAGATAGATTATTGGAGAGATCTTTAGGAAAGGATAATAACAGGACTTAGTGCTGTGTTGATTGTGGAGTCAGGGATGACATAGATTTCTTTTTTTTTTTTTAAAGATTTATTTATTTATGCATACAAGCACTGGGGTACAGGCCAGAGGTGTGGGGGGTGAGAGGATTCACCACAGAGAGCTGGGAGCAGAACAGGCAGATCAATGGAAGCACACCGCTGAGGGGAGCAGCTGGCACAGCAGGAGAGGTCTGCCGCGCCATGTGGGTCCCCTCCCTGGCCGGCAGCAGGGATCGAACTCGTGTTGCAGTGGCTGCGGTTTACCTCACAGTGCGCCGCTTAACCCACTGCGCCACCAGGGAGGCCCTGACATAGATTTCTAGCTTTGCAAACTGATGGACAGTGATGCTTTTAATTATAATAAAAATAAAAGAGGAAAAAGTTTATAAACACAATGAGTTGAAAGCGCTCCTAAGTTGTGATGACTATAACTATAGTTCAGGAATTACTTAATTCACTTATTCATTCATTATCTTTATCTGGCAATTATTAAACTCTAAGCTAGAAATGTATTTGGAAATTTCCAGTGGAAATTCAGGTGTGGTATTTAAGAGAAGTATAAGACTGAGAGCATAGAAATAATGGAAGGCACTGCTGTGATTAGAGGGATGAATGAAGAATAGAGAAATCAATATGATGCCACCAGGTAAAAACTGAGAAAAGAAATCAAAGGAATGAACCAGGGGGAAAAAGTTCTGTCAGTGTCAGTGTCAGCAAAAGAACCTGAGATAAGTCCTCCTCATAGTTTCTTAAAAATGATTTCCTTAGTAAAATTTATTTGCATTTTGCAGACAGAAATTCTTCAGAAATTTGAAAGAATCTATTTTATCTTCCTACACATCGTGTTAAATCTTATTTAGGATCATTAAGCCTCTAATATGTTATGAATCTATAAGTCTTATCTCAATTAAGTATTAAATTGGGTATAAAAATTAATTTAGACAATTATGGTAGTCAGTTGCATGGCTTTATTACAAGCTGCCAGCTTACAAATTGAATTGTTATAATTATTTATTAAGTAAAAAGGAAAACAGTGCTCATAGAAATTAACTTCACTGTATGACTCCCACAGGACCCATAATCATAGATAAAATGAACCTTGGAGTTACTCTGAGATTTAATCTTTGTCTGTTGAGATTCATACTTCCTGTTGGAAAATGAACACATTAGAAGTTCTGGGACATCCGATCGAACCCGACTTTCTCTCTTGCACACCTGAATCTAGGGCAGCTTCTGGCAGGGCCCCAGCTTGCAACTGCAGTTAGCAGGATAGCTGCCTCAAAGGATTTAAGTCCGCAATCTTCATTTCACCCCTTGTTGCAAAAGACCACACTCTAGATGAATTGTCTTCAAGCACCGTTACACTGGGTGTGGGGTTTTGACCAAGCCAGAGCTGTAATCAGTATGGACTACTGCCTGCAACACACCTAAACTGCTTAAGTTGTTCCTTCCTAGCTGAAGACTGAGGACCTCATTCTGGTTCAGTATGGACTACTGCCTGCAACACACCTAAACTGCTTAAGTTGTTCCTTCCTAGCTGAGACTGAGGACCTCATTCTGGTTCATGCTGCATGACGTCAACGTCATATCAACCAATCATAAGCCGGCACTGAAAGGGACTGTTAGGCAGCAGACACGGTGCGGGCAAAGGCACCTTTGTCAATCTTAGCAGAGCAGACGCCCCTTTTTTATTAGCAACGGATGCGTCTTAGCAACAGCTTGCTGAGTTGCCGTTTGAGCTCTTGGGACTTGTTTTTCCGAGAGGAGAATCTAACTCCCAACTCCAGCTTCAGAAGTAGCTTTCCTTCAGGGTATTGTAAAGAGGCTTCTACTCTCTCTACTCCCTTCGGGTTAGCAGTAACAGGTAAGGGACTCTCCGAACGGGAAAGGATGATTGGAAAAACAATTAAAGTTCATTATTTTACTCTTTCAAGAGCGTTCAGAGCGCTCACACTGCCAGCGATATGCTATACTCAATGAAGATTACAAAAACATACGAACATCTCCCCTCCTGCTTTCAGGTAACTTCAGCCTAACCAGAAAGGCAAAAATAGCAACGAGAGAGCAGTTAACGATACTCTAAGAACTTTGAGGGAAGGTACCATGTCTTATTCAGAGGTGGCATAGCCTCTGTGTCTGGCACGTTGCCTGCACAGAGTAGGAGCTCAGTATAGACTGAATGGATGTATGAACAAATATGAAAGCAGCATGATCCTGGTTATTCAAAGAAGATTAATGTGGGCTGAAGTAAAGTGGGCTGAGATGTCTTCAGCACCTAAGGAAAGGACTGGAGTGAATAAAGAGTGAAAGTGATAGGGGAACATTAACTCTCTGAAAGTAAGAAACTTGTCTTATTCCTATGGTAATCTGCAGCACCTAATTACTATTCAATAATTTCTCTTTCCACAGTGTATGCTGAATATTGAGTGAATTCACAACAATCTTCAGGCAGTTCTGAATTTGAGACCCCCTGCCTTCATAGAGGTCAGGCATAATTAAATTCACTAAACTGTAATGAGAAAGTTTTTGGTAGAAGATTGAGTTCACCTAAATGAGGAAGTTGGGAGTCTTTGAAAAGAGTGTTATATTGGAGTTAAGTCTTGAAGAACAAGTAAGATTAATGCCAGCAGAGACAATGATACTGAGCAAGAGGAATGGGGAGTGAGGAAATCCCCCTAAGAGGGAAATAAGAAGGTACCCAACTGTTTGGAGAATGAATAGTAACCCATGAAATGCCAGTAGAACAGAAAGGGTGGGTGTGGCCAGGAGAATGTGAAGGTTGTAAAACAGGGATGCTTACAAGTTGGCTAGATCCAGTGTTGCAAAGTCCAGCCTACAGACCACCAAAGCTGTGTCATGGTGATTTAAAAAAACACTGAGCCCCAGACTTGCCCAGACCTTCAGAATCACAGTGGGCCCAGGAAATTTGCATAGCAACTGAACTCCATTTCTACACTATGGAGAATGCCACTCTAAACTATAGAGACCCATATTATATTCCTCAATATACAGAGGAGTGATTTGCTCATATCTGCATTTTAGAAAGAGAAGCTCTGAAGACCTGCCCCATGAGTAACTGCTCTGTTTGGAATAGAGACAAAAATGCCAGTTAAATATCCATGATCTAGTTGGAGAGTGGGGATGGGGAATGTGTGCAAGAAAAAAACCCAAAAAACAACCTACTTGTTTATTTTTACAATACAATCATTTTTACAAATGATTGAAATGTGCACTCTGAACGCTCTTCATAACAAAACAGAGGTATTGGCAGGACCTGTGACTTTGGCACATAAGAAATTACAACTTGGGCCTCCCTGGTGGTGCAGTGGGTTAAGCAACACACTATGAAGCTAACCGCAGCCACTGCAGCATGAGTTCGATCCCTGCTGGATCCCTGCTGCCGGCCAGGGAGGGGATCCACATGGCTCAGGCAGACCTCTCCTGCTGTGCCCGCTGCTCCCCTCAGCAGTGTACTTCTGTTAATCTGCCTGTTCTGCTCCCCACTCTGTCTCTCGCGAATCCTCTCACCCCCCCACACCTCTGGCCTGTACCCTAGTTCTTGTATGCATAAATAAATAAATCTTAAAAAAAAAAAAAGAAATTACAACTTTTGGGCCTCCAGTGGTGCAGTGGGTTAAGCAATGCACTATGAAGCAAATCACAGCCACTGCAGCACAAGTTCGATCCCTGCTGCCGGACAGGGAGGGAACCCATATGGCGCGGCAGACTTCTCCTGCTGTGCCCGCTGCTCCCCTCAGCAGTGTACTTCGGTTGATCTGCCTGTTCTGCTCCCCACTCTCTGTGGTGAATCCTCTCACCCCCCCACACACACACCTCTGGCCTGTACCCCAGTGCTTGTATGCATAAATAAATAAATCTTTTAAAAAAAAAAGAAATTACAACTTTTTTCATATAACAGGATATAGTTTATAGATACTTATGCTACTCACTTCTTCAAAATTAAGGTAATTAGAACCACTGCTAGATATTATTTGATATTCATATCTTGCAATTTGATTTGAATTGATCATAATTAAAAAATATTTTCTAGTAACTATTTCTACATACTGTATCCCTTAGAATCCCATGATTTAAAAAAATTATAAAGTATAACATTGGTTTATAACATTATATAAGTTTCCAGTGTATGGCCTTATTAATAAACATCTATATATACTATGTTATGTTTGTCACTAGAAGTTTAGTTTCCATCAGTCACCACACAGCTTAATCCCATATTTCAGTCTGATACATGGGCTTTCCCAGGATGCCAAAGGGATTCATGGCACACAATTATTAGGAACTCCTGATAGAGGGGAACATGTTGAAAGTCTGAACCAGAGGAGGTTATGGGAGAGAAGAGTTTGGAAGTCAGGAGACATTGCAAAAAAAGAACTGATAATATAGTATCTGCTTACATGAGTAAATTTCAATTTATTCATGATTAATGCTAAAGCAAGCACCTCCTAATTCCTGCAAGCTGAGAATATGTTACCATACATGACAAAGAGTAATTAAGAGTGCAGATGGAATTAAAGTGGTAATCAGCTTACTTTAAAATAGGGAGAATATCTTTTATTATGTGGTTGGGCCCATGTAAACCTGCAAATGAAAGAAGAAGAAAGGTGGAGAATATACTTTGTGAGAAGAACTTAACCTGCTATTGCTGGTTCTGAAGAGGAAGGAAGAGTCTACCAACCAAGAAATACTGGTGGTCTCTTGAAACTGGAAAAGACAGGGAGATAGATTCTCCTTAGAACTTCTAGAAAGGGTGAAACACAATCTTGTTGACACCTTGATTTTAGCCTAGTCAGATCCCTGTCAGACTTCTGACTACAGAGCTATAAGGTAACACATTGGTACTGCTTAAAGACTCCAAATTTGTGGTTATATGTTACAGCAACAATAGAAAACTGTTGTAGTGTGCATAAAAGTTATTCCACAGATCATTAGACCAAAGTCTTTTGTTCAAACTGGAAAGTCATAGTGAAAAAAGTTAAAAGGGAAAGGGGGGGGGGAGGAATCATTAATTCAACATTTTTAAAAAGATTTATTTATTTATGCATACAAGAGCTGGGGTACAGGCCAGAGTCATGGGAGGTGAGAGGATCCACCAAAGACAGAGTGGGGAGTAGAACAGGCAGACTGACTGAAACACACTGCTGAGGGGAGCAGCGGGCGAAGCAGGAGAGGTCTGCTATGTAGGTCCCCTCCCTGGCCAGCGGCAGGGATCGAACTCGTGCTGCAGTGACTGCAGTTTGCTTCATAGTGCGTTGCTTAACCCACTGTACCACCAGGGAGGTCCCAATTCAACATTTTTTTAAGTGTATACACTGTGCCTTTTGCAGTAGAAACAATAAATAAGCAAGAAAAATCAGCTCCATCCACCCAGAACCAAACTCACTGAAGTCTTCCTTGATCCCTTTCTTTTTCTTAGCTCCTCCATCTAAGTCATCAGCAAATCCTATTGGTTCTGCTTACAAAATATTCCAGAATCCAATTACTTTTTACATCCCACTCTCACCTCCCTGATCTAAATTGGCAACATCTCTCATGGATTATTGAAAGTCTCCTTACTGATTTCCCTGCAGCCCTGTCCCTACTGTAGTCATCACAACCCAGCAGCCATAGCGATCAAGTGAAGTCATTCCCCAGCTAAAAACCATTACTACCCTTCCCCCATTCAGAGGAAAAGCCAGTCCCTTACATGCCCTGGCCCCCTTTGGTGTAGAAAGAAATCTTTCCAACTGTTTTGTGCCTTCCCTGTAAGAGGAGCGCATTTCTCCACCCACTGCCATGCCAGCTACATTGTGCCTGTTACCAGGACTGGCTGGGTGACGTACTTGGGCTAATGGAACGTGAACAGAAACGACAGTGTGCCAAGGCCAAGGAGAAGATTTGGGAACTACTACACACTTCTGTTAGCTCTCTGTTTCTCATCTGCCATGAAAGTAGCATGTGCCAAATAGGGACTGCTCCTTGGGTACAAGTGCCAGGGTAAGGCTTGAAGCAACAACTCACCCACAGTCGCCGGCAGAAAAGAGTGGAAACTTCCCTAACCCTCTAGATTCTTATTTCACTGGCAGAAAATCTAACTAGGAGGACAAAACCTAAAGTGTGTGTATATATATATACATATATATACACACATATTACTTTTTATATATTAAACATATTTGTAAATATAATTATAAATATATTAATTTATACACACACGCATATGGAGAATCCACATGGGTATGGATTCTAAGACTACCAGTTAAAACAAGGTTATATATTCTGAACTAAGGACTGGGTTAGGGGCTTCAGGAAATGTGTTTGCCCTGTCCTGTAGATGGGTCTCTTCAATAGCAAGTTTATTTCCTAATTTTGGAAAACCCACAATATATATTCTTCTCAGTAGTTAACAGAGTGGTGAAAGTTTCTCATGAGACTGCAGGACACCACTAACCTTAGCATAACACAATCCACCTGCTGCAGCAGCACTCCTGCCTGCCTGTGACTCTGCAGGTGCTTCTCTTCACCAACCTTCTCCCTTTGCAAAACAGTAGCGGCAGCTCTCCTCCCAAGGCTGCCTGCCTGTGACTATGCGGACATCTCTTTTAGCAAACCTGTCCTTTTCAGAGGCAGCTCTTTCTGCCTGCTTGTGTCTGTGTCCTTCCTTGCCTTCCCTTGTTTTAAAATAAACCTGCCCTTTTGGATATTAACAACAACAATCCACATGCCAAAGTGTATATTGTGGGGGTGTCTGCCAGGGAACTTGAAGCCTGTCTTTGTAACCAGGGCACCTGCCAGGTAGCTGGGCACAGGACAAAGAGTAACTTCCAGAGTGGGTGCTGCAGGAAGGGTGCAGATGGCACCAGTGTCCTCTCTCCTGCTTCCATGGCAAGGCCCGTGGCAGAAACCTTCAAGTGTTCCCTCCCTGTGATTCTACTGAATGGCCCCACTGAAATGGTTAAGATCTCACCAGTAAGATTCTGGTTGCAATAGGCCTTTAGTCACAGAACACCTATTCTATAAAGATACATGTTGACTTAGCCCAAGGAAAAAGTTAGCAAAGCATGCCCTCCTGTGTACTAAATGATGTTTATTATTTGAAACTGTAAACCATAGTTTACTAACAATATTATCTCTCTATGCAGCCTAAGTCAGAACCATGGCTCCAAAATCTCAAAAGACCAAGAGCCCACGTGTGGCAAAAAAGTTAAAGCTCGACAAAGATAAATATACATTGCCTGGTAGGATTGTTTATTCATTGATGGGGTTTTTATCAAGTTAGTATTTGTGTATATGCATACATATGTAATTTGAAATAATATAAATGTATTAGTAGCCAAAATGATCATGGTTTTATGTATCAATAAACAAACTTTTTTGCTGTCATTAAGTCAAACATAGAATTCCAAATATGGGGATTTATTTTTATTTTTTATTCAATTCATTATAATGTCAATAAAGTGCCATATAATGAACTCCACAGCAAATATATCACTAGGAGATAACTCTGTGAGAAAGGCAATTATTCAGATTCTGTTGAATTATTCATGAAATGGTTTAAATCTTCATCATATATTTGCACTTGGGTTTTGTGTTTTAAGTCCTGGTAAAAGCTTATAATAATAAGATCTGTACTTGATTCTAAAATGTAAATTTGATGTCATTTTATTATATTCCAGTTAATGAAGAAGTAGAAGCTCTAAATATGGCAAACATGGGTAAGTAGAAATACAGTTTAGAATTTATTGCCCCAGCTTAATAATATTTTATGTGCAAAAGCAAGCAAGAATACTACAACTTGATGCCATTAGTCATAATGTACAGGGGGTAAAATTATATCATGTCAGTTAGAATACAAAACGAATTTAGGGAGACAAAAAGTAAGAGTGAAGAACCTCAAACTGAGAAAACTGACTTAGATCAAGGAGTCCTTAAAAAAATCCAACTTTGTATGATTATGAAGAGGCTTTTTGTAACTATAGTCTTTTAAGTCTGTTAAGTGATTTACTTTTATTGGAACAATAGTTTTCAGACTCTTACCCATGGGCGATATTTATCTGTATATCATGGAAAGATACCACTATTTCAATGAAGGAGATTGATTTTTAAGTAAATAAAAAGAAAAAAAAAGCAAACTATTTTTGTTACCATTTACAGAGGCTAAATAATCATATATTAACAGAATTTCTTGCTTTTGTTGTTGATATTGAAATGTTCTTGTTAGAGTTGTCTTAGAAGATGCACTTCATATTCAGAAAAAGTGAGGCTGGGGAGAAAGAGTTAAAAACCCCTAAAGCCCCTGGAAAGACTCTGACTTTTAATCACATGGGATACAAGCTATTGGCAGTGTTTAAGTGGAGGAGTAGATGCTAGCTGGCTTGTGTTTGATAGGGTCACCCAGAGAAGCAGACACTGCTTAGGACATGTTGTCCTAGAATGGAGATCAGCTTGAAGCAAAATATAAGTGCATGTGTGTGTGTGTGTGTGTGTTTTATTAGGACTGCATTTTAGGGAAGATATGCAGCCCTGACTTGTGAGCCCCATGTGGTGGAGATGGGAAGCGCCTGTATAAACACAAAGAAGGGACTAGTGCATATACTAGTCTGCTCTATCTATGCAAATCAGGTTTGCGATCAGATCAGAACAGTTCTGATTGCTGGAGAGGTCTGCTAGTGGTGCTTGGTAGCCTGCAATTCTGAGTGATTGTGGTTGGAGGAAGTGGTGTGTCTAAGCACCTTTACTTTCCTCCAGACTCTTTTTTCAGCTACTCAAATGGCCAAACTGTTGCTTGTTTCTTGTCAGACACTATAGTATCAACCCCAGGAAGAGATGTCGGGCTATCTTGGGTTAGGGTGGCAGAGGGGTAGAGGTGGGGAGAAAGTGAGAGGAGGTGCCCTAACAGAAGTAGCACAGGAGCAGTGTAGCCTGTCTGACAAATATGTGTTTAATTAATGAATGTACCACCAGAAATGTGTTGAAAATAAGCAGAACCTTTTCTGCTGTGTTCACACATTGGGAAGTATTGCACCGTCATTTGAATGCAGGGACCCTGGTTTGAACCCCAGCTCTCCCATCTCCAATTTTGAGCAACTGACCTCCAACACATTACATAAACTATGCAACTCAGTTTCCTTCGCTAAAAAAAATGGCGACGATTATAGCACCACCTCAGACTGTTGTTGTGCAGACTAAATGAATGACACACATAAAGTGCTTAGAACAGTGCCTAGCACACACTTGATGCTCTGTAGAAATTACTATAATTGACATGGCTGTTATTTACTTGTATTTTTTAAAATATTTATTCATGTATGCTTACAAGACCTGGGGTGTATGCCAGAGGTGCACAGGTGAATCCAGAGTGAGAGGATTCATCAGAGACAGAGGACAGAGTGGGAAGCAGAACAAGCAGATCCACTAAACACATTGCTGAGAGGAGAACCGGTCGAGACAGGAGAGGTCCGCTGCACAATGGGGTTAGCTCCCTGGCTGGGGGTCTAACTCACGCTGCAGTGGCTATGGATTGCTTCGTAGTGCCGAGACTTAACCCCTTGCACCATCAGGAAAGCCCATTTACTTGCATTGTTGTTCATTCACCACCCTTGCCAGTACCCTATTCTCAGGTCTTGCCCTAGCTGCAGAACACAAAGGACTATGGTGACGGATGGTGGGTGTTATGGTGGTGGGAGAACTACAGGGACTATACCTGAGGGAGAAATCAAATACGTACAAAAATAGAGATATAAGAAAATAAACAAGTACATTTAATAATATCTTTTTTTAAAAAACATGAGTAGGCCTTTTACGAGCTACAATGGACAATCGGTAGTAACTGCAGGTAACTGATAGCCAATAGTTCTCTTCCTAAAGCTTCAGGATGCCCCATAGGCTTCCCTCTCTGCTCCAAAATTTTCTCATCCTCCTGGAGCAGCCAGCATCCCATTCTGTTGTGGACTCAGCTGAGTCCATAGCTGTCTCGTTGTGATTACTACAGTCTATTGTTGACTCTGGGTGCTGATCTCATTGTAGCTCAGTTAGTCTTAAAGCCTAACTAGTAGCCAGACATCCTTTGGGGTACCGAAAGTATTAGGCCTCTGAAAGGTCATCCAGGCTCCCCCCTGGGCTGTAGTTCGGAGGAAGGGGGCATGTGGAAGACAGCCAGCAGGAAATGACAAATAAGCTGGCACCTGGTAACCACTTCCCAGGTGAAATAGTAACCCAGAGCAAATAATGACCCCCTAACCGAGGGACATATGACTCTGGTATTTTTCCATTGCGACCCCCTGACCACAGGGCAACATGTGACTCGCCGGTATTTTTCCGTTCAGCCTGGCAGAGACAGGGCATATAAAAGACCCCTAGCCTGTATGCGGGTGCTTCTTTCCCAGACCCCCTGCTTGGGATCTGTGAATTCCCTCCCGGAGCTTAATAAACTTTCCCCTCTTTCTGTCTCTTGGCCCTATTCTACCCACCGCTGACCTTACAGCCTCCTGTGTTGCCTTTGTTGGGGTAGGCATGAAGGCACTAGACAGCAGGAGGATTGTGTGGTCTGTTGGCTGTAGGTTACCTGCAGTTATTGCTGATTGTCCATTGCAGTTAGGAAAAGACCTACTCAGGTTTTTAAAATTATTATTATTAAATTTATTTTCTTGCATCTCTGTGCATTTTTGTACAGTATTTGATTTCTCCCCTAAGGTGGAGTCCCCACAGTTCTTCTACCAGCATAGCACCCACGATCCATCACCACAGCTCTTTGAGCTCTTCCCTCCCTTGTTTCGACCCCCTTTCCCTTCTCCGCTGCTGTATGTCTCAGATCTACTAATTACTTTTCCTAACTTCTAAATAAAGGAATTTTGACCCTGGATAAAGTTGCCTTGAAAAAGTTCAGTTGGTGTGGAATGAACATTTCTGTGAAAAATACAGCTAATAGAATTTGCAATGTGTTTTGTGAGGCAGGTGCCACAGATGCCATCTTGAGCACTGTCTTTCCAGTTTCTTGGATGGCAGCCGGACTTCTGGTCTCTGTAAATAGTTGTTTTGAAGACCAGCACCGCCTCCTCACCACTAGCTCAGCATGAGGCTGACAGCTCCTCCTAGTGGTTTTTCAAAGGCAAAACTGCAGAACTTTTACTCTGCGTTCCACACTAGACAAATTTCCCTGAACAGTGTTTTGGAGGATTACTTGTGTATTAATCAAATCAACATTTACCTATTAGGCATCTCCTATATACTAGGTGTTTGGGTTGGTAGTTTTAGAGAAATATAAATGAGCAGTTTGCCCTATGAATGACTTGTATTCCAAATATTTGTTAATTTTGCCTACCGATTGCAATTTGCAATATATTCCCACATATAATCAGTATTATGTGTATAGTCATTAAAATCCTCAAAATTACCTGAATCATCATCCAATTGGGGTCGAAGGTAAGTGTTTCTATGGAAAAATAAACTCAAAATTCCAACTTCAGAGACCACACACACATCTCTCCACCCTCCCCTTGCTGGTGCATCTGTTGAACCTGAGATGGGAGGGTGTCAGGCAATCTAGGAGTGTAGGGATAGAAAGGGTGGGGAGGGGGTGTCTGTGACCCTGGGAGCTTGGATTTAGAGAAGGGAGCTCTGGGGGGGTATACACAGAAGTGAGACTGGTAGTGTGGAAGCTGATAGTGATAAACATTTAAAAAATGAGAACAGGGCCTCCCTGGTGGCGCAGTGGGTTAAGCAACGCACTATGAAGCAAACCGCAGCCACTGCAGCACGAGTTCGATCCCTGCTGCCGGCCAGGGCCGGGACCCACATGGCGCAGCAGACCTCTCCTGCTGGGCCGGCTGCTCCCCTCAGCAGTGTACTTCCGTTGATCTGCCTGTTCTGCTCCCCACTCTCTGTGGTGAATCCTCTCACCCCCCCATACCTCTGGCCTGTACCCCAGTGCTTGTATGCATAAATAAAGAAATCTTAAAAAAAAATAAATAAAAAATGAGAACAAAGCTTGAGACAAGGCTGGTTGGAGGCAAAATGATATCCTGTAATTTCAGTTCCCTGTGCCAGGGTTTGCTGCTGCCACAGACTGATTCAAGTTTGGCCTGAAATGGGGGGTAAAGGACAAGAAAAACAGCAAAGGAAGTCTCTTGAACCTTGCCCCCTCTTTTTCTGAGGGCAATCTAGGGACTGGGGAACCAGCGGAGGGAAAAGTGATCCCCTACGGCCACCTCCTTCCCTACTCCCAAGGGTTTGCTAATACAACCTAAGTGGGAAGTTAGTATCTTTAAAAATACAGAGAATTGACTGAGATGAAGGCAGAAAGAGCACAAGGGACTGAGGTGATGGTGCACTGGTGAAATGGTGGTGGGAATTCCATGGGGATTACAATTGATGTCGAATAAATGTTTACTAAACATAAATTAATAAAATAAATTAATAAGTTAATAAATTTCTAAAATTTATTTTAAATAAATATTTAAAATTTTAAAAATAAATTTTTTAAAATATGGAGAACTGAATAACAAGTTTCACTGTGAAAAGAAGGAGCCCCAGGAAAGAGAGGTACTCATATAAGATCAAGGGAAGTTTTCTCTAAATGGGAAATCAGCATGGTGAAGAAAAACAGCACTGAGAGAGGGAAAGTTGAGGAAAGAGGAATAGTTGATGGGTCCTTAATAGCTGAATAGGGTGGAGAGAGGCAGGCAGCCCTCCAGCGTGGAGGGAAGGGCAGAAAATCCATGCCAGCTGGTGGGCAGGTCTGCAAACTCAGCAGGATTCTGTGCTATACAAGCATAGGATTTTCTCTGAAATAGGAAACTGATCTCCTTTTTTCCTTTTTTTTTTCAAAGACTTATTTATTTATACATACAAGAGCTGGGGTACAGGCCAAAGTCATGGGAGGTGAGAGGATTCACCACACAGAGTGGGGATCAGAACAGACATACTGAATGAAATACACTGCCCAGGGGCAAGCATGTGGGGCCCCTCCCTGGCTGGAGGCAGGGATCGAACTCCTGGTGCAGTGGCTGTGGTTTGCTTCATAATGCCTTGCTTAACCCACTGCTCTACCAAGGAGGCCCAGGAAACTGGTCTCCTGATAAGAGAGAGGTGAGCAGGAAGAAAAGCAATAAAGGTTTGACAGAGCCTAAATGGTGATCATACCTTTAGACCAAAAATTTTACTTTTAAAAGCTAAGAAAATAATGTGAATTGGATGTGAATTTATTTGTAGAATCATTTATAATCATTGGAAATAAATGAGGAAAAAAATATAATGTTTACCAACAACAGCACAATTGAAATTATGCTTCTGAGTTACATTAATTTAAAATGTGTTAAATGTTCTTGTGTCTTTTCATTTTATACAAAAGGCATAAGCATTTTAAAATGTGTTGAAAAATCATTGAATGTCGTAGTAAAATACCAGTGACATAATGGTAAGTGTGAAAGGTAGTATTTAGAAACTCACATAAGAAACTGTATACCGGGGCCTCTCTGGTGGCGCAGCAGGTTAAGCGCCGTACTGTGAAGCATCCACTGCATAGCAGCACGAGTTCGATCCCGGGCAGGGAGGGGACCCGCATGGCACAGCAGACCTTCTGCCTCGCCTACTGCTCTCCTCAGCAGTGTACTTCAGTAGATCTGCCTGTTCTCCCCACTCTGTCCCTGGTGAATCCTCTCACCGTCCCCCCCCCACACAACACACACATACCTCTGGCCTGTACCCCAGCCCTTGCATGCATAAATAGACTACAAAAAAAAAAAAGAAACTGTATACAGAGCAGAAAATAGAAAACAGCAAAACTACTAATAGAGCATTTCTCTGGAGAGGTAACGTATGGGTAACTACTATTTTCTTCTTTTTCTGATTTTTTAATAATGGATATTCTTTAAAAATAAGAGCAATGACTTTTAAGTTTTTCAAAATTTTAACTGACACCATGAAACTTGGAAAAAAATTAAATTATCTGAAGCAAACAATTGCACATTTCCTATTGCTAATAATGTAAGTGTTAATATTGAACATCCAAATCTACTCTGGCTTTTCCAGGTCATCCAGAAATTTATCCTTTAGTGTTAACTACCATGACCCAGGAAATATTTAAATGCCGAATAGATCAAGATGTCACAGAGGAAAAACCTTATAAACTCATCAGAAAAGAAGCTATTTTTGCAGACTTTCAAAACAGAGCTGCAGTATCTGATTTCTTCCCAGTCAAAAAAGTCATTCAGGTAGTACAACATGCCTCATGCTTCAGTTCTACCTAAAAAAAATTCTGGATACAGAGTATCAAAGCTGGAGAGATTGGTGAATTCAAATCTGGCATTTCCCTTCACTAGCCAGTGCCAGCCTGTCCATGCCTCCTTGGGAGTCCTGCCTGACCATCCTCTGTGAAAAGCAGTATTATCAATGATGGATGGCTAATTCATGGCCAGAAAAGCTCATCTTGCCCAGTTTTGACTAGAACAAGAATCTACCCTTATTTTTCCCATACTGTTTAATTCATAATTTTGGACCTGATTTGGATCCAAACATACTGTGGATCACAACATCAAATATAAGGACTGCTATTTTCCTGTTACAATTGCATAGTAAATTTCCCTGGAACCATGGGTTTTAAGAGTTTATTAAGTTAATAAGTAATTGCAAATTAAAAATTAGTTGCAAAAATAATAATTTTGCAATCTGGGATTACTGGCCATAGATTAGCACTATGCTTATCTTGTATGATTGATTGATTAGAGGAATCACACTTTTGTGTCGATGTCTCAATAATCTCAGTGACTACTGAACATTGACTTTCTCTTTTTATTCCATTCCTATAGGACTATCCTGGCGATGAGCTTCTGATTGTTTATGACGTAGACTTCAAATATGGACTTAATTTTTATCTTATTGGCACTGAGGAGGGCAAGGAAAACTATTTAAATGTAAGCACACCCAAACCCTGGCAATTTGTTGATTGGCAGAAGGAAGCAGTACCCCCAGGGGAGACCCAGGCATGGTTACAATTATTCCTGTTCAGCCCGATCTCCAGGGGATTGACATCCAGTTCTGGCACCTAGAGCAGGGGAGCAGTGAAGGTGGGATGAATTAAATCAGCCCTCCCAGGCTAGCAGAATACTCTACTTATTTTCCCCTCATTGACCTGGGAAGAAAGCTTAGCTTTCCTCTCATAATGGAAAAGGGAGAAAATGAAATGTTTAATGAATGTATATAAAAGTAAAATTTATTGTAGACACATGGAGCTGTAACCTAAATTTGATCATATATTTTAGAATGCTATTTATTCTACTCTAGCCACCAAAAGTGTCAGAAGAACAGGATGAACTTAAAGAATTTAAAGAGCATCTTCCTGAGGACATGTATGTTTATAAGCCACCTGTCTCTAAACCATGGGTTTCTTTGGGCAGTGAGAAAGAAATTGAGGAAGCATCGGTTAAAGAATCTACAAAGCAGGTCAGAGGCTTGAATTTATTTCTGGTTATTACCTCACTGTAGCTGAATAACACTTCCATCTGAGGGGTCTGTAAGGTGTACTATATGCTATGGAGATGAGGCTTTTCTTATTTAGAATTCTTTTAGGTGTAATAGGTTGAAATGTGTGCCCCTTGCTCCCCCCCCAAAAAAAAGATAAGTCAAAATCTAACCCTCAATAACTCAGAATATGAACCCATTAGGAAATTGACTCATTACAAAATGTAATTAGTTCAAGTGGGGGCCTATTGGAAGAGGAAGGCCCAAATCCCATGTGCTGGGGTCCTTATAAGATAGTTGTATAAAGACATAAAAACACAGGGGGACACCATGTGAAGGAGGAGGCAGCTGCTGGAGTGCTGTATCAATAGCAGGGAGTACCAAGGAATCCTGACTTTTCCCAGAAGCAGGAGATGGGCAATAGTTTCTCTCTCAGAGTCCTCAGAAGGAACCAGCTCTCCAACACCCTGCTCTCCACAACTGCGGGCATGTCAATTCTTTTTTTAAGCCACCTCATCTGCAGTACTTGGTTACAGCAACCCTAGAAACATACACAGTGGTGGTGTTCCCAGAGCAGCAACCAAGAGGAAAATTTGTGTGAGAGTGATTTGCTATGAAACTGTCCCATAAGAGACTGAGAAAAACAGGAAGGGGCATGGTGTAAGTCCTGCATGGGTGTGATCTCAGGCAAAAGTCTGGCAGAGGGATGGTTTCAGTGAAACCCTAGGGGCACTCTGGAGAGTATATTGCACCCAGAGTGGCTCCCAAACGGTAGCAAGGAGATGGATTTCCATCTATCTCCTCTGGATCATCATTGGTTAAGATATGAGCTGTCAGTCACGTCCTGTTATTTGTACCCTCGACAGAGTATCTTCCATGGGACAACAGCTGGTGGTGGTACACGAAGTCGGAGGGTTTGGCAGAGTATGAAAAAGAACCCAAGGGGATCAGGGTGCCAGCCTTGCCTCCGAGGGCTGTTTTTCACTAGGGGCTTGATTGTGTCAACTTTACTGCTCGCATGTGTTGCAGATTACATACATGATTTCTCGAAAGCGAGAGGAATTTGGTAGTAAGATTAAGTTCAGTGACCAGAATGCTTCCAGTGTAAAAGATGCCTACATTGAGTGTACATCCTATCCAGACAAAAATTTTACCATTAAGCAACTTGAAAAAGATGTTGGCATGCAAGTCGTCCCCACTGTCAAGGACATAAGTACTCAGACAAGATGGTAAGCATGGGTTTATGTATTTTCAAAGGTAATTATGATGAAATCGAGCAGTGTCCATTATTATTTTGAGAGATTGTCATAATAAATAGAAATGGGTTGACAATGATGTCATAGATCCCCACAGAGCCTCTAATTATGCTCCACAAAAAAATTTAAAAAATTAATAGAAAATATTTTATATTTCCCTATATTATATAAGAGCATAAAGACTATGAAGTGGGAAAATGAACGATGCTATTAATAGTTACAGTGGTGCTTTCACAGAGAAACCCTGATCATATTTTCCTGCATATTATCAGTGCCTCCTCACTGGTCTATTCGACCACCAAGTGATCATTCTCACACATGAATTAGACTGTGTTACTTTACTGCCTAAATCTTTCCTTTGGCTCCTGACACACCCAGAGCCCTTAGGAAGGCATATAAGGTCCTCCTTCCTCCATGAGGACCTTCTGTCTCCCCGTAGCCTGCCTTACCCTCTTCCTAAACAAGCCCTCTGTGCTCTAGGCCTCTGAGCCACGTCCAGTTCCCAGAATACCTGCCTTTCTGCATATTCCTGCCTTTGCCCATGTTGCTTCTCTGCATAAAATACCCTTCACTATCTGTTCATCCTGTAGTACCCTCACCTCTGTGATCTGGAAACACCAGGTTGAGTTGATCACTCCCAGTTCTGAGACCCCACTGGAGTTTGAAGGTATCTTTATGGTGTACTCATCTGCTTGCCTGTGTGCCTGCCTTAAATCCACAGGCCTTTGTGGTTATAAACCATAGCATTTCATAAAGCAGTCCCCTAAAATTATCCAGTGAATGAATTGATGTGAAATGGAATGCTCTGGACCCTGGAGTTAGGCTTTCATGTTACATAAATATGAAGACAAAATTAGCTAAAGCAGGCATTTTTTTTAATATTAAAAGATACCTTCTTATTCTGAAATACTTTTAGACTTATAGATGATAGACCATGATGTTGAATATAATTTGGAGATATAGAGAAAGGAAAAACAGCCCCAAATTTAAAAACTATCTCAACAACTCAAGGGGAGTATAAAGGAGAGCACTTGCCTGGGGAGAATGGAGGGAGTAGCAGAAGCAGACAGAAAAGTGGGTGGTCCTGCCAGGGACCAGGATAAGAAATGGGTGAGAAATCAAGGAGGCAGGTGAACAAACTGGCCAGACCCAAAGGTAGTAAAAGGAAAGATTGCTGATCAAGTCTTGGTAGAGAGTTAGGATAGCAGAGATCCAAAATACCAAGAAGAAAGGACAAGACCATAAGGAGAGAGGTGATACTTCATTCCAAAATAAATAAATAAAAACAACAACCCCACAAGATTTTAAGATGATTTCTAAACCAAGCAAACCAGAGACTTCTTCCATTACTGTCAATATATAAACAAGTGACAGATGAGTCAACCAGGGCAGACAGATTCAGAAAGGGCAATGAACAAGATCCCTTAGCGTGGGGATTCAGATTTAGTAGGCTCTCAAAGAATACTGGCTGATAATAATAGGCAACCGTTTATATATAAGTGAATAAATGAGAACTAGAGAAGGCCTTGACACATAAACTGAAATAAAGATCTGAATCAAAAGGAACTCAAATGGGTCAAACCTAGGTGAGTAGAAGAATGTTGGCACTCCTCACTGAGATGAGGAAATCAGGAAGGTAGCTGGTCTCAGGTGAAGAGTATGGGATATATGATTATGATGGAAGAAGAAAAATATAAAAATTTAAAAAGAGGTTCAAAGAGTAATGGCAGTGAAAGCAAATGTTTACAGGGTTCTTCCCACATGCCAGGGTTCTTCCCCATTCTTAGAAGCACTTTTCACAGAACTCAGTTCTCACAACTGCCTTTGGAAGTATACTCCCCCATTTCACAAATGAAAAAAAAAAAAACAACTGAGACAAAGAAAGCTCAGTGTTTGAAACATACCTTAAATCTGAAGTAATAGTGAATAGATTTTCTGAGGAACAACAAAACCACATTTAAAAACTGAAGAGTGATTCTTCCTGATATTGCTTCTCTGATGAAGCCACCGGGTGCAGAAATTTCTTATTTAATCGTACCTGGAGAGTCATAGAGGGGGATAAAACTCAAAAGGCTCAGTAATATCCTAATACTGTCACTGAGACAGACCTTTGACCTGTCATTTCCCAACTTTGCTTATCTCTGAACTCATTTTTGGTTTAATTTTCTTCTAACATATTAGGACATATCCCAAAAATGCAGCTACCCAATATTATCCAAGAGAATTTTCAGAAGAGGAAAAGGAGACACTCGGACAATCAAAGTCTTTGATTGATTTCCTTAACAGTGTGACCACAAGGTAAAAATGTTATATTAAACTTTAAAAATAAAACATAAATATGATACTCATGGGCTTTAACTCAGCACTTTTTCCGGACTCCAACTCACCACTCACAGGAAGCTCATGGTAGAGTGCAAAGAAAACAAGAAATAGGAAACCAGAGAAAAGGTACTGTCTTCACTTTCCCTTATGAATCACTTCCGCACTTAGGCTGAAAGGCGAGAATCAAGAAGCCAGAGCATGCTCTCTTGGAAATTCCTTTCTTATTTTCACTGAAACAGAAACGAGTAAGGTTTTGAAAATGCCACCCAGTGCATCTATGTAAAACTTGATTTAAATCTTGAAGTTCCAGGATATGAACATGCCCTGTAGAGGAGTATCCATACTTTAATGTGCAGAAGAACTTCCTGGGCTCTTGTGAAAATACAGGTTCTGACTCAGTAGGTTTGGGGTGAAGCCAGGAGTCCACATCACCTCCAGATAGTGCTGATACTGCTGGCCCATGGGCCACATTTTAAGTAACAAGGCATCCTAGGAAATGCTTCTCATTTGAAAGATGAAATTCAAGAAGAATTTAACTGAAAAAAGCATTTGATTTAGCAGTGGACAGTAGTACTAATGCTTAATGACAGAGATGTTAAACGCTAAGCACCTTGTTTAGTTCTATTTTTAGGAGTATCTGCTATATTTAATGTTTGCATTTAACTAAAGAAAGCAGCTTTCTCTTATTTTAGGAAATCCTTAATTGACAATCATTCTCTCAGTTTAACACACTTATCAAAACACCAAGTTGTTTGAATTCTCAGTGATTTAGGTAAAACCTTGTGGCATTTCAATTGTGGGACCGCTCCTTATGGCCTTGGGCGTGATCTGAGATGTCACACCTGAGCATGTAAAGGGACTATAAATGATACAATGACTTTTAAGGTAGAGTCTGTTAGATCAGTTCTACATTATTAAGGGATTAGCCTAGCCCTCAGAATATTTCTTAAAGAATCAATATTAGCACTTTTAGCTAAGTCCTCATTTTAGGGACTGTCTCATGCATTACAGAAGGTTTACGAATAGAGTTAAACACAGTCATACCGGGCCTCCCCTGGTGGCGCAGTGGGTTAAGCAACGCACTACGAAGCAAATCGCAGCCACTGCAGCACGAGTTCGATCCCTGCTGCCGGCCCGGGGAGGGGGGGGGGACCCGGGGGGGGGGACCCACATGGTGTGGCAGACCTCTCCTGCTGTGCCGGCTGCTCCCCTCAGCAGTGTACTTCTGTTGATCTGCCTGTTCTGCTCCCCGCTCTCTGTGGTGAATCTTCTCACCCCCCCACACCTCTGGCCTGTGCCCCAGTGCTTGTATGCATAAATAAATAAATCTTTAAAAAAAAAAAAATAAACACAGTCATACCTTCAGCCACTATGACAACTAAAACCAACGCATACACGCGTCTAAACTTCAAATCTCTATATTCCAGATCATCCCTTAAGAATCTTTTATTTGTTGTTTTGAAATATATATATTTATATTTATAATCCTATATGTGTATTGGTATAATAATTAATATAGGTGATCATTTGGTACCGCATATGGCTAAAAATTGCCTTTTCTGTCATTTTGGGATTTTCATGGAACAAGTGTGCTCAAGTTCAAAGTAGAGTTTTATGGCAGATCACACTGTAAAAAAAAAAGAAGGGGAGCAAAACTGGACAGAAAGAGCTTCAGGGCCTCCCTAATGGCCTAGGGGTTAAGTCTCAGTGCTATCACCACAATGGCCTGAGTTCCTCACCAGCCAGGAAGCTAACCCCCACAAGCTACAGCAGACTTCTGTCTTACCTGTGGTTCCCCTCAGCAGTGTATTTCAGTAGATCTGCCTGTTCTGCTCCTCACTTTGTCTCTGGAGAATCCTCTCACCCACCCCACTCCCACATCTCTGGTCTACACCCCAGTTCTTCAACGCAAAAATAAACTAAAAAAAAAAAAAGGAGCTTCAAAATCTCAGCCAACCCAACAGGGAGCTCCAGAGCAAAGATGGCCTTTGGAGGAGTCCTGAATGATGCAGGACAGGCCAAGCCCTGGTGTCCCCTCAGTTTCATTGCTTAGTCTGGGGAGACCACTGCCCTGTTTTAGAAACCCAGGTAGATGGGAAGGGTGCCAGAGGTTGTCTGCTAACAGCATCCTAGCTGCTGGACAGCAAGTTCTTCAGAGGTCTGAGTAGCACAACACTGAATATTTTTTCTCTTAAATCATTTATTGCACACGGGTTAGTCCTTAGTGAGCAAATATATTGGGAATATTTTTTCTTTTGGTATACATTAAGTAGGAGGAGCTGCTGAAAGTCAAATTCCTTGAATATTAAAAACCAATGTTTTTCAAAAAATAGTGTTGAAATAGCTCTGCAGCAAAATGAAATCATGAACACATTTGTTGACGACTGGAAAAACCTGGCAGAAGAGGAAGGCAGCTTTGGGGACAAGACCGACACTCACCTGAAAGAATACCAGTCCTTTACCGACCTTCACAACCTCACAGAGAAAATGATCACCTGTGTCTCCTGGCATCCAGTTATTTATGGTGAGCCCTGGTTAGCTATGGGGACAGAAATGACTGGGATTCTCTTTCATGGTGGCTTTGAAATGGTCTGTTGCTGTGTATGTCAAATTGCAAACCAGCTCAATTTCATGAAGACAGCTTCCACTTGTTGAGTGCCAGGCACCTGCCCAGTGTCTTCTGCACCTTCTCTCAGTTTTGGGACCTCTCACCAACTCTGTGGAACACGGACTGTGACTTCCATGTTCACGTCCACGTTACAAGGGCCAAAACGTAACTTGGAAGTGGCAGGCTGAGGTTACCAGCTGATGCAAGATGGAATCTGGATTTGAGCGGGGCCTCCCAGGACTGACTTCCTAGTCTAATACCCCCCTTTTTGATTACTGGAGAAGATAGGAAACTTGCCCCCTTTAAAGCCCTCAGCAGTCAAGGGAGACAGGTCCGTAAAGGTGGAACCATGGAAAGAGTGAGATCCTCACCCCTCTCTTTCTTCCTCCACTCCCCCATGTTAGCCCTTTCCTCACAGAAAAAACTAAATATTTTTAAATTACTAAATATTTGAAGTTTATTGCTTATTTGATAATAAGAGTTTATCTCAGTTTGGACCAGCCACATTTCAGTGCTAAATAAGTCTCTTGTGGTTACTGTCTACATATTAAACAAGGGTTCTAGGAGAACTCTTGGCCGTCCAGAGAATGTTTTTTTCACAAATTCATCAAAATAGAATAGTGATGATGTAGAAGAGTAAAACATAGGACACATCTCCATGTACAACTGCTGCAGGTTCTAATGAGTCCTTTTGTTCCAATAGGGCTAATAGCTGTGTCAGTGGCTGTGCGGCTTCCCTTTGAAGACAGAGTCCACTTTTCTGGTAAACTCTTGCTGCAGCCATCACTGATCCTTTTCTGGAGTTTCTCTGATCCCATACATCCTCAGGTAATTAAGGAGAGCTGTCTACTTAGTCTAAAATTTTAAATACTACTTTCACATGTATCTTTACTAGATTTAATTGTCAAGCATTTTATAATCCCTTAGTGTTGGAAGCCCTTATAAAGTTAGGCTTTTTTAAGTTCGAAATTTGCCATCATTCCACTGAACAAAACTAAAACTTATACATAATTTATTGAACAAATTAGCATCTTATTTTCAAAAAAATTATATGAAGAGTATCTAACCATCCTTAGAATAGAAGCTTTTTATGAACTTTATTTAAATAATAATTGTTCAAATGCAAATAGATCTTAGCTTCCTAGGAATTCCCTCAATTCCAAGAATCATCAGTAGGGTGATGGTCAAAAGTAGAGATGACCCTCAAGAAAACAATGAGATTCTCCTTGGCAGCCTAGGGTTAAGTCTCAGTGTTATCACCTCTCTGGCCTTACTTCGATCCCAGTCAGGGAGCTGACCCATCTATGGCACAGTAGACCTCTCCTGTCTCGACTGTTGCTCCTCTCAGCAGTGTATTTCAGTAACTCTGCCTGTTCTGCTCCCCACTCTGTCTCTGGTGAATCTACTCACCCCCACACCTCTGGCCTATACTCCAGTTCTTCTACACAGAAAAAGAAAAGAAAGCAATGAGTAGGGGTGGAATAGAGTGGGGCAGTATGACCCTAGAGATTGCATAGGACATGGGTAGCGACAGCATATCGTCACTTCCCTTGTTGCTAGGTGGTTTAAGAGAATCCAGGAATGTGGAAATTTGTATGAAATCTATTAGTGTTTAAAAAGTCCAACTAGAGCCAAATCCTACACATACAATTCAATTAAAACATGACTGAAGGGTGTTTACTCCACAAAGCTCTACTTCCATTGTCTGCTCAAGAAGAATTCTGCTTAGGTGGGAGGGTGCCAGATTACATTAAATTAATTTCTTCCCCAAATATAATAATATTTTGATTCAATAAAGTAAGGCTTCCCTTAGTAAGCCCTAGTCTCCCCATCAACCTTCTTTCCTAATTCATCTGAATTAAGGCAGTTTTGCTACAATAAATTCATTATTATAGATCCAGAGATCAAAATGACAGATCTCTAGCTCTTTCTTGTTATCTATTTACCCCAAAAGTGTTGACATTCTCTTGCTGGAGTTCGCTAGCATTTTCTACTATGTAGAATAACTCTGTTCCACAGCACAGAAGTGTGGCTGAACTTCCCAGCAAAGAAGAAGAGAAAAGAAACACTCTCCTTTCACCTAGAATAACTTTAAACATAATTTGCTAATGTTTTCAAAGAAATAATGCAAAAGTATTGTGTCTTTGGTCTAGTTAAAACCATAGGAGATTATGAAAAGATTTTATTTTCAAAAGGTGAGCTGTATCTAGAATCCAGAGTACCAAATCACCAAGGCCATTTACTCCAAATCTACTGTTAACCCTTTGGCTAGGTGTTCTCAATCCAACAGCCTCTGGACCTACATCTTTGGCCATTAGGTTTCTGTACATTAATTTATTTTTTTTAAAGATTTATTTATTTATGCGTACAAGCATTGGGGTACAGGCCAGAGGTGGGGGGTGAGAGGATTCACCACAGAGAGCCGGGAGCAGAACAGGCAGATCAACGGAAGTACACTGCTGAGGGGAGCAGCGGGCACAGCAGGAGAGGTCTGCCGTGCCATGTGGGTCCCCTCCCTGGCCGGCAGCAGGGATCGAACTCGTGCTGCAGTGGCTGTGGTTCGCTTCATAGTGTGTTGCTTAACCCACTGCGCCACCGGGGAGGCCCAGGTTTCTGTACATTATGTTTAACAAACAGTAACCCTGCAAGCATTTTTGCTTGATAGTAATAGCAGCTCAGGTGCTAACTGGGATAATGTACCTAAACTGTTCCTTCACACTCACACCGGTATATTCCATGCAGGGCTTCTTCCAAACACTCACATTTGTTCCACTTCTGAGTTCTGTATTATTTTAAAACTTGAACTGGTTATCACTGGTAAGACCTTCCCTCAATAACAAATTTTAATTTTAGGTGGCAGGCTGGGTATACAGCAAAGAACAAAATGGACAAACACCTTGTCCTCACAGATTGCCTTCCCACACTTTTCAGAAATATTAATCTCATTGAGTCTTTGCTTATAAAAAATATTATAACATGCCCTAGCAATGAACAATGGAGTGTAGGGAGGGGAGACCTGGCTCCCCTGAGGACATACCTGCTCTCATATATATGTCCAAAGTTCTCAATAAAATTCAGCAAAAGCAGCTTTCAGTCCAAAAGTAGAATCCCGGACTGCACTCTTTGTACATGTAACAGTAGGTAGCAATAAAATTAGACCTTGGACTGTTTCAATACTGCATTCTACCCATGATCTTAAGAGGTTTTCTCACTCTCTCTTGTGTTTGTGGGTCTTTTTAAAGTTAATGCTGGAAAGCCCAGATGACATCTTCTGCTTCAAGTTCTGTCCAAGCGACCCTAATATCATTGCTGGAGGCTGCATAAATGGGCAGGTATTGTGGGTTTTAATAATTTAGACAACATTCTGTAACACATTTGATTAGCAGGGTTTTTCTTTTAATTTAAGGCTTGAACTCAGCACAAGTAAGGCATACGAATTGTGTGCCAGTCACAGGCTAGGAATTGGGGTATAAAGATATATCAGACATGGTATCAGAACTAAAGTCAACAGAGTAACCCAGTTATGCTAACTGGAACATAACTGGGTCAAATCTATTTGTTTAGCTGGAATAGGACCACACACTGTACAAGATTTCACAGAAGACCAAAACCATAAGCATTAATATCTCTTGGGAGATTTCTTCTGAAACTTCTCTAGGGATAATAATTCAAGATGGTACAGATTTAATTTAAACAGAAATTCACTGGAAAGCATATCTATGTGCATATATATGTGTGTGTCCCTATGTATGTATATAATGGAATTTATGTACGTATAATTTAATACATTGTTTACATCTTCTTTCCTTTTAAGTTATCTAATTTATGTATAATTTGTATTCTATCCTTCAATTACCTGCTCCTCCAATAAAGCAAAACAAAATTCTTAAAACTGTTTCATAATCAAAGTTTAAATTCATTGTGATTCATTGAGTTTGATTAATATAAGTATGGTATATAATCTCTGGTCTTTTGTCAATGTGGTTGAGAAAACTTCCTTATGGTTAACATTTAAGTGACTGTAGCATCTGTACTCACTTATCCAGAATCAAATTTTCTCCTTCAGTTTTGCTCAATAGTATCTGGTGGTCATAATCCTCCACGTCCTGCAAATCCTGAAGTGTTTTTGTTTGTTTTTTAACATACAAGAGTAATACAACTTTGTTTTAGAAAAGCAAAGAGGAAAATAAGTCACAATTCTGTAATGTTAACATTTCAGTGTACCAAAATGACTTTTACTCATTGAAACTGAATTTAATTTAGTGTCGCATACTCTGTTCTGATTTTTCCAACAATGACCACACATGTATATATAAATTTAGAATATATAAATATCAAATTAAATAAATCATCATTTGGGGCCTCCCTAGTGTCACAAGGGGTTGAGCGCCGCACTGTGGAGCTTCCATAGCTACTGCAGTGTGAGTTCGATCCCCAGGCCAGGGAGGGGAACCACAAGGCGCAGCAGACCTCTCCTGCCTCACCCGCTGCTCCCCTCAGCAGTGTAATTCAATGGATCTGCCTTTTCTGTTCCCCACTCTGTCTCTGGTGAGTCCTCTCAACCCCCACACCTCTGGCCTGTGCCCCAGCTCTTGCATGCATAAATAAATAAAATCTTTAAATAAATAAATCATCATATTCCAGTCCTTTTGGACAATTGTGCACTTACATTTAATTGGGAAGATCAGGCTTTTCCTCCTGGGTCTGAGGCAGCCATTTCCAGAATCACAGCACAAGGCCCAAAACAGGGGAGGGACTCTACCCAAGCAAAAGAAATTTATCTTAGATTTTTTTTTAAAATCACTGCATTTACTAACACAGGCACAAAAATCAAAGCACTGAAAGCAATTTTATAGAGAAGTCATTTTGTTATCTTAGGTTTAACAGTTGCTGACTTACTAAAGATGTAGACTAAATTTTATTTCTCTTAGATGTGACTACTGTATCAGAGTATATAGCAAGAGGTTTTAAAAAAACCTTTAAGACCCAGTTGGCTGTAGACTCCATACACATGTTATTGAAAGTTGGCCTTATCCCCTAAAAAAATAAAGATCCAAGTAGCTCTTTCCCAAAAATATATGCTAATGGCATTTATTTGTGTTTTAGATTGTCTTATGGGACATAACCGCACATGCCGAGCGCATAGAAAACATTAAGACGGGCGGTAGTAGAAGTAAAAAGGCCACTCTTAAGGTTAGCTCTGTGTAACTTTTCACTTACAAATTTGTTTCCATTCAGGATTTTATCCAAAAGAACGTGACAGGTTTACCAAGCTAGACACTCAATACGGGAAGAAAAGTCGTAGTTCCCAAGCCCTCCCAGTTGCTTTTGGGGGTGTTCTGAATCATCTTCTGCACACCCTTGATTAAAAACACCACATAACAAGTAGCACTGTCCTTTCCAGGTATGAATTCTTTTTACTGTTACTGTTGTTAAGTAAAAGGACCAAATAAGTTACCTAAAGTGACCTGTGAGTTGGGACCTATGCCTTAATCTCAAGTAAGCATCACTTGTCTTATTGATGAAATAAAAGATCCACAATCCTTTGAGATAAAAATATGCAGATTTTATCAAAGTGTGGAGTCTGCTAAGGCGATTTAGCCCCCAACTCAGTCCGTACCCACCATATTATATGTATATCTCCTCCGCCCCCAGTTCTTCAACCATAACATCCACAGATCTCTTAACATGAAACAGAGGATGTGACCTTCTGTGCCTGCAAAGAAATAATCCTTCAGAAACTGAATCTCACTGATTGGTTAGGGATGAGGGTCAATAATTCTTATTAAGTTTAGAGATAAAAATTTAAGGATATACTGAAGGGGAGAGTGGATATTATTACCTAAATATTTAATATATTGACACTGTTTATTCTTTGAACTTAAATTGGAATCAAGTGTGTGTTCATTTATCAACTTTCTGAAATTAGCAGGTAAATTTCTTTAAACATTTTTCCAGCCTATGTTTCTCCTTGAACCAGACAGTAATAAAGAAGTGGCATATATCAGACACTGTGCAGTCTCCTCAATAGAAAATGGACATAAGAAAGCAATTACAGATATACACTGGCTGCCTGACACATTTGAGGTGAGTTTTACTGGCTTTAGATTTTTCTCCTGCTGAACTGTAAATTTTCAGGATGTTTCATTCAAAGAGAATGTTTCAAGCCAACTATTCATTTACATTTAAATTGTGAAGTAACCAGGAGCTAGGCATCAAACCCTTGTGTCACTATTATCAGACCAATGTCTGACTGGGGGAAGAGAATAAGGCCAAGGTTTCAGTTTCAATGGTTTATGGATATAATACAGTAGTGGAAAAGATGAAGGCTTGATAAGTAAAAATGGAGTACAACTATTATACACCATAGGCTTTGTGGATTCAAATCTATGATTTCAGCTATTTGGAGCATACTTGCAATTCTGAAGCTCAGTGGCAGACAGTCATCTGTCATTTTGTCGAGGTGGTCTTGAACTGAGTGTGTTCTGAGCCTGGTGGGCAAAAAAGGTGTCTTGAGTGAGTAGTTTGATTTTATAGTTCTGTACTTGACTGACAAAGTGTTATTGGTAAATTTGGGAACTGGTAAACTCTCCAAATGTTTCAGACATTAAAGGCTTACTATGTACTTCGAAGAATTAAAGATGAGATTATCAAAGAATATGATGTTATTAAAAAGTTATCAGAATATTAGAGTTATGAAAGTTAAACCCACTAGGTATTCAAATGGATTATGCAAAGCAACAATATTTTCAAACATTATAATAGACCAAAATGTATAGCCCAGATGTAGTTTCTGTTTCTATAAATATTTAAAGCATGGTATTGGAAGTCACAACACAAGAGATTTCAGCTTACACCATATACACAAATTTATGCAGATGATTATAAATTTAAACAAAAATAACAAATTACAGTAAAAATACAACTACAAATACAGTACAAATACAATTGGAGTAGAATATCATATTTCTGAAATGAGGATCATTCTTCTCTAAGCTAATGCTGAAAAAAACATATTTATGTAAATTTCTAAATAAAAAAACAAAGAGAAAACAATATGAAAGAAAACATTGCCCCAAATTTAGTAAATACAAATTTTCCAGTAAATAAACAAAAGACAATTATACTAAAAAATAACTAGTAAATTAACATGAAAATCATTTGCCTTTTCTAATATTAAAGAAATATTACAACAATAGAGTATTATTTGGGTCCTACTTAATTTTTAAATGAAAATTTCAAATCATACCGTATGTTAAAGAGGGTAAAATGATAAAATTAGTAAACATTGCTATTCCAACAAAAATCTTTTTGGATATAATTAATAAATATGAATATTAAATCATCCAAATGTGCAAACTTGACCAGTAATTCACATTTTGGGGCTTCATACTAAGAAATAACCCAATCCGTGCCCCAAGATTAAATTACATGTACACCTTAACAACTCATGTCAAAGTGTTTCCATGAATATGATTAGAAAAGATTTGTCTAAGGTAGAATAATACATTGCATTTTAAAATCTTCCATTTCCCAAACTTCCGTATTATTAAGTTTTTAAAAATCATTAAAAAATAAAACCCAAGAAGAAGTACTTCTCTGGGGTCTCACCTTATTCAGCAGGAAGCCTCATTAGACAAAGGTGCAAAAGCAAGTTCTGGGGGGCTGGTCAGACTCCAGGAGAAGCTGCAGCCTCTGCCTGAACAAGAGCAGGTTTAGGCTGCAGCCCATCCTAGGTTGCCAGGGTCCCAGCTCCTCTGACAACTACAGGTTCCCCACTGCCACTCCCACTGTCACTCTTGAGTTTACTATTTTGCTCATGATCGCAATGAGGGTAGGGAATTGGGGAAAGTTCCATGTCCCCATTGATTCCAAAGTGGGGGCCTTCATAACTTGCCACAAAGTCTTTCACCTCATTTCCCATGAACCCTTGCACTTTGGACCTTCAGGAACCCTAAGGAGTTATCAAGCCTCCTGCCAATCCTCCCTGGGCTACCAGAGTTGGGCCTAACTACTGAATGAATTCAAGCTCACAACATTTACCACACGCTGTTGGGATCCAGTTTAATTAACACTCAATCTCTTTTTTTTTAAGATTTATTTGTTTATGCATACAAGAGCTGAGGTATAGGCTAGAGGTGTGGGGGTGAGAGGATCCACCAGAGACAGATCCAGGAGCATAACAGGCAGATTAACTGAAGTACACTGCTGAGGGGAGCAGCGGGCAAGACAGGAGAGGTTTGCTGTGCCATGTGGGTCCCCTCTCCGGCCGGCAGCAGGGATAGAACTCGTGCTGCAGTGGCTGTGGTTTGCTTCATAGTGCTGCATTGCTTAACCCACTGCGCCACAAGGGAGGCCCCCCAATCTCTTTTTTATTGATGCTTAACCAACTCATAAAATCTTCTTTATTCAGACCTACAATCAACAGTGGAAAACAGAACCTACATTCCTAATAATAACAGATAACGAAAATAAAATATACTAATATATGTTTAATATAAATATGCTCTAAATTATTGGAATGATTTATGAATACATAGGTAAATGTTCAAATCAACTGAAAAAGCTCGGGATAGAAATTTATATGCTAATGAAAACATATAAAAGTGTTTCTATTTAAAAAAAGACTGGAAAAGAATAATACTTGAATTAGAGCGCATTTGTAGTGGCAGGAAGGCAGCACAGGGCAAGTTCGGGATGGTTCTAGCAGAGGGGGTAGGGGGTGGTAAAGGAAGGAGTCTTAGAGCCTAGGTGGCATCAGGTACGGGGGAGGGGGGAGGGGGAGTGGCGGGAGGGGCAGGAGACTGGCAGCCCTCCCAGCCCTCAGGGCATCTCACCCTCTCTCTGCTCTTGCTGCTCCTCTGCTGCTGCTGCTCCTGCTGGTCTTGCTGCTTGTTGATCTTTCTGCCCGGTTGGTACTGGCGGCCTCATGACACCGCCCACATAAGCCCGTGTCCAAACCCAGGTGCGCCCACTTGCGCATGCCCACCCAGGCATGTGCGCAGCACCGCAGGTGTCCATCATTACACCAGTGGGGGGACGGAAAAGCCTGAGACTTTTCTCAGACCCTACAGCATTCTAAACCGTTTTATCAAATTTCTGTGATAGTGTTATGCTCTTTCAATAAAATTTAAAGCAAGTAAAATATTAAAAATGGAAAAAAACATAATGAAGATGTCAGTACTGTTCTATGTACACAGAGCTTACTTCTTGTGTTTTTCAAAAACAGATAAACAGATTGGGTTCTGTCTTTGAGAATCGAAGTGGGATATCCTGCCAGCTTGTCACATGTTCAGCTGATTGGTATGTCTTATTTTAAACAATATCCACTGTTTTCACACATTGTGTTAATTTACTTAGAAGCTTCTTCTGTTCCTTAAACAATATTATAGTAACTAGGAATATCTTGGGGATACCCCACTCCCTTGTGGGAGCTGTATCCTTCTCTCACTAATAAATTTCTGACTTCTCTCACACACACAACTTTATTGTAGTATAAAATTTATTGTAGTATAAAATTAACATAATCTTTCCCATCTTGCAAGATGGCAAGTGAAAAAGCTGAGAAGGCAGCTACTAAAGAGAGGAGACCAGTAGCCAAGCAGACTGATGCTGGTAGTGAGCTGCAGAAGGCCAAGGCCAAACCCCCTAAGAAGGGGAAGCCCCACTGTAAAAGGATAGAAAAGAAAAAGATGGAGAAGGTTCTCGCTATAGCCCCAAAACCATTTGGTAGTGACAGCGTGTAGGGTAAAGGTTGATCAGGTCTTTCCACCCTCCCACTACTGATGATGGACACCTGCGGTGCTGCGAGCATTCCAGGGTGGGCACGCGCAAGTGGGCGCACCTGTGTGGGACACGGGCATAAATGGGCGGCGTCATGAGGACGCCAGAACAGACAGAACTGTGAGGACCAACCGACAGTACTGACAAGCAGCAGCAGTGGCAGAGAGAAGAAGCAGCCAAGAGGGTGAGATGCGCTGGGGGCTGGGAGGCCTGCCAGCCTCCCGGCGCCCCGGCACCCATGCCTGCCATGTACCTGGCCACCTCTACTAAATAAAAGCCACCGAGGGCTCCAAGAGACTAACCTTGCCTCCAGTGCTCCTTCCTTGACCCGTCTGCCCAGAACCATCCCGAAAGTATGACCTCCATCCTGCCACTACACAGCGGTACACAAATGGTCAAACTTGGCAAAATGACCAGATACTGTTACTGAAGATGCACTTGAAAATCTATTGCGCCTTGGCAAAAAAAAGTTATCCCTCCAGTCGGCGCTCTGGAAAACTGCAAACCGGCATCGCTCCTGGGACAATTCTGACCGTCCTTCCTGGGCGCCAGAGAGGCAAGAGGGTGGTTTTCTGGAAGCAGCTGAGCAGTGGCTCGCTACTTGTGACGGGTTACTTGTGACTGGACTTCGGTCCCTCCATCGAGTTTCCCGACTCGGGACACACCAGAAATGGTTCATCGTCACCTCCACCAAAACTGATTATCAGTGATGTGAAAACCCCAAAACAACTTACTGTTCTTACTTCAAGAAGCAGCAGCTGTGTAAGCCCCGGCACCAGGAAAGCGAGAACTTTCACACAGAGGAGGAGAAACACGAGATAACAGAACAGCACAAGGTCGACCAGCTGTGGGCTCCCCAAAGTCTCCGAAAAGCAAAGCTGTTTGTTGGTCCGCTCAGGGCTACTTGTGCCGCTCTCACAAATGAATTTACCCTCACAAACTGCTGTTCTAAACTACTTATGAAGAATATAATTAAATGATGAAAATAACCCTAAATAACTCAAGGATAGGCTTTATAGGTAATTGCTCATTAAAAAAATCTTTTTATAGATACAAATATTGTAAAAAGAATTAACTAGATTTCATACTTGATAATGGTGTATAACATTGTCCATAATTATTATGCTTATTTATATTCTTATTTTTGTAAATTTAAAGTATATATTATTTTTTTAAAGACTTATTTATGAATACAAGAGCTGGGGTACAGGCCAGAGTCACAGGATGTGAGAGGATTCACCGGAGACAGAGTAGGGAGCAGAACAGGCAGATCGACCAAAATACACTGCTGAGGGGAGCAGTGGGCAAGGCAGGAGGTCTGCCGCACCATGTGGGTCACCTCCATGGCTGGCGGCAGGGATCAAACTCATGGCTGCGGTTTGCTTCGTTGTGCATTGCTTAACCCACTGCGCCACCAGGAAGGGCCCTAAAGTATATATTATTTACATTCAATTTTATCTGAATTACAAGCTTATGACATAATTGGGAAAGCTTTTTAAAGGTGGATTTTACATTTTTATTGCATATTTATGAAAAAGTTTCTATACAGAATTTGATAACTATGTTGAATTATGTTCATTTAAATAAAATTGTATCTCCCTATTTATACAACCAAAAAATCATAATGAAGTAAGCAATATGAAGAGTACTAGTATTTATCTAGCATCTCAATTCTGGCAAAACATTACCACCCAGACTGCTTTGACCCCAATAGAAACAGGAAGACACGGTTAATCCCATAGACATGTATTGGATAACTTTCTGTGACTGCAAACAATAGAAATTGACTATGGTTAACTTAAGGAAACAACATAAACCTATTAGAAAAAAATATTATTGGAAATTTATGCCAGTATTTCACTAGGTATTTTAAAGGTCAACTACTTTAATGTGGACAGCAACCCTGAAAAACACTTACAGATAGAGGAAAAGGGGCTCTGAAGTCTATAACTCACTATATACATGCTTGTGTGTGTGTGCGCATTATAAGTAAAACAATATTCTGTACCATATAACTAGTAAGTAATGGCATTGCTGAATCAAAGGGATTGATGACTAAGGTCTCAGAAAGTGCCCCATGAATTTGATACTCAAAATACCACGTGTTCCATATTGAAGATGCAGACCCTTGATTGTTGTTTATAATGATGGCCTTTGAATTTGGAAATATTCTGGAATATTCTGGAAATAGTTCCTTCCAATGTTGTTAAATGAAAAAGTTTATTCATTTAGAAAAACTAAGTTCCATGGAAAACCCATCAGATTGAACCTCTATGCTCCAACCACACTACAGTCTTACAGAATGAGTAAAGAATGTATGTGATTTATAGGGAATGGTTAACTGAAGTTATCTTTTTTAAACAAAACTGCTTCACATATGATATAAAGCTATAAATAAAATTTAAGAGCTATGTAATTTTGAAAAATGGTTTTAAACCAATTATAAAATATATTTAAGACACAATTTAAAATAGCTTGTGTGATTGTGATATGCTTCCACAGATTTATGTTTTGACAACACAAATATGTTTAATATTTTATTACCTTTCATCATTTATTCATTTTATGATGAATGCAATGATTAGCATTAATTAAATAATTTATATAAATACTTTAGAATAGTTGTTCAAATATTTTATTTAAATATATTTACTTTAAAAACTTTACCTTATACATCTAAATTCCTTAATATCTAAATTAATCAGACCACTCATAACCTCAGTGATAGAAATTATGAACTGAATAAGGCATCTTCTTTGCTGTTCTCATGGTGTGTGTTCACATAATTAATCCAGACACTTTTATGCTAAAGTACTGTTCAAGTATCATTGTATTTCTTTATCTAGTTTGTTGCACTAAAAATAAATTCTTTACAAGTGGAAATATGTATTCACATGCATATTTCATTTGATTTTTATAATCAACCCGTGAGAAGAAGAATCAACATTAATGGAATGCCTACTATGTAAAAGCACATTAAATTCAACTCTGCCCATGTATGTGCTGTTTTATACATGCACTCAAAAATATATGTATATACATACATATACACACATGATGTAATAAAAATTGAACTTCATCAAAATTTAAATCTGTGCTTCAAAATGCACTAGCAAGAAATTGAAAAAACAACACACAGAATGGGAGAAAATATTTGCAAACTATATACCTGATAAGAGATTTCTATCTAGACTATATAAGGAACTTTCACAACTAAACAATTTTTTAAATCTTAATTTAAAAATAAGTAAAACTTCTCAACAGACACTTCCCCCGAAATGATTATGAATGATTAAGGCTCAATAGTGTAATGAAAGATCCTTAACACCAAAATGTTCAGTGACTGATCAGTGAAATGTAAATGAAAACCACAATGACTTCTAAAATAGCCAAAACAACCTTGACAAAGAACAAAGCTGGAGGACTCACACTTCTGGATCTCAATTATGGTGATAGTGACAGATACTAAGGATAGATAGAATAGAAATGAGAGTCCAGAAAAAAAATCCATACATCAGTGGTCAACTGATTTTCAACAAGGGAACCAAGGCAATTCAATGGAGAGAGACAATTCCTTTCGATAAGTAGTGCATGGACAACTGTATATATGTGCAAAAGGACTGCTACCACACACCTTACACAAAAATTCCAAAAAATGGAATAAACCCTAAATTTAAGAGCTAAAACTATATAACACCCAAAAGAAAACAGGTAAATGTAAACATAAGTGTTCATCATCTTGTTTTGGAAGGTGATATAATAAAAATTGCTTTTTTTGAGATAATACATCTACCCGTTAGGATGGCTATAGTAAAAAAACTGGAAAGCAACCAGTGTTGGCAAGAATGTGAAAAAATTGGAAATCTCACACATTGCTGATGGAAATGTAAAAATGATGCATTTGCGTAGAAAAACAATCTGGAAATTCTTTAAAGTTCAAACAATTTACATGTAGACTAGCAATTTCTCTTCTAGAAATATATAGATAGCTATCTATCCCTAAGAGATATACATATAGATATCTATATATATCCCTAAGAGAAATGAAAAGTTACATTCACACAAAACTTACACATAAATGCTTATTTGTCCATCAGTAGCAACTTGTGTGATAGCCACACAATGGAGTTTTACTTGGCAAGACAAAAGGATGATTACTGATATATACTACAATAGAGATAAACTTTGAAAACAGTATATGCTAAGTAAAAGAAGCCAGCCACTGAAGATCATATATTATTTGATTCTATTTTTAGGAAATGTTTAGAATAGACATCTATACAGACAGAAAGTAAATTAGTGGTTGCCTAGAGCTAGTGGGAGTTGGTGGAAATGGGGAGAAAACCACTAATCTACATAGCATTTCTTTTGGGGGTGATAAAATCTCCTAAACATGATTGTTATGATGCTTATACAACTCTATGAATATATTTTAAATCATTGAATTTTACAATTCAAATGTTTACATTTTGTGGTATATGCTGTATCAATGAAACTGTAATATTAAAAGAGTGTCTTATCTCCAAACTCGGTTCTCATAGGTGATAACATTAATTTAAACATTAGCAAGGTCCTCAAAGTAGCTCTTTAACCTGTATAATTCTCTAAAATATAAAATAAAGAATAGTCCAATTTCATAAAAATACTAGTTTTGGAGATACTATGATATAGCCAGTGTCCCACTGCTAATGTAGTGGTAGTCTTAAAGTTAATCTCTTCCTTGTACATAATTTTCAAAAATGTTAAACTTTTTTTAAAGCACAATATGTTTTTGGGATATCAGAACACAAAAAGTTTCAACCCCCCAAACAACAGAGAAAAAGAAAGAAGAAGTTATTGAGATTCCTTTTGATGTACCCGCTACATTTTTACATCTAGATCTCTCCTGGAAACCTCTCACTAAGGTAAATAACATGGAGTTTAGTCCATCCTGTTTGTTTACATACACTAACTTTTATGTACATAAAATACATATGCATATTTATATCTATATACGTATTTATATACATAAACATGATACAAACACACACTTAAAGCTTTTCAATTCAGATTAATACAGAATTTCACAATTTATGTATTCATTCAACCTATAAGTGCTTTGAGAGTCATTATGAAGTTTGCGGGCCTACATCAAGCCAGAAATCATAATTATTGTGACCTTGAAATTAATATTTGTTCCTGTAGGAGCAAGTCAAACATACAAATATTTTGTATTACGAATACTCAATTGTACATCAGTTGCTTATAAATTATAGGATCTCAGGTTGGGGGAGTCCTAATTTTAAGTACACTATTGTAGTCAAAATTTTGTATATCAGTTGTAGGAAAGAGCATCATAACAACTATGAACAAACAAAACTGAAAAATAATTAAGAGAAATTATTTCTACTTGCTGATGAATGGCAGAACTCAAAGAAGAGCAGTTTTTTAAAAGATTTATTTATTTATGCATACAAGAACTGGGGTACAGGCCAGAGGTATAGGGGATGAGAGGATTCACCAGAGTGGGGAACAGAACAAGCAGACTGACTGAAGCACTCTGCTGAGGGGAGCAGCAGGTGAGAGAGGTCTGTTGTGCCATATGTGGGCCACCTCCCTGGCCGGGGATCAAGCTAGTGCTGCAGTGGCTGCCGATGCTTCATAGTGCAATGCTTAACCTCTTGCGCCACCTGGGAGTCCAGAAGAACAATTTTAATTTAAGAAAGATATGGCTATGAATAGGATGGGTGTGAAAATTTGAATAAATTTCTGATATAGATGACTCTTTCTTTAGAATGTCTAATTCTAATTCCAAACTTAATACTTTACTTTGATTGATAACTGTAACTAAAGTTATCTTATTGTGTATTTGCTTCTAATGGAAGAGCGCACAGGGGAGTGATAATATTCCTGAGGTTACTGGGACTAGAGTTTATGAATTAGACTGAGAGAATTAGAAACGTTCTGAGGTAAGATTTACAGAGAAGTAAGTAGGTTAAAAAACAAACAAACACTCACTTGAGATTAATTGTAACTAGTGCTGACGAATATCCTGATGGAGAAAAGTGGGGCAGGACCTCTGAGGGGAAAATGCCAAGTGTTACCATATCCCCTTCTGGGGAAGACCCACGGCCACTTCTGGAATTTAAGGGCAGCTGAGTCTCCAAGGGCTGAGGATGTGCCAGGGAGAGGCAAGATCCCTACATAATGGTCTGGAGCTTTGGTTAGCTGAAATATTTTCTTGAAAACTAACAAGGGTGTATTATGGAATAGAATATAAAATATTTTCAAAATTAAACAGCACTTGAGATTTGATAACAAATGCCCAGACAAGATCCCTTCAGCAACACAGTTTTAGAGACTGTGGTTTGTGCTTTCCATGGAGAAAAGCAACTGGAAATCTAAGGAAGTGGGACATGGCAATCTGGGGGCAGAAGCAGAAGGAAAAAAGCAAGAATAAATTACCAATGGATAAATTAAGGATATATGGAAATAATCTTTCTTATGTATTCTCCCCAAAGTTAAGACTCTCTAAAGGTGACACAAGTTTAGACCACTGCCCAACCAAGATAAGCTTGGGAGAAGACTATCACTTTTACAAAACACAAGGTAATGACTTTTGATCATTAACAAACTATGTAAGTTTCCTTTATTCACACTGTATCTTTATCATACCATTCGTGCTTTCACTATAGGTTAATGTTATTTTAGGCTTTATGTTTTATTTGGTATGAGTTAGTAGGCTATTTGGGGGTCTAGGAAACTGAAATTTCTGATCTATTTCAAAGACACTGTCGGTTAGTCACTTGCCTGGTCAGACGTGGACCTTTTGACTAAAATACACTCTTACATTTCTTGACCACATTTTGTCTGTTGACCCTATACTGGTATTCCTTTGACAGTGACTCTCAAGTCCACCCTGTTCTACATAACATTCTCCTGAGAGCCAGTCCCAGCTTCAGTGCCTGGTGCTCTGCTGCCATCTAGTGGCCATAAGTAAATCACCCGTTGCCCGCCATGTTAGCTCCATAAAGGTGCCCTTCTAAATTAGTCACTTTAAGAATTTCTTTATTAACTCTAATGAAGAAGTCTTAGCTCTAAATGTTTTTGGAATTACCTTCAGAGCCTGTGCTGTAGTCGTCTAATCAATGTGGCACAGTGGTCAAAGGTGTGGATTCTGGAGTTGATGGTCTGGGTTCAAATCCTAAAGTCACAATATGTTTACCAGGTTGAATAATTTTATGTTTCTATGTATTACTTCTTTTTAACGCTTTGAAAAGAGAGAGAAAAAGGAAAATAAAAAAGGTAGTTATCTCAGGGAGTCCAGTGACGATAAAATGAGTTAATGTATGCAAAACTCTTAGGTATAGTGCATCATCAACTCACAATAAATGTTAGCCACTATGTGTGAGAACTTACGCAAGTTACTTAGACTCTCTGAGTTCCAATTTACTCATCCTCAGAGAAGGATTAATGCTTAGCTACCTCAGGCGCTATTGTGGGGACTGAATGAAATATTCATGTAGGCTGCTTAGTTTAAAGCCTGATATGTTGTAAGACATTTAAAAAATGTAGTTGCTATTATTACTATTCCTGGTAATGGGAAAATCCATGACCTATGAGGATGATGTTGAAAGTAGTAAACATTCAAAGTTTATTCCAGTTATGTCTGAGAAAAAACAATTGCTGATAGTATCTTCTCTGGCTACATCTTCCACCACTCTACAGCCTTAAACACTGGTGATTAGGCCTCTTTTCTTGGATTGCCCACCATCCTTTTGTGATTTACTGCTTCTTCAGTTTTTCTCCTATTTTCTTTCCTGACTCCATTTCACTTTACTGTCCTCTCATCATGAATGTGCCTTAGACTTCAGGTGTGTTTTCCTAGCCATATACGTCACATTCGCTCCCTGTCATAACACAATCTACTCATCTCTGCTGTGACTTCTCCATCTCTCATTACCTCTTAATGTCTATTGGGTTGGAACCCAACCTACTCTGCCAATGTCCTGTGACTAAAACAGACCTAACTCAAATCTTTCCTCACCCTCTTCTCAGGCCTCCAGTATAGTATCTCACTCAGGATAATTAAGTCAATCTTTATTAGGCATCTCACATTTGTCTCTTCCTTTGCATTCCAGAGGACTCCAACCTTTTCCATCTTATACCCTCTCAGGAAACATTTTTAAATACATTTTCCCACTAAATGTGTATTTACTTACACATTGTAGACATGTTCCACTCCAGTATACTTAAGTACATTATTAAATAAGAGTGAAATGACCATTGAAATAAGAATTTGAAATATATATTTTAATAATTTTAATTTTATATATTAAATGATTGCAAAATGTCTTTGTGTTCTTGTTAAGTGTATTATGAATGACATAATAAGAACGATATGTTGAAATGTTGATTAACGTTTGTAATAAAGCTATTTAAAAGTCTGTTGCCGGGCCTCCCTGGTGGCGCAGTGGGTTAAGCAATGCAGCACTATAAAGCAAACCACAGCCACTGCAGCACAAGTTCGATCCCTGCTGCTGGCCAGGGAGGGGACCCACATGGCGCGGCAGACCTCTCCTGCCTTGCCCGCTGCTCCCCTCAGCAGTGTACTTCAGTTGATCTGCCTGTTCTGCTCCCCGCTCTCTGTGGTGAATCCTTTCACCAACCCCCCTCCACACCTCTGGCCTGTACCCCAGTGCTTGTATGCATAAATAAATAAATCTTAAAAAAAAAAAGTCTGTTGCCACTTAGACTTATTTTGATATTTATTTTTAATGCCTTACCTAGTGGGGAAAGAAGCCAATCAAAATAGGTAGATCCCAGACTAAGAAAGTGTTGGTTGACTGTACCTTCTAAATCATGATAATTGTTTTTCACTTTGGTCCAGAAGTATGCCAGTGCTTTTTGAAATACAATATATAAAAATACAATATATAATCTAGTATAGCTGACATTTTCTCCTGTTATTTCAGTTTCCATATATATGTGTGTATATATTATATATATGTATATAAAGTATATGTGTTTGTTGTTTGACTTTTATGTTTACGTATTTTCCCATGGTTCACATAGCCAGGAGGTGAGGTGAGCAGGATTTCATGAGCATTATTTCTTCACCATCTTTCCCAGAAAAAAAACTTAAAAAACTAGTGAGTGACCTGGGAAAATGCCTGCGAAATATTTTTAAGGAAATATAATATTAGGACACAAAGCTAAAATACTCAGTTTTAAAAAGTAAGTATGTTTGTATTCATTAGAAAGTAACTAGAGGGAAATATACTAATGGAAAATATTGTAATAGTAGTTACCTCTGGGATACATGCTAGTGGATGATTTTTGTCTTTTTCATCATAATTTTCTTTTTCATGGGGCTCGATAAAGAACACTTACTCATTTTAAATCATAAATAAAGAGACTTTTGTTTCAAAATAAGATCACATGTTTAAAAAGAAGTGACAGGTGACCTTTGAATTTAAGCCCCAGATTAGCTGTGCTCTTTCTCTGCATACAAGAAACCTAAACTTACTCTGCATAGGTTAGCTATAACACAATCATTGATGTTGATAATAAAACCGCCAATCAGAAAACCTTTAATTCTGTCCCATACACTGTGCTTATGTCAAAAAAGGAAACCATTCTACATAGGTTTTTTTTAGAAGTTAGACTCATCTTGAATTGCTTGAAAATTTTCCACATGATTCCAGTTGAATAAAAATGACATGAGTTTCTCACTAGAAAAGCTTATTGAGGATATCCATAGAGGTAGAATCCAGAGGAGATATTTTCTGTCTAATTTTTACTGTAAATAAATCTTATGTGATATAAAAGTAGTTTCAAGCTGTGTGCCATGGAAACTTCAGATCACCGAAAAGCAGGCAAAGGATTCTCCCCCTTCTCATTTGAGAAACACTTTAATCAGAGCAATGGGGTTTCGATCAACTTTACATGCTGAGCGTTCCTCATAGCTCTGATTAGAAAAAATAGTGTCCTAGTACTAAATTAGAAGTCTAAAGTGCTTAGCTATACGTCCACCACTACATTGCAGAGGGAATGGGGGCAGATGTGTATAAACTAAACATATTTTAAAATATCTTTAATTGTAACTATGTGCTTCTACCCATACTCCTCTGAAAGACAAAATGTTAGCTCAGACTAAAGCAGTGAAGACAGCAGAAATGAACCCGTATCTTAATCTGGAAGCAGGACTGAACAATTTTCTGAAGCCATTAGAGGACTTCTCCACAAAGTTCTTTGTGGGAACAGAGGTGAGTTATAATAGCTTGATTTTAAAATCATATTTTAAATTACATTAAGATGTATGATTGCAATTCTGATTGTCCGTATTTGCTTTTTGAGGGCTTACAATATGAATACCATTTTCAAATTTTGATATACTTAGTTGCATTTAAAATCTTAACATCAGGGCCTCCCTGGTGGCGCAGTGGGTTAAGCAACACACTATGAAGCAAACCGCAGCCACTGCAGCACGAGTTCGATCCCTGCTGCTGGCCAGGGGGGGGACCCGCATGGTGCAGCGGACCTCTCCTGCTGTGCCCGCTGCTCCCCTCAGCAGTGTACTTCCGTTGATCTGCCTGTTCTGCTCCCCGCTCTGTCTGTGGTGAATCCTCTCACCCCCCACACCTCTGGCCTGTACCCCAGTGCTTGTATGCATAAATAAATAAATCTTTAAAAAAATAAAATAAAATAAAATCTTAACATCAGTACCTCATGAATTCATATTTTAAGTGTCCCTGAACAAATGTGGAAATTTCTATAAATTATGTATGAACCTATTTGCTAATAATTTACTGATCAATCTGTATACTTTTTTAAATACCTATAACATATGGAAGTATTAGAGATTTACTAAGAAAGTATATTGTATTGTTAGATTAGCATGTCTAGTAGGAAAGATAGTAAGAAAATTCCCTCAGCTCAAAAAGTAACAATTGGATATATGGTAATGACATTAGCAGACAATTTTTTTTTTATTGTTTATACAAGAACTTGGGTATAGGTCAGAGGTGTGTGGCGGGGAGTGAGAGGATTCACCATAAACAGAGTGGAGAACAGAACAGGCAGATTAATTGAAATACACTGCTGAGGGGAGCAGTAGGCAAGGCAGGAGAGGTCTGCTGAGCCATGTGGGTTAACTCCCTGGCTGGGGATTGAACTCCTGCTGCAGTGGCTGCAAATGCTTCATAGTGTGGTGTTTAACCCCTTGCACCTTCAGGGAGGCCCCTAGCTGCCATTTTTTAATGCCTACATATTAACCAGAGGAAACTCACATTTATTGAACATTGTCTCTATATCAGGGCCTAAGCCAGATATTGTCTACATTACATATCGTTTACTACTACTAATATTAGACTGTTGATGTTATTATTCCCATTTTATCAATGGACAAGCAAGTCTTAGAACTTTAGCTGCAATTATACAGAGGCAGAAAAGTTCTTTTCATTCATGAGTGTATTTCCCTGAAATAAATTGTCTTTCTCCCTGGCCACACAACCATAGGGAAGATGCTATAGCTCAGTCTCAATGAATACAATTTGCATTCACACTCTTAGGTGTGACCTGTGACCTGTGAACTGGCTGTAATCATAAGTTGAGGAGGTACCTGAAAGGTCAGGGTGAGAGTATAAACCCAGGAGAAATAACACTGTGAGCAATATTTTGGAGTTATGGAAGTCCGGGGTTTATCAGGAGATACACAATATTTTGATGTCGGGGAAGCTATGGCAAGAATGCAAGGTTGGGGCCTAACCAAAGGGCGTTTTATTCCACATTTGGAAATTTCAATCTCATTTGGGAAGTCAGGGGACATTACCAAATAGATTTGTGTTAAATATTAAAACCAAAGTTTAAATATTAATTTTAAATATTAATATTTTCCATAGAACTGGGGTATAGGACAGATGTGTGGGGGGTGAGAGGACTCACCAGAGACAGAGTGCAAAGCAAAGCAGATGACTTTACTGAAATCCACTGCCATGGAGAGCAGTGGGTGAGACAGGAGAGGCCTGCTGTGCCATATGTGGGTTAGGTCCCTGGGGGTGGTCTTGAACTCAGGCTACAAAAGTGATAGTGCTGAGACTTCACCCCTAGGCCACACAGAAAGGCCCTAATTTTTTTTTAATTGTGGCAAATTGTAAACAACTTAGTGTCTTAGCCATTCTAAGTGTATAGTCTAGTAGTATTAGGTATGTTCACATGATTGAGCAGCCATCACCACCATCCCTCTCCAGAACCTTTTTATCATCCCAAGTTCAAATTCTGTTGCCATTAAAACAGTAGCTCCTTGTTCTCCTTTCCTCCATCCCATGGCAGTCTCCACTGAGTCTGACTATTCTCAGCAACTCACATAAGTGGAATCATGGTTGCCTCTGTACACACCATACACACCTAAGTTTTTAAAGCTAGGCAGTAAAGTTTTAGAAAGGTAAATGACCATTAGATCTTTAAACAGAAATGAAAGCTTTACATCCGTTCCTTAAAAGTCACAACATGAACAAAATCCAATCTCCTGTCCCAAGGCCAATCAGCACCTGCGCAGTTTGGCTCCTGCCAGTCCCATCTGCACCAGTCTCCTTCCCTCACTCGAGCTGCTTTGATTTTCTCTCATTCTTCATTTACACTAACTCTTTCCTGTCTTCCAAGCTCTTGTCCAGTTGGAATTCCTCCATCATTCACCAAATATTTAATTGTGCATTTAATAGATATAAGGTACTGTTCCTGCCACAAGAAAGACAGCAATGATTAAGACACAAAATCCAGGCCTCTCTGGTGGCACAGCAGGTTGAGTGCCACACTGTGAAGCATCCATGGCACGCAGTGCGAGTTCGATTCCCAGCCAGGGAGGGGACCCACATGGCGCAGCAGACCTCTCCTGCCGCACCTGCTGCTCCCCTCATCAGTGTACTTCAATCCATCTGCTTGTTTTGCTCCCCACTCTGTCTCTGGTGAATCCTCTCACCTCCTGCTACTCTGGCCTGTACCCTGCTCTTGTATGCATAAATAAATGTCTTTCAAAAAAAAAAAGAAAGGACACAAAATTCCCTGCCCTTGTGACTTGTGGGGCTGACATTGCAACCATCTTCTGTCACTGGGGTTATGACTGATGCTTCTACTTTGCTTCAAGAGATTAAGAACAGGCCCTCAGGGACCCAGGCTGGTGGGCTCAGGGCTGAAGTGGAAGGGAGTGAAGCCCTGGAAGCAGAGACCCAGCCTGAGGTGATTTCAGGTGGCCAACCCAGAGATGAAGAGGCTAAGAATGTCAGCATAGAGGTTTAAGGAACTGGGATCCTCAGAACTAGGTAACAGGCTGGAGAAGAATGTAAAGTCTTCCAGCTAAATGTTTGTTGATATGCTGGGCACTCTATACACGTCTATTAGCCTAGTTCACATGATTCCTCTTTAATTTGGTCTGATATCAGTGTGCCTTATTCCAGCTGTGAGAGGCAACACCTGTTAATAACTCATGTACAGGAAGTCGGTGAGGTCTGGGCTCCCATACCATAAGTTCCTAGGAACTCTGGCAGATACTGAGCACTCTACAAATGGTAACTTTAAGGGTCCTGTGTCACAGGCAACACACCAGACTTAAAAAGTAAATAGATACCAGACTGTCTTTTCCCTTAGACTGTATAACAAAAGTAGAGGGAGGGCTTAGTCTCTGATCTGACTTTCCAACACCAACACAGTTCTTGTTTGTTAAATGAACAGACATGGACGAGCAAAGACACAGAGGAGAGACTGAATGAACCATGTCTCAGTGACTTTATCCTTCATTTTGCACATATCAGTTGCTTTTCCACCTCCCTTTTCTTGCCTGTATAGACCAGCCCATCCACTCCTCCCAGGCCTCTTAACTCTTTATATACCCTTAACTGTGTTTTCTTCTTACTACCAGTGGGAAAAAAAGTTGGCATGAGACGAAGTCATTCTAAACATCAGTAAGATAACGAAGGACTAAATATTTTCTCCAAACTTCTTCCTCCTCTGCCATTTGCTGTCTCTGTATCTCCCCTTTGTGTAGCTGTTTCTGCCTCTCTCCATCCCAGGTCCCTCTGCCTCTCCTCTCCTTAAAATGGCTGTAACCATTGTACATTGTACATTGGAACCAAATGTACTGTGTACATTTGGGTGTACCTCATGTATCCTGTACTATATTATGAATTCATATTCCTTCTTACTTAGTCCACAAGTATTTATTAAGCACTAATTTTGTAACATATTAAGAATAATCACTGAGTAAGTCAAACCAGATCCCTTCTTCACGGCGCTCTCAGTCCATCAGGACAATGTTCTATTAACAAACATGCTGGAAACACAGCAGTTGGGACTTGTGTGTTTAGATTGTCTCCAAGATTGCTTTTGTTCTTCACATCAGTAAAAAGTCAACAAATTCATTTTTTGCTCACTATAACTCAAACAATCATTTTGACATGCCCCCCACTGTACCAAATCATTGTTTGATTAAATTACCTGTTGCTCTGCATTTGTGTTACAGTCTTAGCACATGAACATGAGGTCTTTTGTCTCTTATGTTGTTGTTGTACCCATCAAGATTCTGTATTTTTAGGAAGGTGAAGTAATATACACAGATTGGAAAATGGAACGAGACCCTGAAACCGGCCGACTGGTGGGTAAGTGATGAGGATTGCTTCAGTCTGAACAAGTTGTTTCTTTTTGATGAAGTCCTTAGTCGCTCTGGCTTTACTAACAGGAGGGAGGGTAACTGAGGCTCCTACTCTGCACTTGTTATTCCAAGTGAGGACTTCAGAGAGCAGCACCGCTGTCCCCTGGGGGCTTGTTAGAAGCAGAGAATCTTGGGTCCTCTCCCAGCTCTACTGAATCTGCATGTGGACTGTAGTAAAGTTTGCTTTTCACACCCAAATTTGAGGTACACAATCCAAAGAATGTGAGCTCATAAGCACATAAAATGATAGGTTCCACGATGTTGAATACAGCATTATTTAAGCAGCTAAGATATGAAAGCAACCACATCAGTGCCCACTGATAATTGAATAAAGGTGACGTGATATATCCTTGTAATGGAATGCTATTCCACTTTCATTTATGACTAAGTCTGAAAGATAAAGACAAAGATCAGACAACTTCACACATGAGTAATATAAGGAAACAAACTGATGAACTGATAAAGCAAAATCCTCATAAATGAGCAGATGTTGATAACCAAACTGAGGTTTCTGAGGTTAAGATGGAGGAAGAGGGAGAAGAAGATCAAAAGGATATAAGGGATGGTGGTGGGGAAAAACAGAATAGGATAGAAGGAGGGCCTCCCTGGTGGCACAAGGGGTTAAGTCACAGCACTAGGAAGCTGTCTGCAGCCACTGCAGCATGAGTTTGATCCCCGGCCAGGGAGATAACCCACGTGGTGGAGCAGACCTCTCCTGCCTCTCCCGCTGCTCTCCTCAGCATGTATTTCAGTCAATCTGCCTGTTCTGCTTCCCACTATACCTCTGGTGAATCCTCTCACCCCTTCTGTACCTCTGACTTAGCTCTTGGATGCATAAATAAATAAATCTTAAAAAAAAGAATAGGTTGGATGGGTGGATAGATTGATATAGATAGACAGACAGATAGGAATACATAGGACAGATTTTCTTAGATCTTAACTAAAAATTTTGAGAAATAGTTGATGTATTGATGCTTAAAGGGCTGAGAAAATAAGTAATTTAATTTAAAAATAACAATGCTATATAAGTCCATGTCAAATTATAAGCTAATTTATGAAGATGTCAGGACTATTTTATGAAGATATCAGGACTGTTTGGGAGAAGAGACAGTAGCATCCTTCTTTGGGGTGGGACTTGTCCAGGGTCCATCCTCGTGGCAGCTGAGCAAAGATATGAGGGTCCCACTCAGGTTTGTATAGAAATCAAAATCAAGAGTCTAGGACCCCAGAAACTCCTGGAGCCGGGTTTCTAAATTGCTTGAGAAGACCAAGACAAACAGGTTTAGTTACCTAAATATTTAAGTGAGTTTATTCCATTTATATAATAACCAGTGACAATAAATTTAATAATCAAGAACCTTGCTTTTGAGCCTCACTGATCTTTGTTCTTTTGTTCATTCATAATCACGGTTGAGAATCTATGTGCTGGACACTGGAGATAGAAGATGATCAAGATATTATCTTATCCTTCTCCAAAGGAATTCCATGATCTATTAGAAAAGTCAAACACTTGAACAAATGGTAAAATGGTGACATTAAACTGTATTAGGATTATGGTTGAAAGAAATTAAAAAGAGGAGGGGAACTGGGAAGGGACTGACTCAGCAAAACTTAAGAAGAGGACTCACTGAAGGAGAGATTTGAGCTGAATCTTAAGAGTAGATTGCAGCTTTCCAAATGGAAAAAGACATCCATGTAGAAAAAGTAACAAGTACAAAAAATGTGGAAGCTCAAAAGAGCAGCAGGCAATTAGGAGACAGGGTGGGTTCACGGCCAGATCACAGCAATACAAAGGCCAACAGCAGCAGAAGTGTCAGGAAGGACAGCTGTGTCCAGATGGCAAAGAGTTTTGCACGTCCTACTAAGATCTTTGAGGTTGATCCTAATGCCAGTTATAACAGAAAATCACTCTGGCAGAAGGACATGGGTTGGTTAATTTATTGGTGGGACTTATGATGGAAGCATAATGACTGGTTGCTCTAGCCCAGAGAGAGACAGTGAGGACTGAAGTATAGGCATAATAACAGGGATATACAATTGAGGAAATACGAGGGAGAGAGACTTAGGGATCAGCAGGCCAGGACTTTGTGACCAGTGGGATATAACTGGTCAGGGAGTAGAGGAGTTGTTTTTAATTTCTTGGCATTTGATGGACTCAAAAAATGGGAATAACTTTAATCACAATGGCGTGTCCCCCGCAGCCTATCAAGAAACAGTGCTCTGGTTGGACCAGCCCTCGTGGGTCTTGTGATTACAGGACACACTTTGGCAATTACTATCAGGAAACCGGTGGTGGGAGGGGGAAGTTTTATTATTCACAGGATCTGGAAATTTCACTGCACACCTGGGGCCACACAGTGAGGTTGTGGTGGGGGAAGGGCCTGAGGAGCACACACTCAAACACTGTAGCCTAGGGTTCTGCTTTTATTGGGGTCAAGAATGAGATCCTATGATTCACTCTTCATTGGTGAAATTAAAACATAGGAGCTGGAATGTAAAACCTGGGAAGAAAAAAAAATAAAACCAAGTGTTCCAAATGGCCAATTGTCAATATCAACTAAGATCTTTAAGACAAAGGAGCCTCAGTCAGGGAGAGAACCTGGCTCTTTATCTGGCGTGACTGGCAGCATGTTTATTCAAGATAGCCCTCTTTGAAGTGGATGATTTGGCAATCAAAGCTTAAGTCAAGAAGTTGCATTACAAAAAAAGAAAAGTCAACTGTCTGGACTTAACACTACAACCACCTACTTTGAGGATAAGTTAAAATCACACCACTTTAATGCTTTAAAGTGCTTCAAGATCATTAGTCAAATCTTTTGTAAAGCTAAAAGTCCAATGGCACTGCTGTTCCCCTTGGATGGTGGTTGAAGTTCAGGGAATGTCAGTGTGTAGACTCTGAAGTGTACTCTGCAAGCTTTGTTAGTCTGTGAACTGGGGTGTCTTCCTGGGAGCTGCTCATGTACTGTCTTCCACCAACACCCTGGAGGATCTCCAAGTGAAGATGAGATGCTCTGAACCCAGTCCCTCTTGATCTGTTGAGAACCCCATGTTCTTATCTCAAATGTGCCATTACACGAGGAGAATTTCCTCTTCTTGGAAGAAACCTCTGAAAAACAGACTACCCTGACGGATGTATGTGATACAGAAGGTCAAGTCAAACAAAATTCCCAGAAGATCTAAATGACAAGCTAAGAAAGGCAACCGGCAACAGTTGACATGTTGGTTTCATGTACTCTCCTCACAAATCAGTGTGTGTCTGTGCCAGGAACTCTTTTTTTAAAAAATTTATTTATTTATGCATACAAGAACTGGAGTACAGGCTAGAGGTGTGGAGGGTGAGATGATTCACCAGAGACAAAGTGAGGAGCAGAACAGAGGGGTTGACTGAAATACACTGCTGAGGGGAGCCGCGGGCGAGGCAGGAGAGGTCTGCTGCACCATGTGGGTCACCTCCCTGACCAGGAATCAAACTCATGCTGCAGTGGCTGTGGATACTTCATAGTGCTTAACCCCTTGTGCCACCAGGGAGGCCCTCAGGAACTCTTCTAAAGCACTTACCTTGAACTAACTCACTCATTTTGTGATCTCACAGCAAACCTGTAGTGGAGCTGCTAAAAGTGGCATTGCTAGGACTTGAACCCGGGAAGCTGTTTCCAAAGTCTGCTCTTTTTCTGACAGTGCTAAATCTGTCACTTTATCTTTAGACTGTATTTTTTATTGTTGTTTGTTTGTTTGCTGGTTTCACCCTTTTCTTTTCCCTGACTTTCTGTGGATGACCTGAACATTTTTTAGAATTTCATTTTGATTAGTCTATTAGTGTTTTGACTTGTATAACTTCTAAATATTTTTTCAAATATTGAGGTATAATTGATATATAACATAAGTTTCAGGTGTACAACATGATTTAATATGTGTGTATATTGCTATTTTATCACCAGAATAAGTCTATTAGCAACTGTCATTATTCATAGTTACAATTTTTTACTCACGATTAGATTTACTCTTAAGTTTTAAATAGGCGATACAGTATTATTAACTACAGCCACTACGCTGTACATTACATTCCCATATTCTAGAACTGGAAGTTGTACCTTTTGATCCCCTTTATCCATTTTGCCCATCCCTTCCCCCTCTTACCCTCACAAATCCCTGCCTCTGGAAATCACTAATCTGTATCTATGAGCTCGGTTTTTCAGGATATGTGCTTATTAACCACGTCATTATACTGAATGCTGCATTAGATAATGACTCTAGAAACTACTTTTTTGTTTATTTATTATAATTTTCTTATAATAACCTGGCCTGAGGGCTCTGGCACACCATTTACTAGCTTAAAGACAGCTCCATTCATTGCTGAGTGGCACGAAGGTCTTTCACAGAACAAACGAGAGGAAAGGTTATATGCGTGTGGGCAGCAAGGAGTGCAGACTAGTCAGCTCCCACAGCTAGGCCTGGGGGAAAGGAAACCCAAGCAAGGGTGGGGTAATCAGATCAGGGAAGTAGGAGGGTCCCCAGGCTTGGGCAGAGACTAAAAGGGAACTCTTGATCTTAGCATCCAAAGCTGCTTCTCTGGAGTTGCAACAAATGGAAATTCCATGGAGCCAGTTGCTCTTACAGAAACGTGTAAAGTCATTCTCACTACTCAGTCTTGCTCACCCCTGTGCAAGTCATTTCCAAAGACTAGGATTCTAACTCATAAGATTTCCTGGCCGGGGATCAAACTCATGTTGCAGTGGCTAGAATCCTCTTACCCCCTGCACCTCTGGCCTATACCCGGTTCTTGTATGCTTAAATAAGAATAAATCTTAAAAAAAAAAAATTCCCGATTACCCCCTCTTTCGGCCTCCTGTGCTAGCTCCACTTTGCTTTTGCCTGCCTCTAATTCATCCTGCCCACAGCAGCAGAGAACTTTTGGAAATGTTGATAAGATCGTATTCTAGGGCTAAAGCATCATCAAAATACATCTAGAATATAATCTAAAATCCTTTCCTCCAAGGCATGATCTGGGCCCTCTTTCTTCCCATTCATTATATTTCTCACATTGGGGTTACCAAACTCAAGCCCTCTTGACCTCCTCGAGTTTATAAAGGCTGTAAAACCCTCTCCTCAGGACTTTGTGCATGCTGCTCCCTCTGTCTAAAATCTCCCCAACACCAAAAACTTCCTGTTCCAAAATGCCACACTGGCATAAATGACTCATCCTCAGACAAGCCTCCTCTAACCACACAGTCCAAATTGTGAAGTCCTTTGCCGCTCTTTCTTATAATATTTTTTCCTTCCTAACATTTTCACATTTCTGTTAATTTAGTTTGGGATCTGTTTATTATGAGTATCTGTCATCCCCACCAGACTCTAAGCGCCACAAGGGCAGGATCATGTTTATGTGTTAATCGTTGTTTACCCAGCCATCTGCAGTACCTGGCATGTACAGGTAATCCATAAATCTTTATTGACTGAGTGAGTCAATGTGTTTCTCTGAGCCTGAAAGTGACATTGGCAGGAAATTCCCCGGACTTTCCATAAAAAGATAAGCAGCTATCTACTGACAGATTCAATCACCCCACCTATGCTTCTCTCTCTCCTTTGGACCTCACTAATTAAGTGTCAGACCTATTTTTCTTGGACCTATCTGTCCATACTTCTGGTGTGAAAGTAAACAGGATTGTTAAAGATAAAATGGTCTTTTCCACTCCAACAGCAAAGAAGCCAGTGAGTCTCTACACCGTCCATGATGGAGCCGTCCACACTGTTCAACAATCTCCTTTTTACAAGGACATTATTCTCACCATTGGGGGATGGAACGTGGCCATCTGGAAAGAAGGTGTTATGGTTAGTTGCCTGCAAAACAGAGGGATGGGTGTGTGGTCCTTTGTGTGTGGTCCTGAGAAAGACAATAGGAACGACAGACCGAGTTGACATAACAGTGCCTTTGGAACACTTTTCAAAAAATTTGGAACAGATGGCTGGGGTGCTAGCTTGTCCCCAGAACCACTGTAAGCCTTTTGAAAACACATAATTTGCTCTTCTGTCCTGAGGGAAGTAAACAACATGTATAAGTCCCTTTTCTCTGAAACCTGAGTCTTTTTTGATCATGAACTTATGAAAGTACTTATTAGTAAAAAGTTCACTTCTTGTATTGTTTGTAAGTAATTTTAGTTGGATTTTTTGAATCAAAGTAGCATTGCATTGCAATATTATATACGGTAATGGTGTGCTTCATTAAAACCAACATGTGTACATACTACATTAAGTTCACCACTAAAGGACCCATTCTATCCTTTTTCCTAACACTCTTTGCCTTTGAAATATATATCATGGGCCACAGATTTGGTTTGTGTTTTTTCCTCCCCTTACGACACAGGTGGGGTGTTCATGACTGTATGAAGTCCAAGGAGAAATACTGGGTCATTCCTCTTTGCTTCTGTACTGGTACTGTGTCAGCAGGTACAGAAAGTGAGAGTAAGAAAGCTAAGGGGGGGCCTCCCTGGTGGTGCATTGGGTTAAGCAACACACTATGAAGCAAACCACAGCCACTGCAGCATGAGTTCGATCCCTGCTGCCGGCCAGGGGGGGCACCCACATGGTGCGGCAGACCTCTCCTGCTGTGCCCGTTGCTCCCCTCAGCAGTGTACTTCTGTTGATCTGCCTGTTCTGCTCCCCACCCTCTGAGGTGAATCCTCTCACCGCCCCCCCTCTGGCCTGTACCCCAGTGCTTGTATGCATAAATAAGTATATCTTAAAAAAAAAGAAAGCTAAGGGATTCCCAGGCATTATCTGCCACTACCAGGCAGTCCAGAGACATATGTAGGTCAAAGTAAGGCAGTGTCAGGAATCTGGGGGTCAGGATTAGGACGGACCTAGAGCCAGGCACACAGAGCTAATATGGCAAACACTAGAGCCATTGATCAAACCTAGTGAAGTAAGGGTCTAGGGTGGTCAGTGCCTTGGAAGGGACTGTAAACATATATGAGTAAATTAGGATTATAAAAATCTGAATTATATATGCATATATATTTCACTGCTGGAATATAAATATATTCTTTGAGTAAATTATGAATATATCCTTTAACCTAACAGTTTCATTTCTGGGACTCTAACTTGCGCAAATACTCAAAAAATAGTATGTATATGAGTATATATACACATTTGTCATTAAGAAAATTGGGAACTACTTTGATCCCCAGCCAGGGAAGTGACCCACATGGCTCTGCAGACCTCTCCTGTCTTGCATGCTTCTCCCTTCAGCAGTGTATTTCGGTGGATCTGCCTATTCTACTCCCCACTCTGTCTCTGGTGAATCCTCTCACCCCTCCGTACCTCTGGCCTGTGCCTCAGTTCTTGTATGCATAAGTAAATGAAACTTTACCAAAAAAAAAAAAAAAAGACTATGCAGGACCTGGAACCTGGTTACCAATGTCTGAAGGAGCTAGGCAAAATGCCAAGAATTGGTTTGGAATGTCACCTCTAGGGAGTGAGTCTATAACGTTCTTTGTTCCCTGCAGGAAAGGTTTTTATGCTTGTATAGGGTAGGAGACAGCACTAGGTTTAGTTCAGGCTTACACATCAGTAAATGCCCACACCTGGTTGCCTGGTAGAACATGACAGTGGGGAGGAACACTTTGATTTTGCCTCTCTCTGAAAACCTCTCAAAGAGTGAATTGCCCTATGGCAGGGAAAAAAGGAGATGTTCTTAAGATGTTTTGCTATTCTAAATCTCTTCCAAGTAGTATTTATTAGCCATGGGCTGCAGCTCACAGATGGAATTGACTTTCCATTTGAATTTTCTGGCCACAAAGCTGTTTGCATGGGAAGCTTTATACCCGCCAGCAAAATATAGGTACAAGCAAAATTTCTTTGTAATCTTTATCTATTAGCCTCCAATCTGCATAGAAATAGCAATAAATTTTAGCAGTAATTGGATTATTAGAACCATCAACAACACAATTGTGAAGATGGATCTTTTCTAACAAGCCAGTAAAATAAGAGGGGGAGAGATATTATAAGAACATAGAGAAAGAGTTGGCATTTTATAAAAATGCTATTAAAAAAAATCAAGATTTCCATGTAAATATAATTTTGCCAGTCTGTGATTATAGCCATTTTTGACTTGTACTTAAAGTATAAATATCCCTCAGATGATAACAAAAACTTGTAATTTGTCTTCCAAAATTGTTATTTAAAGAGTGGACCCCTTCTTCAATCATCCTGTGCGCCAAAAAGATATACTTCGGGACACTGGTCCCTAACTAGGCCAGGAGTCTTCTATATTGGCCGAGAAGATGGATACATTGATATCTGGGACCTTCTGGAGAAAACCCACGAGCCAGCTCTGTCACAAAACATTTGCATAACCATGATCACCAGCATCAAACCCTGGACCTTTTCTGGTATGTCAGTTTTGATCAAACCTGCTAAGTTATTTCACATCTTTTGTGTACCAAGGAGCATTTTGACTTTCATCTGGAAAGCCTCCAGTGATTTTTCTCAGGTTATTTTCGGTTTCCCTAGCCCTTCTCTTCCTGTTCTTCCATTTTTTCCCCATCCTTTCCTTCTCTCCTGCATGCAAGTCTTGGAAAATAGAGCTTCTCTATTTTCTTCATCAACAATTATTTCTGAGACATGTTTGGTATGCCAAGCAGAAGCTGGTTTTGAACCACACAACAAAAAGCATCCTCATCTTCTCCAGAATAGTTCCCATTTTTGCTACCTCTTGCCACTTCTTTTCCAGATAGAATAAGTTTTGTAGCTTTAATTTTTCATTATAGCACATCTTTTTGTTATTTTATTACTCTTAGGCTCTTCCCTGCACTCTCTCAGGCAATTTCTCCCCAGGATATCAAATGACTCACTGGGTCATATATCTGTTTCAACTTTAGCTTTTGTTTTTGTTTAATTATTATTTAGCATAGAAGAACTGGAGGGTAGGCCAGAGGTGCAGAGGGTGAAAGGATTCACCAGAGACAGAGCAGGGAGCAAACAGGCAAAACAGGCAGATTGACTGAAATACACTGCCAAGAGAAAAGTAAAATAAAACAAGCAGAAATTGGAAGATGTATCTATGGGAAAGTAATTTATTTTCTTTTGTCCGAATTTGTTTCACCCAAGCATTACTCTATCTATCTATCTATCTATCTATCTATCTATCTATCTATCTATCTATCTATCTATCTATCTATCCCTCTTATAATGATAATTCCCTTTGTTTCCAAATGTGTGCAGGCATAAAATTGTCTTTTATCCATTTCTCGCTCAGAAACATTACGTTAAAAAATTCGGTATTCAGCGGCCTTCCTGGTAGCATAGGGGTTAAGTCTCAGCTATCACACTATCACCGCTGCCACTGAGTTTGATTCCCAGCCAGGAAGCTAACTAACCTACATGGGGCAACAGACCTCTCTGGTCTCTCCCACTACTCCCCTTAGCAGTGTATTTCTACAAATCTACTGTTGTGCTCCCCACTCTGTCTCTGGTGAATCCTCTCACCACTCCTTTAGCCCCCCGTACCTCTTTTTTTAAAAAAAGATTTATTTATTATGCATACAAGAGCTGGGGTACAAGCCAGAGTCATGGGAGGTGAGAGGTATCACCAGACAGAGTGGGGAGCCCAACAGGCAGGCTGACTGAAACACACTGCTGAGGGCAGCAACGGGCACAGCTGGAGAGGTCTGCCTCACCATGTGGGTCCCCTCCCTGGCCGGCAGCAGGGCTCGAACTCATGGTGCAATGGCTGTAGTTTGCTTCATAGTGCGTTGCTTAACCCACTGCGCCAGTGCCATTTATTATAACTAAAAGATAAATAAATAAATCTTTTTAAAAAATGTTGGTATTCAGAATCTCTAGTGTCACAGACTGACAACTGCTAAGATCTGTCACCAAAGTGTATTTTGCTATCTTTGCTAGAAAATACTGGTTTTTATGTGCTACAGGAATTGTGAGTCTAAGATATTTAGCAATTTGAACCAAACCTTCTGAAAATCAGAAGAACCCCTACTTAATATGATAAATCATTAAAATTCTGATACACATTTGTATTTTATATCCATTTTAAATGATAGCCAAAGGAAGCAATTTTGTATTTTTACAATAAGAAAACCGGTTCTGACTGTGCTTTGAAATTCATCTAGAAATTGCTATTCTTTAGTGCTTTTCCCTGTCTTTAGCGAAAATGGGCTTCCTGATTTTTCTTTGAGAACCTTTGCATGTTTTGTCACCATGTTCTTCTGTCTGCCCACTAAGGCTCAGCCACAGGGAGGGTCAACCTCAGCTCGGAGCCACATTCCTTATTCAACACCAGGAAAACAAGGTTTAACGCGGACAGGGTGGCTGACAAAAGCTCAGGGTCTCAGCTTTCATTTCATCAACTGGAAAAAATGACTCTGATGTGTTTAACATGATCCCCAGTCACGAATGTCTATGAAGATGCCAAGGTCATTGTAACCACAGCAGGTCTCTCAGGAGACCAAAACCACACATTTCAGGTTTAACCTCCAAGATGAGTTTCCGATTGCTGAGTCGTTTTCCCCTCATGTTTTTAATCTTTCAGTTAAGCAGCAGTTTATAGCCATCGCTGATTATTACGGAACCCTGCATATATTAGAAATTCCTTGGACATTAAGTCACCCTTCCACCAATGAGGTTAGTAACTTGTAGCTTTAAGGATTTATGTGACCAGCTATTGCTGAGGCATGTTTTAAAATTATGTTCAGAAATGACAACATTTTGACTCTGCAAGAGAGTAAAAGAATCATACAGTCAAAGATAAGGGATATATATTTCTATTGTATAAGCTCAAGAGTTTGAATCTAGGAAAAATCTAATATAACAAGAAGGAGGTTGAAGTGCAGATACAGAGAAGAATTGATCCGGGGATTCAAAACCAGAGGATGTTATTTCCAGGTTGCAACTAAAGCACAGGACCCCGTTCCATGAGACCTTTCCCCAAAGGCTCTGCTGACGTTTCATGCATCCCTCCACTGTTCACCTGTCCCGACCCTGCCCCAACTTGGCATACAACAAGTGACAGTCTGCAGTGGCAATATTCTGCCTCTCCCTAGCCACCAGCAAGAGTTTCAAACAACACTAGCCATGAGGTTATAAAAGGAAACTCAATGACTCGAGTAGAAATACACGTAACCAATATTAAACATAAAGATTGCAATCTGCTGCAAGTCCCAAGAACATCAGTGTAGTTACTGGAGGACTGAAAGCTATCTCTCCCCTGGTCATCTTACTAAAGTTTCTGCCGACTTTTCTGCTTATACCTACAAGTTATGCCCTCCAGGGGACCAGTAACTCAGCTCTGCTTCCAGTCCCTCTAGGATCTACGCTGATATCCTCATGTAGGTTTTCCATGTTTGGTTGATGAGGTGAAACTTTCCTGTCTTAGAAATGGAATTTCTTAGAAAAGGGGTGGGGGAGGATAGCAATCCCTGAATATTTCTTCTATAAAATTGAAATTTTTTTGCAGCTCTCTTCTTCTAACCTTACTCTCTTCCTGAAATCCTCTATTTGCAGTAATTTAAACCTTACCAAACTAGTATCCAAGTAGAGTTAGTGCCTTTGGGAGCAGTATCCCAAAGTAAGTATTCTACCTGATGAATTACAAGCTGCAGGAATTCTTCCAGAACCTTATAGAAAACATGGAGGCTTTCATGTCAGCTTCCCCCTCCCAGGTCTTTGTTTCTAACAGGCATCAAGTATAAACTACTACTTTGAAAGAGAGGTCAAGCATCTGGAATACGTAGAACAGCGCAAACTAATTCGTGACCAAGAAAAGAGAGAAATGGAGCTGGAAATGGAGAAGAAAAAAGTTGTAAGTTAAATTTTAGAAATGAAAATTTCTTTTCTTTAACCCCATTTGAATTTTTTATTTGACCTGTCCCATAGTTTCAGTAGGAAAATTTACATCATTTTACATTTTTCTTTTGGTCTCATGAGAATCAAAGGATTGTTTTTTCTGATTTCCTTGCTAACTATAAGCAAGAGTTACCAAGTGGATATCTAGCAAGATTTTCTTCAGTTCAGATTTCTGAAATTTTCCATACTTTCAAACTCTCATAGATACAATGGTATCTACATATTTTATAGATACAATGATTCAAATTTTAAATGCTTTCATTGGGATAGACTTTTAATATCTGGTGAAAAAATTCATTAAAATGGATAATACAAAAAGAATGAACTATGGAATCAAAACAAATGGGCTCCAATCCCAACTCTGCCACTTACGAGTTATGAGGTCTAGAGCAAGCCTTATTGTTGCCAAGCTACTGCTCGCTGGTATTTGGAGTAGAAATATTAATAACCAACAACCTTTCAGGATCAATCTAAGGTTTTTGTCTACAAGCTAAGCCCTCCAACTCAGCTCTGCTTCCAGTTCCGTTAGGGACTACACTGATATCCTTATGTGTATTTTCCTTGTTTGATTGATGATGTGAAACTTCATTTAATGACAATCTACTTGTCAGGTTGAATTCTGAAAGCACCTGGCTTCCTCTTTCTCAGATACAAATTCTGTCTCTCTGTTGATCTTTCTTTGCCTCCTGGAACCTGGGGCCTTTAAATATTCTGTGACTTCAGCTCTTCTTTCTGTCTCACCTGAGATCATCTCGGTACATATTTCTTCTTTTCTCTTGCTCATTCCCTTCCTTTTGTCACCAACAATTTCTTCATTAATACCATCTGTAGTTTCCTTTTAGCCCATAACTAAACCTAACATAATTATGTATGTGAGAATCTAGGCTTTATTCAGAAACACAAGGGAAGTATTTGTGGAAGTATTTTGATGCACTGCTTTAGCAAATAATTAATATTATTTATTGGTAAATACTAATTAGTATAATAAACCCAGATGACCTTATTTCCAAAATATTGTTTAGTGATAACAAGGTTTAAAAGAATATCAATTAATTAACTTTTCACTGCTTGCCCATAATGCAAAAAAAAAACAAAAAAAATCTTGATCTGTTCTTTTGTGAACTCACAAACATTATTTGAAATTCTGGTGTGGGAGATAATCTGCCACCCTTCCCCACACAAGCTATTATCCATGATTACTATGAGTGTTCAAGTAACATAGCAACAGCCCCTAATTATCCACATCCCATCAAAGCAGATAGAATTGTAGATAATCCAAAAATAATTTGCATGTGAAATGCTTTCTAACACCTGAATATTATATGACATTAGTCCCTCCTTCCATGGATTCAGTTACCCAGTCAACCACCCAAAAATATTACATACAAAAGATACTATGAAGGGAAGAAGGAGAACAAACTCATTCACATACTCTTATGACAACAGATTATTGTAATTGTTCTGTTTTATAATTAGTTATTTTTGTTCATCTTTTACTGGACCTCATTTATAAGTTGGACTTTATCATGGGTATTTTTGTATAGAAAAAACATGTATATTTAGAATTTGGTAATATCTGTGGTTTCAGATACCCACTGGGGTTCCTGAACATACCCTCTGTGAATTAGAAGAGATGACTGTTACTATACCTTGAGTTTGTTATCATTCTTTAAATTTCCAAAACTTTTCCAACTCCTCATACTTCATTTCCATTTGACATGTTATCCTCTTTTAAGTAGAACTCTACTTCTCACATTTTTCTCTGGATATTTGTGGACACATGAATGAATTAAAAGGGCTCCTCTGCTCCTTTGAGCATGAAAAGGGTCACTAAAGAAAAACAACTGACATTAGTCAGAAATATCTCCTTGTAAGCAACCTCTGATAAAAGGAAAAATGGAAATAAACTATAACAACCTCAGAGGATTACAGTAAGGATTAAATGAGTTAAATATTTAAAACACTTAGCCAATGACTGACATATAGGAAGTGCTAGTAAATGTTCACTATTAATATTATGACAGAGGTAGGTCTCATATCTGTTCAGCAAGGTAGGTCTTTATGTGTGCCCCCAGTTGCCAGGTATTTATTTGACTGTTCATTTCAACACACAAATGAGAGGAAAATCATATACCCATTTCTTTATAAACACTGAGCCCAGATGCAGCTCACTTCTTGAAAAATAATAGTGATTATATCTCTAACAGCACATGAAATGGGAATTTTCCTAACTGGAATTTTAGCTGAGGAACCACAGCTGGAAAAGTAGCAGTTTCCATGTGACCCATAAACGAGGCCATCTGTGTGGGACTTAGAGGAAGGGGTTGTTCAAAAGAATTCTATAAATCTAGCCAATTACCCACCCTCCAGGCTTCTTAAGGGGGAGGCACAAGTTATGAGAAAAAGACAGGAAGGTGGGGATTTAAAGCGTAGGGGTGGGGGAAGAGATACTCTCTAATACCCATTTCTAAGTGCCAGACTCTGTGAGGAGATCTTTAAGGAGACCACGCTAGAAATATGTAGCTGGCCCCAAGGGACAATGGGTGTCTGATACTTGGCAGGAGTGGCCAGAGCTAGGAGTCATCAAGGGAGCAGAACAGAATGTCAGAGGGGAGTTTTGGGACCCAGGAATGAAGGCCTAAGCCCTAAAATGTCTTCAGGCAAGAGATTCGTTTCAGCTGCTCTGACAGGAAGACTAAAAGAGGGCAGGTGGGCAATGTACTTCTGCTGATAGTAGACTGAGGAGGATGAGCTGTCCTCAGACCAGGTGGGCCCTCGTAAAGTAGCCAGGCTCAAGTCAGAAGCCTGACAGGACTTTCTAAGTGGGCGAGGTGACTCCTGCAGAAGTGAAAACAGGGGACACTGTAGTGGGGTCCCCAGTGACAGTCTCCACTTTGACTCTCAGCTGGCCTGTATCGTCAAATATCCCTTATATCCAAAAGTTATAGGAAATGTTAAGGGCTCTGTCACAAATGTTACAAAGGATAGTGGACTGAGAGGAACATTTTTCTACTCACAGTCCTGCTAGTTTTATAAATGTGTTATTGTAATTAACATATATTAAGAGCTCACTGGTGCCAGGCATTATTCTAAGGACTTGTTATGTTTAATTATAAATTTAATCCTCACAGTGCTATGAAATAGGTACATTTATTGGACATCAGGAATCTGAGAAAGTGAACATTAGGAGAGGGGAAAGCAAACATGGAAGGGATATAGCAGACAAAATGCCATTCATTGTGAACACAATGCCCAAATAAGGAAAATATTTCAAAAAATTATTCTGAAGAAACTAGAATAAACTGAGAGTACTGGTCCTCTCGAAGACTCTACAAAGAGAGGACTTTGTGGCAAAGTAGAAGGCACTAGAAAACAGTAGGATGGGGAGAGAGGATAGAGGAGGAGAAACAAAAGCACCCCAAGGACAACACACACCAAGATGAAATTACTCTAAAGTTCATCTGAAAGAAGATCTAGTTGAAAAGGAAAATTTAAAAAATCACGACTGCCCTAGCAGAGATCACAATGACTAAAATGCCACCACGATTAAGTCAGAGCAGTTCTAATGCAAACATGAACAGATCAAAGAACAGAACAGATTATTCAGCAAGTGGCATTGGGCAAATTAGCTGAATAATTGGTCCCTGTTGTTATTTTGCCCTCAACATACTCCTCCCCCAGTCAGCAGCAGAGCCTGCTAGTCAGCCTGGAATCCCCTCTGAGCCCACATCCAACCCACCAACAAATTCCATTTGTTCCACCTGCAGTAGGTGCTTGCACCTGCTCACCCTGTAGGCTCTGTCTGTCCCTTCTTCAGAGGTGCCAGCTCTGCTTCCTGACAGGGCAAAAGACTCCCTCCCGCTCTCCCACAAACCCCTTCCAGAGAGCTGCAGCCAGTTCAAAAACAGAGCCTTCTCTTCCTTCAGTATTTTCAGCTGTCGGTGCTTTATAGGGATTATTTATTTTTTCCCCCTAGAAAACGTACCATAAGTCAAAAGAACAAATGGAGGCTGAATTGAAATTAGACTATGAGAGTTATTTGGAGCTGGAGAAGAGCATCCTTATCCATCTTGACCTACTGAAGTTGTAAGAGATGAGGTCACACATGGACATGATCTAGATAAGTTTTCTGCAAGGATGTTTTTGGGATAATATGGGACTTTTCTTCTTAGTCATTTTTATGTAAGTTGAATTAGCAAACTAAAAAATAGTGTTATTTATCAACATAGCTTTTTATTGCACAGCTCTTAAAACCTTTTGAATTATAAAGATCCGTTTTGATTTTTGTACTAAATTTTATGCTGAATATGGAAGTTATTGATAATAAAAGTTTCACTTTCATATAGTAATGAAGCTTAGACATTCTCTTCACCTGCCCTCAACATCCATTCAAAGCACCTGAGCCCAGACAGAGTGGATATCAAATTTTCTTGCTAATTATCACATTGCTTTTGGTCACCTCTCCAAAGAGAGGTCCCCAAGGGCCACTGTACAGCTCGCAGGGCCACATGCTAAATAAAAGATTAGCAACAATTCCAGAAAGGGGAGGGGGGAGCTGAATGGGGATGGGTACAATGGACTATGGTGGAGGACTACAGGTTCCGTGGTGGTAGTTGTGTGTGGTAAAACACGCCTGAAGCATGTGACCCTGTACCACTAAATCACATACAGTGCTGTAAATCAATGTTGCCTCAATAATGAGATATATATATATATATATAAATACTAGGAAACTGAATCCAGAAATAAATGTTTCAAAGAAGTATACCATATGAAGCTTATATTGGGCTTGTCCAGGAAATATAAGGTTAACAGAATTCAATGACTGATTAAAAGAGAATTTGATATCAAATAAATGCAGGAAAACATTTGACAAGATTTGATACCCTTTCATGATAAAACAAAAATAAATTATTTTTTGTAAAAAAAAAATTGTAAAACAAAATTATTTTTTGTAAAAAGAAGGGACCATCCTTAATCTAATGCAGGTTATAAAAAACAATCCTACAACAAACCTCATACTTAATGGTAAAAAGTTGAAAACTTGCCTCCAATATGTAAAAAAGACTTGATATTTACCATCATGTCTTCTAATCAGTATTTTACTGGGGGGTTAACCAGTGTGGGCACAAAAGGGAAACAGCATGTAAAATTAAACTGTGACATAACGGTGTAGCTCAAGAGGGTCAATGTCACAAAGAGAACTGGGTGGTGTGGGAAGTGAGGTTGTGGGGAGAGGAGCAGATGAGAGTGGAAAAGCAGCTTGGATCCAGGTTGTAAAGACTCTTAGAATCCAAGCTAAGGAAGCTGGATTATAGTTTACAGATAACAGGATCTTAATAGAAGGGCTAAGAAGGAAGGTGACACAATCATTTTATTTTTAGGAAGATAAGGAATGGATTAGAGTAGGGAGAGTCTCCTGGCAGGAAATCCTACTAGGAGCTGGTAGTAATGACTGTTCAAAGTAAAAGATTAGACTAGCTTGCTCTGCAGTTAATGTGAAAATAGAAATGAAAGTATGATTGGATGGAGAAGGGAACACAAAGGATGATGCCAAGGTAGTTGTATGTTAAGTTGCTAGAAGAAACTTGAAGTCTTATTTACGTCAAAAGTCAGATTCACTATGTTCCTATGGACAGATGACTTGTCGCTGTGGAACAGATAGATTCCCATTCCATCAAGTCAGATTGAGAGTATTTGCCCTGAATCACTTTTAAAAGGGGCAAATGAGCACCTGCATAGAAAGTGGAGGTAGCCAGCACATGTTAGTTATAGCAATTAGAAGAGTGCACCTTGAAATTAACCATTTTTTAAATTCCACATTCATATCTTAGGTGAATCCATCCAGTCCCATAACTTTAAATACTTCCTGTTTTGCAGGCTTAGACTTTTCCCATAGAAACAGGGAGCATCCATTTGTTAAACATCCACTTAATGTTTAATAGTCATTTCCGATTTAAATCTGTCCAAAATTAAGTGCCTGACTTTCCCTCCAAAGCCCATTGTTCTGCCTTCCTCCCAGTCACCTTCTAGTTGCTAAGCCTTGAAGTCAGCATTTCTCTCTCTTACAATCCACATGCAAATCTTGTTGAGTACATATTTAAAACATACACACAAGGCCTCCCTAGTGGCACAAGGGTTTAAGCACTGCACTATGAAGCTATCCGCAGCCACTGCAGCAAGAGTTTGATCCCCGGCCAGGAAGGTGACCCACATGGTGCAGCAGACCTCTCCTGCCCTGCACAGTGCTCCCCTCAGCAGTGTATTTCAACTGCCTGTTCTGTTTCCTGCTGTCTCTGGTGAATCTTCTCACCCCTCACACCTCTGGCCTGTATACCAGTTCTTGTATGCATAAATAAATGAATATTTTTTAAATAAATAAATAAATAAAACATACAGAACCTAATCACTTCCCTTCTATCTCTCTGCTCCCACCATGGGCCAAGTCACCAAGTCTATCCCAACAGCAGCCAGCAGTACTTGGTGTGTGTGTCATTCTTTTTTGTGTGTGTTATCGTTCTCCTTTTTTGTTTTTGTTTTTATTTTCTTAATATGTTAGTTTGAATTGGAAGTCAGAAGCTGTCATTCTTCTACACCAGTATCTTCAATTTCCCAGTTCAGTTGAAGTATAGTCAAAGGATTTCCTATGACCTGCCAGCCTCCACGTGAACAGCCTCCATTGTCCCCCTGATTTCCATGTCTCCTCCCTTCTATCACATCACCTCAGTGATCTTCTAATCACCAAATGTGCCTGGCATATTCCTGTCCCATGACATTTGTGCTGGTCTGTGCTTTCTCCAAAGATTTTCCCTATTTTGTTTCCAGGTGTCTCCTCAAAAAAAAAAAAAATTTTTTTTTAACTTACCCTTATGTGTCACTTATGTGTCAGTCTCTACATTTTTTTTAAAGACTTATTTATGTATGCATATAAGAACTGCTGTACAGGCCAGAGGTACAGGAGGTGGGAGAACTCACCAGAGACAGAGTGGGGAACAGAACAAGCAGATTGACTGAAATGTACTGCTGAGGGGAGCAGTGGGCAAGCTGCACCATGTGGGTCACCTCCCTGGCTGGGGACTCAGACCACACTGGCGGTAGCTGTGGTAGTGTTGAAACTTAGCCCATAGGCCACCAGGGAGGCCCCTCAGTCTCTACATTTTTTAAGATTTATTTTTCTATTCATACAAGAACTGGGGTACAGGCCAGAAGTACCGGGAGTGAGAGATCCACCAGAGACAGAGTGGGGAGCAGAACAGGCAGATTGACTCAGTCTCTACATTTTTAAACAGGGTGTTCAGTGTACTCTTACAGAGAAAGTGACATTTGCACAGACCTGAAAAGGATGAAGGATTCTGCCTGTTGACCTTCAGGAAATGCACAGTCAGAAGCAGAAGCCCAGTCTCCCAGCCTCACCCAGCAGACTTCTGCTTAGTTCTGGACAGAACTTGGCTGTGTGGCCCCTTTGGGGCAAAAGAAATAAACTACAGAGAACAGAAGTATCATGGATGCATGACCTAGCCCTTACCTGGGGCGGGCCCATTGTGGTCACAAACAATAGCAGGGTTTTATCAGCATAGAATAGAGGATAATGGCTATTGAATAATGTCTGCCTCATGGCTGTGAAGAAAAGAGCTTAGTATGGTGTATGGCACAGAGCTAGCTGTTAAGCTTCCATGATGCTTTACTTAACTTACACACACAACATGATTATAATAGTCTTACTATAGAGAGTAAACATGGGGACCATCTTCTGCTATCAGCTTCTATCAGTTTAGTACAACAGTGTCATTCTGTGTTACTAGCCTCAGTTTTTCCAGGTCTTGTCATTGCTCCAGCCTAGACCACTAATGGGATCACAAACAGTCATAACCCAAGTTTCAAGGTCTCTTGCCCTACCTGTCTATCAGTTCACTCATCCTTCTGCAAAGTGCATCCAGGTGCCTAGGATGAAGGAAGAGACATATGAAAATAAGCTTACCAGTCAAGGGTCCCTTCTCTATTGTCTAGTAACCTAATGTGGGAATAATGTGTGTGAATGAAAATGAAGTTAACTGGTGTGAAGGTTTCCAATCACCATAGCTTTATCCCCTACTCCCCATTCCTTCCCAGTTGCACTGTAGGTCAATCTAGTCTTATTTTTCTGCCCTTATGTCATTTGGACAGGCATACAATGCAGTGAAAGAACAGGAGCTTGAGATTCTAGCAGACCTGAGTCTGAATCTAAGTTTCATCACCTATACAAACTGTACTGTCCTCTAAGTCCTATTTACATTATCTATAAAATGAAGAGAATGATCCCTACCTCATCCTCATATAGACCATGCATGTAAAGTACCTGCACATAGTGGGTGCTTAGTATATGTCGCCTCTTATTCTTGCACAGTCTCAGGTACATACGGCCCCACCCCCACCCCCAGGAAAACCATCATGTTTTCTCTAATCCACTGGTACTCTCCTATTTTAACATTTTGTTATTATTAATAATAATGGAAATGCTCTCATGCTCAGATATGACTTAAGCAGTGATTCTGCATGTCTACTTTAATATTAGTTTTTGATCATTTTAATAGGAGACCAAACATGTTGAATATTGTATTTAAAATTGAAACAGTAGCCTCTTTCCTTTTTGCAGAACTTAAAAAGTTTATGGCTATTTGGAAAACCAATCTTAAATACTTGATTTATTTAGATTAAGTTTACTGTCATTCAGATTTACAAACTGATTACCAAAAACTGTGAAATTAAACAAGTCTAATTTCTGCTCCTTAGATAAAAATATCTTATGTGTGAGCTTCAGCGGAAAAGGCAGTTTAACTGTAGTACACAGTAGCCCTGGGGACATGTGTGCAGCTTCAATAATCCACCACTGTAAATAATTCACATCTCCATGTGCCCTGTACCTTGGCACTGCTGAGGCATGGGCTTTCCACCTGTTGCTAGGTTGCCATTGCCAGGTTATCTGCTAGGTAACTGGGCAAGGCTCCCACCTGGAAATCAAATATCTCAGTGAAGGGCAAATTAAACCCTGTGTGATAAATTCACTCTTTCCATGTCTGATGAGCTGTTTGAGGGTCAAGCCTCATGGAAAACAACTGCATATCCTTAGAGTAGAATACTAAACATCAAAGAAACCAACCTTGGTAGTTTACTGGGGGAAACTGGTTAAATAAAAATGAAGCATCACTGCTTCTAAATGCTTTCTTGTTCACAAATGAGACATAAAAATATATTCAATAAATATAAATAAAGTAGGTTGTGTTTTCCTGGGGTAATGCCAAAGGATGAAAATAAGGGGCCTCCCTGGTGTTGTAGGGGTTAAGTCTCAGTGCTATCACCCCTATTGCCTGAGTTCGATCCCCACCTCCAGGGAACTGATGCACATGGCATAGCAGACCTCTCCTGTCTTGCCCACTGTTCCCCTCAGCAGTGTAATTCAGTCAGTCTGCCTGTTCTGCTCCCCACTCTGTCTCTGGTGAATCCTCCCCACCCCCCATACACACACCTCTGGCCTACACCCCAGTTCTTCTACACAAAAATAAATATTTTTTAAAATTCATTTAAATGAATATATAAAAATATGATGATGTAGAGCTATATAGTGACTGAGAGAGGTAACAGAATATAATGTTGAGTGACGGAAAATATATGATCTCATTGTCATGTCATATATACACTACATATATTTTTATATTAACTGTGAGATATCAGAAAGAATATTCACCAACATATTTATCAACATCCAACCAAGTTTTGGATATTCAAAGTTCTAATGATTTCTGCTTTTGTCTTTGGACTTTTCTACTTTATTGGAATTTTTTCTTAGTTTTATCATTTTGTGATTTGAATTTTTAAAAACAAATTACTTTTATAAAAAGAATAAAACTTTTTTAAAAATGTTATGCAAGGAAAAGAATAAAAGACATTATAGAAATATATTTGAAGATTTTGAATATTTTATTTTGTATCATTGTAACTCTTGCCCAAGCATATGTAGCTTAGAAAGGAGTGAAGATTAGCAAGCATTTGCAAAATAGAGTTTTAGGCTTGGAAACACATAGCTGGCTTTAGCTATGCTACCAACCCCTAAAGAACCCACATTTAGAGCAGGGGTACTCAGTGTTGGCTGCATGTAAAAGCAAAGACACTGCCAGGAATAAGAATCGATTGCTTAAAAGGTGAGACACAAGAGAACATGCAATGACAGGAAGGCTATCTCACCTAGCTGCTTCTGAGGAAGTAGCTTCTGAATGGAAGCCTGAAGAGTTAGGCAGATAAAGTTGAACTGTGAATGGAAGAGTAAACAGAATTTCTCATCCTTGACATTACAGTCATTTGGGGTCAAATAATTCTTTGTTATGAGGGGCTGTTCTCTGCATTGTTAAGACTTTTAGCAATATTTCTGGCTTCTACTCACTAGCTACAAGTAGCACTTCCTCAGCTGTGATACAAAAACGTGTCCAGGGCCTCTCTGGTGGCGCAGTGCGTTAAGCAATGCACTATGAAGCAAATCACGGCCACTGCAGCACGAGTTTGATCCCTGCCACCACCAGTCATGGAGGGCACCCACGTGGCACAGCAGACCTCTCCTGTCGCTCCCCTCTGCAGTGTGTTTCGGTCAATCTGCCTGTTCTGTTACCCATTCTGTCTCCGGTGAATCCTCTCACTCCACCACCCCTACACACACACCTCTGGCCTATAACCCAGCTCTTGTATGCATAAATAAATAAATATTTTTTTTAAAAAATGTGTCCAGACATTATCAAAAGTCCTTGGGGAGTGGGAGTGTGTCCAAAATGACACCCATTTCCCCAAGAACCATTGGGTAGGAAGGAAAGCAGGGAGTTCTCTAGAAGATGGGTCCAGAAGGGTAACTACACTTTGAAGATGTTGGGCCACATCTAAACCAGGCCCTAGTTGTTTGGTGCAGCTAGAATAGAAGGGAAGGTGAGTCTAAGAGTAAGGGAGCTGCTACCTGCACAGTAAAAGGCCATTATAAGCTCGTTTTTTATCACATTTTAAATATATAGCTTTGCTCGAATGTCTAAAAAGCACTCACAGATAGAAAAATTGTAAAAAGAACAATAACCTGAAAAAAGGGCATAAATTAATCACAAAAGATTGTGAAGTAAAGCTCAGTATTAGTTTCTTAACAAATTACCATGAACTCAGTAGCTTAAAACAGTGGAAATTTGATCTCTTACAGCTTTGGAGATCAGAAGTCTTAACTGAGTCTTATTGGCATTGGCAGGGCAGGACTGACTGCTGAGGAAGCCTTTGCCGAATCTATTCCCAGCCTCTTCCAGCTTTTGGTGGCTGCGCTAGTACTTGATTCATAGCTGTATCACTTCAATCTCTGTTTCCATGGTCACATCACCTTGTCTTCTTCTGTGGTCAAATCTCCCTCTATCTCCTTCTTATAAGGACGCTTGTCATATTTAGGGTGTATCTAACTAATCTAGGACAATTCCCATCTCAAATCCTTAATCATAGTTATAAAATTATTTTTGCCATATAAGGTAACATTCATAAATTCTAAGCAATGGGACATGAACATCTTTGTGGCCATTAGTCAGTTTACTAGGAGCTCATAAATAGATTCCAAGGTCAGAGGAAAATGTCAACAAAGATTTTATCTGTAAATTCGCTAATTTCTCTATGTGGAACAAAAGGATAAAATATAAAATGATGCAGAAAAGGATCCTTCTCTAAAGAAACAATAAAAAATGTAACATATATTTGAGACTTCTTTATATATCCTAGATTCAAGTCTTTATCAGATATATGCAAACATTTACTCCCAATCTGTGGTTTGGTTTCTCTTTCTCTTAACTGTGGCTTCAAAGAGCAGATATCTTAAATTTTTTATGATATTCAGTATACAGGGTTTTATTTTAAATGGATCATGGTTTTGGTGACCTGATAAATCTGTGATAACACAAGGTTTTTTTTATAAAATTTATATATTTTCAGGCTTTACATTTAGGTTTATGATCCATTTTGAGTTGGCTTTTATATATGTTATGAGATAGGTTTCAAAATACTTTTTTTTTTGCATGTAAATATCCAGTTGTTCAGTACCATTTGTCGTAGACATCCTTCCTTTGTTGTTGAAAAGACTATCCTTTCTCCACTGAATTGTTATTGTCAAAAATCAATTGTCCATACAGGTATAGATCTATTACTGAACTCTTTATTGTATTTCATGTATTTATTTGTCCTGAAGTCAATGACATACTGTTTTGATTACTATCACTTTATAAGTCATCTTAAAATCAAATTGTATTTGTACTCAAACATTGTCTTCTCCCCAAGTTATTTTGACTAGTTGAGGCCTTTCATGTATTATGTTGACCTACATTTACACATGCAGTTCTGACTTTCATAAAATTTCCACTAAGTGATTTGCTGGAAGCCCAACTTTTGTAACCTTTGTGACTGACTTGTATAAATGCATGAAGGAAAAAAGCTGAGTGCTACTCCGTGGTGGTGACTGAGGATAGAAGTAGAGGAAGGAAGTTGAGATGGCTAATGCAAAAGCTGACAATTTTTCAGATGTGATCATGACACAGGACTGTAGCAGCAGCATATAGGGAGTCCATAGCTAACAGAAAGAACTGAGAGAAAAGGGAGTCTCTCATATTTTCTCATGCCTACTCATTAAAAGGGCTTAAGACACTTTCATTTAAAAATAAAGTACACACAAAAACACTGATCCAAAAGAGCACCTGTACTCCTATGTTTATCGCAGCACTATTTGTAATTGCTAAGACCTGGAAACAACCCAAAAGCCCAAAA
>JAGFMF010011606.1:9056336-9126895 GCA_019455555.1 Galemys pyrenaicus | reverse complement strand
GGTGCACAAGGGACTGAGGTGATGGTGCACTGGTGAAATGGTGGTGGGTACTCCCTGGGGACTACAAATGATGTCAAATATAATTAATAAAAAAAATAATAATAAAATAACAAAAAAATAAAAATAAAGTACAAATAAACCCCACCATCAACACCTTGGATTTAATCAAACCATATTTTGACTGTGTACTTCCATGTGAGACTATAGCAATAAAGGAAGGCAAGCTTCCCCTGGGGTAAAGGTGAATCCTGCTGGGCACAGGGGGAAAGGAGAGATTGACTGTGATATCTGAGACGCAGGGTACCTGAGCTGGCACACAGCCAAAGGGGCTTGAGGAGGAAAAGATTTCTCAGAAGAAGAGACTATGTCCAATTTTGGTCACTTTAAAGATTAGCCAGGGTGCTCAATGGCAGCAATTGTCTAGCAATTACCTTGGAAATCTTTACAAGTTGTTTCTGGCTGCCAACACAAGTTCAGTGTTTCCATTTCCTGCTCCATTTGATGAAGGACCCCAGAGTTCATCCTGTGACATCTGGTCACTATAGGAGGAAGCAATAGGAGGTAATTGTTAGGGGTTAACATCCTGTTCTCATATTACCATAAAAGGGAGGGAAATTAATATCCCAGAGGAAGGCGTATAGGAGGATCATTTCCAGCTTCTCTGTCTCCCTTGGTTACAGCTCCGCAAGTCACAATTGTGACTCACCAAGTGGTGAGTTGAGCGGGACTTGAGGGTGTTTGGCTGGGTGCCTTCTGTGTTCTCTCACGCACTGAGACAGCTGGTTGGTAATGCACACATGCCTTTTTTTATAGCTCTGACAGGATTTACTCCTGCCAGGAGAGGCTTGTTTTTAAGCACCTATGCCAGGGACAGGGTGGAACAGAGCAGATCAGGTGTGCAGGAAAAAGCCCACTTGGCCATACACCCAAGCCACATTCTCCAGCTTACCTTTATCAGCAGTAAATCTGTTATTTTGATCTCCATGTGTCTTGCTCCTGTGTCTTGGTTCTAATTTCAGAAGCCAAAGAGAGGTGTGTTTTTGGTCTAGAGCCATACCTATGTGAACAGAGAGATAGTTTGAAGGAGGATATTCTGGTAGTGAGGGTACAAAGTATAGGAGAAAACAAAATAAATAAGAAAATATGGTCAGGGCCACAGCTTTGAGAAGTCCCTAGAAGCTCAAGCTGCAAGGACAGCCAGTATGGGGCCAGTGTGGGGCTGACGATACAGGGCACACGGGCCCCCTGGGACACAATCTGACCAGGCTGTGTACAGACTCTTCCTCGCCCTACTGAAGGAAACTTTCACCTTGCTCCACTGCCAGCTCCAAGTGGGACTTGGGCAAGGCTGGATGTGATTTCATCTCTTAAAAAGAAAGTGTGTTGTATCTATGTCCACCTTCCAATGCAGTTTTGACTTCTTTTGTATTCCAATCAGTATGATAGGAAAGGTAGGGACTATATAGCTCAGTATTTCCCAAAATGCAGTATACATTCCGAGGTATACATTATAAATTAACTTTAGAGTTTAAAAAAATTGTAAATAGAGGCCTCCTGATGGCACAGTGGTTAAGTCTGAGCACTATCAAGCTATCCTCAGTCACTGTGGGAGTTCCATCGTGGCAAAGGAGCTATCCCACATGGCACAGCAGACCTCTCCTGTCTCTCCTGCTGCTCCCCTAAACAATGTATTTCAGTAGATCTGCCTGTTCTGCCTCCCACTGTCTCTGGTGAATCCTCTCGCTCCCCCCCGTACCTCTACTTAATCCTAATTCTTGTATGCATAAAGAAAAATAAATCTTTAAAAATATTATAATTAACTAATTTTTGACAGGTGAACTAGATTTCAACTGGAAGCAGTGATAATGAAGTTTGACTTTAAAATGTATTTCAACCATGGGCCTCCCTGGTGGTGCAGTGGGTTAAGCGACGAACTATGAAGCAAACCACAGCCACTGCAGCATGAGTTCGATCCCTACTGCTGGCCAGGGAGGGGACCCACATGGCGCAGCAGACCTCTCCTGCTGTGCCCGCTGCTCCCCTCAGCAGTGTACTTCCGTTGATCTGCCTGTTCTGCTCCCCACTCTCTGTGGTGAATCCTCTCACCCCACCCCTCACACCTCTGGCCTGTACCCCAGTGCTTGTATGCATAAATAAAATAAATCTTTAAAAAATAAATAAAATGTATTTCAACCATATGTTTAGAGAAAATAGTATTGTACATGGCACTTGAGTGTGATAGAAATTATAAAAGTTATCTGTGATGGAAATCTAGGATAGCTCAAAGTAACATGGAAAGGAAACCAAGATACTCAAATTACACATTACATTTTTGAGGCTCTTAATAGTAATGTTGGATCTATCTAACCATGATGAAACCTAGGACTTGCAGAAAATTCACATTTTATGTGACTCTTTTAGAGGCTAATTATATTCACACAAAGCTCTTTTCCAATTTTTTGGACTCTGAAAATGACATTCATTGTGAAATATGCAGCTGTCTGCCACTTACCTTCAAATGAACCAAAAACTGAGACAGATCCCGGTGGATACAGAAGCAAGAAAACAAAGCAAGATGCTTCAGAATCTCACTTGTAGCTATAAAGGTCTTCACTGCATAATTTAAAATTTTATAATTGAAAGTGTCCATAATAAATGTCTTTTATTTACAGCTAGTTGGTTTTACAGGTGAGTTTTGACCTGGAGCACAGATCAAACAGATTCAAAACCTTGGACAGCCAGTACTTTATTTCAGACATTTCTTATCTGCCAGTTTAGACAAGTTATTTTCATTTACCTACTGATTCAGACTCGCTCTTGAGGTAAAATTTGGGTTTTATAATGGCTACAGGGGGAAAGTTGGGCAAGAACAGGCGCAAACAGGCTGGCATCCTGCATCTTGTCTTAACAAAGGTTAACGGGTCACACTGTTCAATACCTGAAGTTGTGAAAAAATGTGAACTTCAGGCTTGGTGTCTCCAACCCTTCACAAAATATCTTGAATGTGAAGGAATTTCCCTTTCTTAATTAAATACCCATTGTTCTTTTCTAAAGTTGAAATTTTCAATTCTCCTTGGAAGAGTTCATTTTAAGGAGTAGAATTTCTAGTCAAAGAAATATGTTGAGGACAACACCAGATTTTCACTAAATATCCATTAATCAAAAAAGAAAAAGATTAACTCAAATGACCTAAAAGCATGCCAACAGTCTTATCAAACAAATGGGATCAAGTTAACCCAACTCAGGTACTTTTCCCACTTAAAATGAACACCTGATATTGAGAAAAATAAAAACATTAAGTGCAGAGCCTGAGACCTAAAGTGATCTCTGCTATTCTTTCAAATAAGGAAGAATTCCCTTTGAAGAACAGTTCATTCAACTTTATAAAAGTATTTTCTTTTTCTTTTTGAGATTTATTTCATTTATTTATACATAGAAGAACTGGGGTGTAGGCCAGAGATGCAGGGGCCCCTGTGAGAGGATTTACCAGAGACAGAGTGGGGAGCAGAACAGGCAGATCTACTGAAATACACTGCTGAGGGGAGCAGCTGGTGAGACAGGACAGGAGAGGTCTGCTGAGCCACTGTGTGTCAACTCCCTGGGTGAGGATTGAGGCTTCCTGCTGTGGCTAGATAGCTTAATAGCACTGAGGCTTAATTAACCCTTGCACCACCACCAGGGAGGCCCTGAAAGTATATTCTTTTAGTAAAATAAAAAATGGGTTTTTCCAGTTCTAGCAAAAAGTGCATACTATATTGAATCAGATCAACATTAAGATAATCTTTTTTTGTTCACAATTTCTTCTTTTTTTAAAGATTTATTTTATTATTTATGCATACAAGCACTGGGGTACAGGCCAAAGTTGAGAGAGGTAAGAAGATTCACCAAAGACAGAGTAGGGAGCAGAATAGGCAGATCAACTGAAATGCACTGCTGAGGGGAGCAGCAGGCGCAGCAGGAGAGGTCTGCTACGCCATGTGGGTCCCCTCCCTGGCCAGGGATAGAACTCTTGCTTCTGTGCTTCACAGTGTGGCGCTCAACCCGCTGTGTCACCAGGGAAGCCCTGTTCACAATTTCTATAAAGAAATAAGTGATGCATTTTGGACCTCCCTGGTAGTACAGGAGTTAAGTCTCAGCACTATCAAGCTACCACCAGTCACTACAGCTTGAGTTTGCTAGCCAGGAAGTTCTGACCCACATGGCAAAGTAAACCTCTCCTGTGTTGTCCTCTGCACCCCTCAGGAAGCACACTTTCACTATATTAAAAATTGTTTTAAATCCTAAAAACTATAGGGCTGGCAGACTCAGAAGGGAATGACAATTGATAGTCTAGTAATATAGGAAGATCCCAGGAGATTATAAAAAGCAGGTATAAAAGACCAAATTTAAAGTAAATGGTTATTAAAAACAAGGGCATTTGAACTTACTGAGTACCACTGAGCACAGCAAGTTTATATTATGGCTCAGTAATTCAGAAGACAGAAACTATTTACTATTTCCTATGTAAGTAGGCAGAGATTAACTTTAAAACTATTCCCATTCAGATAAAACAAGTTAAGTTAGCTCTGAAAGTATTCAGATTCTGAAAAATTTAATTTGGAGTAAAACATGGTATTACACGTGTTTGTAAATAACATATAGTTTAACATCTCTGTTTAAGAAGAATGGCATTAAGATAAATGACCTTGACAATATTATGATAATAAGTAGCATGACACCAAGGTTATCACATTTTAATAAAACTTTTATATTTCTGTAACAACTTACTCAATTCATACAATATACATAACATAGCCAAGAAAGGAAGACAACTGAGATAGTCTCCTACAACACATTTACCTTTCTTTTACTGTTTCCACAATATCTGTACCTATTACATATTGTTTTGAATTGTTACTTAAAATTTTTTAAATGAAAATTTCACATAAAGAGACATTCCTGGTTTTTTAACAACTGAATTTTCAAGTTAAATAACAAGGTGTTCTATTTACCAATATATATTGCATAGAAGTAGTTAAATACCTTGACATTTAAAAAAATCAAGAAGTCAGTTTTTTAATAGCTGCTACATCTTTAAGTTGGCAATTCAAATATTATTCATAATTTCAAAATTATAATTCTGTAAGTACAAAACTTAAAAAAATACATTCCAATTTCATTTTTAAAAGGCTTGTAAATTTTCAAACACTGTGTCATTGCTATAATGCCTCCCTTGTAGATAAAATTAGCCGAAATAAATTAATTTTTAAAAAGCAATACCATGCCAGTATGCTGGCAAGATATTTTAGAAACAAATGAGGGTAATTATAAAGTCAATGTTATAAATGCACTACTACAAATAAATATATTTTAAGTATAGTTACTTTGTTTTAAAAGCAGAATATAAAAATGCATAGAAAACAAAGTTTTTTTAATCGACATCACCAGTGCAAAAATATGGGCACTTAATCCCTTAAGAAGCTAGAGGATTTCAATTTAAAAGAGACTTTTCACTGGGGATAGTGTGATTTTCTGTGAACCAGAAAAACATCTATTATTACTATTCAATGCTTATAGATAGTTTTTGTTCAAGTTTCTATATATCTTCTCCTTTAACTTAAATGTTCTTTCCCTGAAAAAGACATTTTTAAGCTTATAACTTTGGCCTCATGACACATATACTTTAAAGATACATGTGATTCTGCAGTCAACCCCTCCTCCATTCTAAAACCTATACATCTATGTACTTATAAATATATACATATTTTCAGGATTATAAAAATATTTAATTTTTAAGCTTAAATAATTACTGAATGTTAAAACAGAATACATTAATATTTGTATAATTATACTTTTACTTATAAAAAGTTCTCTCATAGCAGCATTTACATTGCAAATGAAATGTGGCTAAGTGATGTTGCAGTAGATGTGGGCACAAACTGCTGCAGAAGAGCCTGAGCCACTGTATCAATTCTCTAAGGCATGGTGGTTCAGCTACAGAAGAGCAGTTCCTGTAACGTAAAAAAATCTCGAGGGTCTAATAACTTATCTGAACCTTAGAAGTGCATTTAAAAATTTCTCCACAGAATTGGCAAGATTTATTAAAATATCCACAAGAAGTCCAAGTTATCTTTATCCCCAGAAAAATTTCCTTATAAGTAAAAATTATATTAGTGGCTAGTGTTTTTAATTGAATCACATGAGCTTATTAGAAATTAGCTGAAGATTTCAAGAGCAAAAAACAAAGACATCACTGTGAGAGGTATAAGGAAGTGAGGAAATAGATTTGAAACTTTAATCACTATGAAAAAGCAAATAAAAATTCTTAATCACAAACACTCATATTAAGCTTGTTTTTGTTAAGCTCACGTTCCAGATTTCCAATCAAAGTATCGATACTCTCTTGAAGATCTCTGAGATTAACTTTTCGATCCACTGTAGACTCAATTGTCTGCATTGTCAAATATGTCTCAAATGTACACTCTTTAGACATGGGAATTGGCTGTTCAATCATTATCTCTGGTTCATACATTTTGTTACAAGTTTCTCCATCTTCTGAAGGGACATCATCGTAATCCACATCATTTAAATTTTCCTTTGTAGTATTTAAAAAGTAATTTTCTCCACAGCTGCTCCAGTCTCCTGCATAACGATTGCTCAGTGGACTGTCTAATCTGGTTTGCCTTGGTCTAAGAACTCTTGATGACTCAGTACCACTCAAATTTAACAAGTAGGGTCGATCCTTCTTTTGCCTCAAATAATTTAGAGAAGACTTCTGCTCTGGGAACAAATTGTCTGTTGATTCTTTGACAGTAACACATTGCACTAAAAACAAACAACACACTTGGTTTAGTGAAAGTAATACTTGCCTTAAAAAATAAGAGTTAAAGATAAGCCCTTTAATTATCAACTACAAACATGCATTAAAACAATAACATGCACACTATCAACAAGAGCATTCCATAATTATTTTTTCTATCACTAGACATAAATTAACATTAGGGACAGAAGCCAATATGTTCAGTGGTGCTAATTCATGCTATATCATAGCATCCCCAAAACAAGTCAAATTTTGAATGTTGATTAATTTTCTGTGCAAGTTAATTAATATTATCTAGCTATAATTCAAACAGTAGCCAAGCTGGTAGCTTCTTCTAAATTAAAAGCTACAGCAAAAGCAGGCAAGGCATGTTGGTGTAGAAACAAAGAAAAAAAGAAAAAGTTCCTTTGTCTCAAACATCTAAAATGAGGCAAAGGCATATAAAGTGGTGACCACTCTACAAGTTCTGACTTTGGTGGTTATTAGCAGTGTCATAATTTACTAAGCAGCCCAAATTTCTCTTTGATGAAACACATTAATACTAGACTTTGTCCACTTGTTACCTGAGTTTGATTATACAGCAATAGTTACTAACAAGTCTTCATTTATTGCCTGAAAACAGTACAGATAATTTATTTTTCCATTTTAGTTAAGAATCTAACAGTTGTAAATTACATTCCTCATATTAAGAAAGCTTTCTTCTAAGAATGCATTGTGGTAGTATTATTGTTTACCATAAAGACATATTACTATTTAAGATAATAAGGTTTTACTGCTTAACCTTTGTATATACTGAATAAAACATTTGTCTAAGGAACTTCCATATATAAAATGAACTTAATTTAAATGTTGAGGTACAAGTATTAAAAACTTTTCATTTTGTACTCATTATTTGCTGTGAATAAGTGCCTCTCTATACTTCCTTTCACTAAGTTACATGGAACCTTTAGTATACTAACTATAATTTAGTATACTAACTTTATTATAGTTTTTAAAGATTTATTTATTTATGCATACAAGAATTGGGGTACAGACCATACATGCAGGGGGGTGAGTCACCAGAGACAGTGGAGAGAAGAACAGATGGACAGACTGAAATACACTGCTAAGGGGAGCAGCAGGCAACACAAGAGAGGTCTGCTGCACCAGGTGGGTTAGCTCCCTAGCCAAGGATCGGAACTCATGCTGCAGTGGCTGTGGACAGCTTCATAGTGCTGTGACTTAACCCCTTGTGCCACCAGGGAGGCCCCTAGTATACTAACTTTCTAATGAATGCTTATTTCCTTGTATAAAATAAGATAAATGAAAAATAATGAAACATGCATATGGTTCCGTTCTCCCACTTAAAGTGATAAGATTTTTCAGAGATCGATCACATAATATTTTTTCATTTAAATCTTATTAAAATACTTGATAATTGTGCATAGGTAGATTTTCAACATGTCTATCCACAATTCTATGATGGCTATTACATATCAGTAAGCATGGTTAAAAGTTTTTTAAATTGTCTAATCAATATCGAACATTATTTTTATATATTTTCTTGCAAAATATTTAAGAAACCAATTAAATCTAAAATTTTCTGGAAAACTAAGGTCTGATGTAATAGAAACTTAAGATTGATCTTTAAATCAGTATCAATGTAGACTGTTCCATGTCATTTATTAATTTAATTGCAAAATGGATATTTGAATTTTTCCATTGTTTAATTATTCACATTCCTTTTCCTCCTTTAGTTGCTTATCTTCATTAAGTCTCCTTTTTTTTCTCTCTTCATTTTCTGTAATATTCCTGTCCTTTGTGCTTAAGTGTCATGCCTATTGTTTTCGCTATCATAGTACTCAATTAATCTTGAGGTCATTGGGCTTGTGACCCAACCAAAGTCAAACATTTTTGAACTTGAAGTTTGAGGCTTGTCTTATTGTGCCAGCATTTTCTGACATTCACCAGCAAAATCCAGATTCAGCTTTACTGCTAGTTGTTTAAATTGTTCAATCAATACTCAAGATTATTTTTGTATATTTTCTTGGAAAATATTTAAGAAACCAATTAAATTGACTAAAAATTCAGTTTTTGCAATATCAATATCACAAGATTTTTAAACTACTGAAGGTAGAACGGTTTCCTATTACATATACAGAGGAAATGGCTAATTTTAATTCCAAATTTTCTGGTTTTCCCTGCACTGCTGACTACCTATCTTCAACAGAATTAAATTAAAATTGCAGTCTATGAAGTTGCCAAAAAAAGTTCCCAAATGTAACAAGTACTAAGAACTTTAATTTATCTTGTTTTTACCATATTATCAGCTTTTATCTATAAACGTAACTATCATGTTTAACAGATGATAGTGAGTGTCCAGTTGGTGCTCTGTTCTTCTGGGTCCTGGGAATATAAAAGTGAGCAAAATATAGTCCCTGATATCATGAAGCTTAACCTAATGAGAAAATAAAACAAAAAGAACCATGGAAAAACTCAGCATTTTCCAAAAAACAAAAACAGAAACAAACCCGGCCCCAAATCTATCCACTTATCATAAAAATATGATATAACAAACAGCTGGTCTACACTCTCTCTAAAACTGTGTCCTTATCTATAAAGTGAAAGTATCAATCTAATTTTCAATATTTTTTAAATAAACCTATTTTAAAAGCAAAAATTTTGTGAACCATACATTAAAAAAATGAAAACTGTTTTGGTTAAATGGGAGTATATTTGCCTTTTGTTCTACTATCTGCTGCCAATCTGGTCCTGAAACTGCTTTGAAAGAAATTTAAGGCTTGGAAGAAAATAATCAGAAAAAGTGCTGGCAAGATGATTTTTAGTTCCCAGTAACAATATGTCAGGGCTCTAATTACTTTGAAGACAAACTACATTCATGTCCAATATTAAAAAATAAATAAATAACATAAAACATCAGGTTAAGAAAGTAAAAAGTAAAGTAGGCAGGATGGGAGGGAAAACCAATTCTTTTTACCTCTGGAGTAGAGGAAGTTCCAAAAAAGTAAAATAGGTAAGATATGCACAGCAAAGAAAGCCAAAATCTTCCCCTAAATGTCCACTAATATTTTATAGTACATTCACGTCACCTTCAAAATTCTCAGTAACTGCACTCCATTTACTCCATCCACTCCTTCTGCCTTCTCTTGAATCCAAAAGTAAGTGAGTTAGAATACAAAAACAATTTTTCTCTCATTTTTCTGCCCCATCCTGTCCTGTCTGAAAAACTATAACTAAAAGAATCTTAAGTTATAGAAAAAGGAACTGTTATTTTAAAATCCAACAACACAATGTGTTGTACACTGAAAGATTGAAGTAAAAAGCATATGAAATCCGAGTATACTTTTGCTATAACACAGGATGTAAAGTAATTTGATTCTAACCCTAAAATGACAATGTTATGACATATGGGCAGGGGTTAATTAATACAAAGTTAATGATAAAGAATTCAGGTATTAATAGTAAATTAATGCACCTTCAGACAAGCAAGTTTCTACTTGCAAGTAGAATAAGAGAGCTCTTCTTCCAATTCCTACTGCTTAGAATTAAAAAGTCACTCTAGAAAAATCTAGAAAACACATTCAAAATTTTAACCTGTAAGAGAGATTCCTTATGGTAGGCACCAAGTAGAAATCAGACCAATTTTCCAGAGAATCATGATTCAGGATTTTAAAGTAACTAATGATACATAGTAATTCAGTTAAAATATAAATCAGAAATTATTTTAAGCTTGCATGAAAAAGACTAGAAACAACAAGTTTTGATGACGACATAGGGAAAAAGGAACTCTTATGTAGCATTGGTGGGAATGTAAATGAAAAATTTTAAATTTACAAATTTGAAAGTTGAAAGCTTTTATTAGCTCAATTTTTTAGTTTACTCTTAATCAAATTTACTTTAAAAATTTAAAATAAGCATTCTTTTGTACTTTGGCCTATGCTTTTATGTATGTCAATAAAAGAGTAACAATGAACACTTACTGGGGGCTAATGTTATGCTAAACACTGTTCATTGCCTTAGATGTTTTATCTCATTCTTCCTAACAATCCTGAAAAAGTAGACACATTTTAAAGAAAAGCAAATACAGACCTAGGGAAGTTAAAGTATTTGCCTGAGCCCACACTACTGATGAGTACCACAGTCCAGATTTGAAACCAAGCCTGACAATAAGGCCAAGTATTTTACCACTGGATACCACACTATGCCACTACATACCTTCCCATCTGGTACTTTGTTAGGAAGGCGAGGGCACAGGATTTGCTAGGGCACAACAAAATTTTGCAACTTAAACACAGGGATTTTATAGGAGACCTAAATAAGTACATACTCCTTTTAGTTCTGAAAATACATAAAAGATAATGTTAGGAAAATAACTGAAAATAATGAATAAAAAAGATAAAAGACAATTGCCAATTCAACCCTCCATCATTTGAAGAATGACCATAATACAGTAAAGATGATGGGAAGAACTATTTAAGAAAAAAAGACTTCTGTCAACCATTTAAATATGAGAAAAGAAATGAATCGATCCTGAGTACCTACTTTGTGCCCAAAACCTGTGCTGACATTATGCCACATATTCATGCAGCCCTTCAGTTTAGAAATGTGTAATGAACATGGGGACATATATATATGTAAAAAAATAATCTAACCATAAGATCAGGAAGCAAACATGCAAATATATGTGTCACCATTAAGTGTTAAAGAAAAGTGAAAGGAAAAATTAAGCTTTTTTTAACTTCTTACTTTGACAAAGACTTTTAAAAGAATGGGCTTTGCAACTGGGTGAATTCCCAGCATTACTCAACGATGCTATGGAGGGGCCTCTTCTCTGAGGTCTATTTTCCTGTGCTAGTTAATCATTCTATGTGCTGATTGGATACTTGTTTATCTCTCTAAATTGACAGTGAATAAACAGTAGGAACAGTGAAAAAATGGAAAGAATGGGTTAGGAAGGGTGGTGTGATGTTCACAACTCATAATGGACTTCTGGGAATGCAATGGCAATTATCTCAAGAGACTATAAGCTCCTTCAGGGCAGTTCCCATGTGTTAATCATCTCTTCCTCCTAGCATCTTTTACAGTTTCTGAAACATGATACGTGCTTTTATTTATTGCAGTTTATTGAATTGCAGTGAATCAAATGAATTAAAATAAGAATGTGAATTACAGTTCTAAAATATGTTTAATTTTAAACTTATTTGAATGAGGTGATTATCATTATGATTATATGTGATTTACTTCTGGATTATTCCACTTCTGAGAAATGTATTTCTTTTACTAAAATATTTATGTATAATACATGTCTGTGAAAAAAAAAAAAAACAAAAAAACTGTGCTGAGCCCTTGAAAATATAATTTTATTTAATCCTCCTAAAAATTGTATTAACATATTATTAAATAAGTTTGACTAAGATAATGAGGCCCAAACTGCTAATAAATGAGGAAACAAGTATTCAAATTCAGATCTGACTAAATCCAAAATGTAAATATTGATTTATGTCTTATTATCAGCAATAGAAATTTAAATGGAGAAATATAAAGGGCAGATATCAATGTAACTATTTAAAAAAATAAAATCTTAAAAGGATTTTTTTCAATTACGTATGGGCATATTTAATAATTAACTAACTCAATCACACAATCACAGAAAGAAAACAGATCCATAGAATCATTTACCTGGCCAGAGCTGAAGTAAGTAATGAAGAACTTCAATGTGTTTTTTAAAATCCAAAGCACTTGCAAGTTCTTCCGAATCAGTAAAGACTCTGTTGTTGTGTGTGGAAGTCTCTTGCTTCTGACTTAATAATACTGGTCCAAAGCACACAGCCAAATTCTGGCAGGTCATCTTATTCACTTCATGATAAGAAGCCACCAATTTCAAATGATTCAATAACATCTTTAGGGTTGCCTAAATCAAATCAAATTAAATTAAATTTCACTTAACATAGCCATTCAGGGGTGAATTCAAGGACATAATTTATAGCAGAAAATATAGATAAGCATTGTCAATTTTTGAAAGGTAGTTTCAAGGGTCTGCTTGTAAGTTGGATGTTAGAACTTGAAACATATTTCTCATAGCAACATTACATAGACACCTTAGGTTTTGACAACAAAATTTGACTCATTAAATGATTATAATACAGTAGTTCCCCCTTATCCTCAGTTTTGATTTCCATGATTTCAATAATTACAGTCTGAAAATATTAGGTACAATAAGATATTCTTATAATCATTCTAATTTATTATTACTTTTGTTATCTCTTACTATGCTTAATTAATAAATTAAATTTCATCGTAGGGATAAATGTACGGGAAAATAACACAGTATACAGTACTAAGGTTTCAGGCATCCACTGGGACTACTGGATATACTCTTTATAAAATATTCTCATATGTGTATTCCAAACTTCAGCTGGAGACCCTAGGAAAATGTATCATCAGTATTTTCCTCTCCACTAAAATGACAACAACAAAGGCTTAATGGAAAGGGAAAAGAGTCAGTGTGTTCATTTTTTTTTTTTTTAAAGATTTATCTATCCATGCATATAAGAGCTGGGGTACAGGCCAGAGTCACGGGAGGTGAGAGGACCCACCAGACAGAGCAGGGAGCAGAACAGGCAGACCAACTGAAACATACTGCTAAGGGGAGCAGCGGGTGAGGCAGGAGAGATTCACCACGCCATGTGGGTCCCCTCCCTGGCCAGCAGCAGGATTGAACTCGTGCTGCAGTGGCTGTGGTCTGCCTCACAGTGCACTGCCCAACCCACTGCACCACCAAGGAGGCCCCAGTGTGTTCCTTTTTAAATACAGATAAATCAACAATAAAAAAAGTAGGGAACTACCATGTTTAAATCTAGGGAGCCACTGCAGCAAGAGTTTGATCCCTGCTGCCGGCCAGGGAGGGGAACCAGATGGCGCAGACCTCTCCTGCCTCGCCCGCTGCTCCCCTCAGCAGTGTACTTCTGTTAATCTGTCTGTTCTGCTCCCCACTTTGTCTCTGGTGAACCCTCTTACTCCCCACACCACTGACCTGTATCCCAGTGCTTGTATTCATAAATAAATAAATCTTTTAAAAAAAATCAATCAATCAATCAATCAATCAATCAATCCAGGGAGCTAACAATTTCAGAGCATGGCCAGCTCCATCATGATCCAGATTAGAAAAGAGGTCAATAAGTTTCTTAACTAATAAATACTGTAAGTAGACAAACTATGGAAATAAGGAGAACGTATAATTGGAAATGATAGAAAATATTTATTTTAAAAATTTTAATTTATGAAGAGGAATTTAAGAAGTAGAATGATTACTTAGGTTTTAATAACTTTGAAAGAAACAGTATTTTTGAAGCAATAACCTATAATCAGTCATTTAACAAATAAAATGAATATAATTTCTTCATAACTGAAGAAACGATTGTCAACTACAAACTATAACTTAAAAAAATATTCAAAAAGAAAAATATTCAAAAAGGGGCCTCCCTGGTGGCACAGTGGGTTAAGCAACGCACTATGAAGCAAACCACAGCCACTGCATCACGAGTTCGATTCCTGCTGCTGGCCAGTGAGGGGACCCACATGGCACACCAGACCTCTCCTGCCTCGCCCCTGCTTCCCTTAGCAGTGTGTTTCATTCAGTCTGCCTGTTCTGCTCCCCGCTCTGTCTCTGGTGAATCCTCACACCGCCCTGGACTCTGGCCTGAACCCCAGCTCTTGTATGTATAAATAAATAAATCTTTTTAAAAAAAATTTCAAAAAGAAAAAAATCAAAATGATATATTATTTTCGAAGCTAAAATTAAAACCTGGATTTGCTGATTAGAAGGTGATTAGTAGCTTTAGCAAGAATAAGTCCAGAGAGCAGGGTAAGAAGTCAGATTACAATATGTTGAGTAGTAAATGAGTCATGAAGAAGTGATGAAAGTCGGAAAAAACATTCATTCAGTGTTTGGCTGTGAGGAAGGAATGAAGAAAGAATGAAAATTAGGGATTATAACTGATATTTCAAAATCGGTTAAATATGTAAATCATAAAACAGTATAAATAATAACTATATATATATTCCTCTTTTCTATTCACCAAACATCCCATTATATACATACACTGACCTCACAGTTATCAGTAAATTACACGGTGAAGACCTAACTCACATACACACACACACACACACACAACTGGTTAAATGCATTAGGTTCAATCTCAACAGCAAATCAAAAATGTAGCTTAACATAAAACCCTTTTTGTCTACGAAATAAGAGGGAGAAAAATGTAATTTTATGGATCTTTTGAAAAGTAATAAGACATGTATTAAGAACTTTAAAATGTTCATATCATTTAAGTCAGTTGTTCCACTCTGAGATTCTAAATATCTCTAACTAAAATGAAGTTTCTGTGTACAAGTATGCTCAAAATCTAAATATTATACAAAAATAATAGTGTTTGTGTCAAATCTGCCCATGGAATACTATACAACCTTTTTAGAAATGAAGTTACTAGTGGGTTTTAAGGCCAGAAACCCTAAATTTATATGATGACCACAGCGTTCAAAAAATTATACAACCTTGGGCATAAGATTAAATTACCCGATAACCATTTCTTCACTTCTAAGTAAAATGACACTTATAAATTTACCTGGTATGGGAGAAGGAATATTTCTATCCCTTTATTCCATCTTTCTACTTCTTCCTATCTTTTTGTAGCCGTTACCCTGCCCCCACTCAAAAGAGTACACTTACTAATCTAATTGTACAGAGCACAGGATATTCAGGGGAGCACAATAAACTAGTGAGTAAAATTATTGGGCTTTCCTCACTTACTCTTGCACTCTTTACCCCACTGATGAGGAATGTATGTAAGTCAGCAGCATCCAGTAAGTCCAGTCACATCTCTTTCCCTTTTGTTCTAGAAACAGCTAAGCTTGGGCTAAACTGACTGCAGACCCGGTCATCCTTCTATCTCTTCTACAGGTATACCTGAAGATAGTAGTCCCCAGAAGGAGGAAAACAGGAAGAAGGAGATAGGGATGGTGATGGTTGATTATAAGTCTTAAAGCTAAGCCATGTACCCCTAAAACAGTTGCCCTATTTTAAAATACTAAAAGGAGACAAATCAAAATGTTAGCCATAGTTGCCTTTGGGAATATTGATAAGTTATTTTCCATGATTCTTTTCTAAAACTTCTCAGTTTTTCTAAAGCATTTACATTTAAATAATAAAATAACTATTTTAAAATTTACAGGGAGCACTTGTGACTAAAGACTAAAATTATTTTCTAGATTTACACTCTTTTAAGACGTATTTTCTAGATTATTCTGTCTAGGGAGATTTTAGTAAAGGCAGAGCTTAAACTTGTAAGGACCACAAATGACAAATGCCTAAAAATTATTTGTAGCCCTAGAGCTATGTATATTAATCATTAGCTGAACTTCCAAGAAAAATATATTACAATTATACTTACCTTCTCAATATCAGGCAAACAATCCACCAGGTCAACAGTGTACTTAGATTCACTGGGGTCATTCTCACAACCATTTGATGACATTTTCAAAGGATTTTTTGCCATTGCATCTAATACAGCTTCATAAAGTTGCTTTGTTATCAGAGGAGAAGGGAGTTCTCTTAAATAATCCTTAAGAACACCTTCAGAAAACAGAAAGAACTAGCAATTGACATTGAGTGTGGTGAATTTTCCTTTAACTAATACTAAAACCACAAAAAAAAGCATTAAAGCCAACTTTAAATATTCTGAATACAGTAACAGTAAAAATCTATGTAAAAAGAAAGTATAACACTACGATTTTGTTTTCTTAAGATTTTGTGGCAACTGACCTCTTCAAAGCAATCTAAGAACACACACATTTCCAATAATCATACATTATTAGGTTTGTTACTCAGAAGTAAGCAATTATTGATATATAAACCCTATAGAGTCTGCTCCCCCAATGAAAAACTCTAAGGTGAGAAATTGTACACTTGAAACCTACAGTATTTTAAACTAATGTTACCTTAATTAAAGAAAGCAGCTCTCCTAAGTGTGATCCCTACTGAATCACAACTAATGTTGTAAACCAATGTCACCTCAATTTAAAAATAAGTAAGTAAAACAACAGTTAAAAAAACAGGGCACACTAAGAATAATCATAAATTATTCCAACTATGTATTTAAATTTGTACTTTTAATTGATAATGAATGTATATCAATGATACAAAACTCTTGCAAACAAATGAACTGTAGAAATATATTTCCCCTTTACTAGATGAGATGTGCCTTAAACATATATATACTAGATTGTTGGAAAATCGTTAACGCTATATTATGGGAGAATAAAACAATTCCTGAAATCAAAGGCAAGAACAGAAGACATCAGGCTTATCAGTATAAAAGGAATGAGGGAAGTTAATTCCAGACAAGACACAGTAGTTATTAACTGACATAATACCTATGGTAGAGGAAACAGAAAAGAATAATTAATGGTTGTTACATATAAGCAAGGTAGGTAAGATAGTAGAGGTGGAATGGAGTGTGACCAAAAACATAATTATAGATGATATTAATTTAGAACATGCTCTAAACTTAGCTGAGCATTAGTTTGAAAATTCAATCTAAACTTAAATGTAATCATGACATTCTGTAGTAAATGTATTGCTATACAGGTGGGATGGAAAGACAATGGGGTAAAGAAATTCAGGACATTTGAATGGCTAAAATGATGAACAATGAAATCTTACATGACTATAGGAGGAAATTATTACAGAAGGAAACAAATCAAGAAAAAAAATGAATTAAAAGATAAGTAGATAACCAGTGAAGTGAAAAACAGGCGTAGATAGGAAGAACAGTTGGACAAAAAATCTTGAAGGATAGGAGACTATAGCTTTAGAATGAAATGAATTCAAATTGTCAGAGGCAGAACAATTTTGGATGACAAGAATTAGTTTTGCAGTAAACCTACCTGCAATAAATAGCAACATTCAGTGGACAATTGTGTTACAATTAGAAAGTGGAAATGCAATTTCTGTAGCTGCCAAATAAAGACACTACCAACCCTCCAAGGCATAATTAAAAAAAAAAAAGATTCCATTCTTTGCTCCTTGACAAGGCAAGACTTGTTAGTTCAAATAAACTCAATATGCCCTGGTAGTAGCAGGGTAGAGACTTGCCCTATAGTGCAATTATATTAAATTAAAATCCAAAAGATTTCCAGAAAAGATAACTTTATAATTTCATGAAATATATATTTTAAGTACCATTATCCTTTACTAAACAACCATTAACATAAATGGATTTTTAAATTAATCCAAGTTCAAGATTATTTATTTTACTATAATTTGAGGGCAAATAAGGGAGAATTACTATTAACAAATGTAAGCACTTAAGTTTGCTCAATTTATATTATGTTCAATGAGGAAAACGCCATACCTGCTCTTCTATATACAGACAAAGAGTTCAGAGATAAAATAATAAAACCATTGTGTAGAATAATATGGAGAAGAATTCCACTATATAACTATCCATCCTTATCCCAGGTTTTGTCATAGTATTCTCCCTACTTTTGCATATGCTAAACAACTTTGGTAAATAAAAAGTAAAACCACAAAGATATACATGGAATTAAAAAATAGTCCCTGTAAAAATCACTAAGTTATAAACAATCTAGTAATTGCCAAACTGAAAGCTTTTTCTGTTCCCATCTCAAATAATCTCTTCACAGACTATACTGCATCGCACCTTCCTTAAGCTCTAGTGTCCTGTTTTTCAAACTTTCTGACTCTTTCTCTCTCAATCTCTTCAGCTGTTACTTCTTCTTTTTTTGCCTACCTCCAAGGTTTGGAGATTCCCCCAAAGTTCTTATCTTTTCAAACTGCATGAATAATTGCAAGGCATTAATTACAATTACATGCCAATAATCCCCAAATTGTCATTTTCCATGCATCTCTCAGGGGTATTAGAAGTATATTTCAATGCTATATATTGGATTACATTCTTCTCCACTGGGATAAATAAATGCAGCTCGAATTCTGCTCCATCCTCTCCTTAGCTAGAGATGATCATTTCCAACTTTGATATAATTACTTGTATCTCTGATTAGGTCCTCAAATTCAATATACAAGTTTGAATACAAACCCAATTCATAATCTTCCTCTATATTTCTCCACCAAAAGAAAAACCTCTCCACTCAGCTTTCTTATTTATGCTAATAGAATCCAAATAAACTAAAAATCAAAGTCTTTGTCTGGGTCCTCTCTTTCTTCATATCTGTTCTTCAATTCATATCTCTTTCTTTAATTCTGTTCCTTCTTAGTTATGCTGTTAAAAGCTCCCCTCAGTTCTTACTACCTATTGGCTGCGACTATTGCCAAGGCTCCCTAACTGGATTTCCTTCCTCTTTCAATTTCAATAAATCACACAGAGTTGTCAAATAGCTAGAGACCATCTCTAAAGATGTTATGCCTCTATTTAGCAGGCAGGATTCCCTCTACCTGGTAAATCTAAATTCTTTAACTAGACAGTAAATGCCCAAAACATAAGCTCAATTCAAACTGAACTCTGATGACATTTTACTTAGCCCTCTATGAAGAAAAGGTGCTCTTTTCCTTCTGATAACTGCTATGACCAATTTAATGTAGGTCTTATTTCCCTCCAAAATGTCTTGGATGTTTGGGATCAGGGGTCATATCTTGGTACCTCCCCACAGAAAACAACACAGTAATGTTTGTCAAAGAAGGAAAACAAAACTTACAAATAAAACCAAATTAAGTTTAGGATACAAAACAGTATTTCAACTCTCTTTCCTGCAGATGTAGTCTCCAAAATGAGTAGATAAAATAAAATCCATGCATTACCTGTTATTACATTTATATCTGGATAATGGTTTTCACACAGACCAACAGCTTTGCTATCCCTCTCAAAAGCCTCTCGAAGTTCTTTTTTGACCGCTGCCGAACCACATAATCGGTACAGACCTACCACCTAGAAATAAAGTTAGGATCACATTATGATAATCTGATAAAAGAAAATATAATAGTATAGTATGTATAAGTCACATGAACTTGGCAATCAAATATGTTCTGATGGCATTAAATTTAAAATACCTCACACACAGCTTTTGAAATATCACCGTTTACTATATTAATAAAAAAATGTACTTTTTAGAAAAGGTTTATTTATCATTTTATCAAAGATAAAATTGTATACTGAAAGGACCATGAGAACAATTTCTATAATAATTTTCTCCATTGTAAACAGGAGATGGGTGGCAGTTGCCTTCAAAACTTTCACATAATGCAAAAGTCCCTTCCACAAACTAATTTTGTGTCACTAGAAAAACTTAATTTTTATGGTGAAAAAACATTAAGAATAATTACTAACTAGCAAGTTAAACAAAATTTAAGCAGCATGTTAGTATGTAAAGTGCAGACAGGAAGAAGTCTCTTTCTGTGCAAATGGAGTGGAGAGGGGCGGTGCAGAAGAAACAAGAGCCAAAACAAAAAAGATCTTGAAAGTATAGTTCGAAATGTACAACTGCAAAATTTACTTTTTAGTTAACTGGCAATACTTCTTTATTAAAAATAAACCTTTTAAAACTTCATGTATAGAAATAAAAACCTAAAAATTTTTTTTTGGCATTTAAAATAACTCAAACAGCATTATACACCTGCTCTTTTTAATTTTTCAGCAAACTGACTGTATAAGCAGTGTTATTTAAGCTAATTATTTTTAATATTTAATTATAAAATGTTGTTTTATAATTAGCCTTAAAGACTACCTAATCTCTGATCTTCCTATACATGCCTGAAAAAAATACAGAGGTAAAACAGAGAAACTTCAAAAAGTAATTGTATCAAAAGTTGAACTGGAAAATAAAGGCCTCACTATCACAGAGACAACATAAACTAGACTTAATAGAACCGTATCTCAGAAGTGGTTTCAAAAGTCCAAATGTCCTAACTTACAGCTTCAGGAAGCTGTTGCATTGATTTTTTCATAGTTTTAAGCAAATAAGACCTATACGACCTTAAGTAAGTTGCCCACATCACATAGCTAATAATGGAGAAGAAACCAGAATCCAAGTTTCTTACAAAACTCAAATAACTAATGTTATAATAATTTCTGTATTAAATTCAAGTTATTTCAAATTCATTTCTACATATAAATAAATCACATTTCAGATTTTGTGATATTCACCCTTGATGGTTTTAATTAATTTAACTTTAACTAAAGTGAAAATACCTTAAAACATAATGATTTTTAGATTTAATTTGTGTTGCAAAAATAACTAACAATTACTTGCACATTAGAATAATATCCTCAGTGATATACTGTTTCTCACTGTCATTGTATACACATATTAATGAAAAAAAAAAAAAAAAGATTAAGACTTACTAACTGGCTAACATTTACCTAGCTTGTTACAAAGCACACCTGGTTTCTGTTTGTTTTAATGGGCTGCTTTTACCTTTTTTAATATTTAAAATGTAAAGAGAATATGGGTTTTCATTCACAGAATCTCTCCTCAACCTCCATGCTATCGCAAAGTTAAGAAATGGATTAAAAGAATGCTTTCCAAAGAGTGGGAGCCAGGAGAGCAGGGTATAAGAGCAGGAAGGAGTGAGTAATATTGTAAGGTTTATTGCTGGAACTTTCTACCATAGGAATTATCAAAACATGCCAAAATATTCCTTAAATGAATGATTCTTAGCCTATGTCATCAGCTCTGGCTTATCCCAGAATGTCACTGTAAAGCGATCTTGATATTTATGTATAAGGCACTGCATCACAACATAACCAGCATGCTCTTAATTACTAACACAGAATAAAGTATGAGTTAAACCCTAAAGAATGTAATAAAATAAAGAATATGAATGAGAAAATGTCTAAACCGATTTTTACCTTTCTTTGAATTCCTTCCCCCAGAACTGAATTAAGATAGATAGAGGTTGGGGCCTCCCTGGTGGCACAGTGGGTTAAGCAACACACTATGAAGCAGACCACAGCCACTGCAGCATGAGTTCGATCCCTGCTGCTGGCCAGGGAGGGGACCCACATGGCGCAGCAGACCTCTCCTGCCTTGCCCCGCTGCTCCCCTCAGCAGTGTACTTCTGTTGATCTGCCTGTTCTGCTCCCCACTCTCTGTGGTGAATCCTCTCACCCCACCCCTCACACCTCTGGCCTGTACCCCAGTGCTTGTATGCATAAATAAAATAAATCTTTAAAAAAAAAAAAAAGATAGAGGTAGTAGAGAAACAGTGAAATAATACCTGACAGCCTCTCTTTTCAATCTCCATAATACATTTCTGTATCAGGAGTGGCACCATCAATCCTACATTTTCTTTCTCTACAACTTTTCTAATATCAACACCAAATATTACTGGTTCTCGATTCATATCTAGTCCATGAAGAGAATTCTCCCATTGTTCCAGAAGAGTGACTTTCACATAAATAAGACCTCTAGGTTCAAGTTTGACAGCCAGCTGATGGGTCTTTGTCACTCTGAATAAGGTCGGCAGAACAACAGTTCCATGACAACACACTCGATTCTTCCTTGGAGTGGGTTCCCAGCTGAATACTACCAATTTCAAATGCTGTGCATTTTCAATTTCTATGTTAAAAGTGTGATCCATGTCTAAAAATGTTGTCCGGCATGTGAGCAAAGCTGTTCTTGCTTTGTTTACTGAGTCTACTTGAATTGCACAAAATACATCTTTTGAATCTATTCGGGGTGGTTTTAAGTCTTCAGCACCATAGAAATGCACACTCATGAGCCCAGAAATGTACTGTGAACACTTAGGCTGGTCAGAAAAACTATAATGTCTAAAAGCATCAATGTCTATTTCATTCTTGCTACAACTATTTGGAATTACTTCTTTTCCCTTTCCAAATTTGTTTTCAGGTCCATGTTTGCTAGATTTAGCTATAAGTTCAGGTGAATCTCCATCACTGAGGTAACCACCTTTACAGGAATACTTAGAACCCACAGAGGTTTTCTTCTGGTAGCTGTGCTGAGAAGATACACTGGTATCAAGATGGTACCGACTTATAACATTCCTCTTAGCAGCTGTGGTTGTGTTCCCAGAAGGTAGAATAACCGTATGATGAATTTCTTGACAGTTACATTTAGATAAGGAAGGAGTATTATCTGGATTATTTACATAATTCATCGTTCCTTTAACACTCAGTTTTCGGCTAAGTTCTGGCAACCTTTTCATTTTCATGGAAAGTTTCCTCACAGTTCGCGGAGATTTTATTTTATCCGGGAAAGACCAATTAATTGAACTGCCTTTTTTCACAGGGTTAGGGTTTGGAGAAGATGGTTCTATAAGACCAAATTCATTCTTATTTGTAGCAGCTAGGATCCCAGGACCTTTAAAAAAAAAAAAGATATTAGGTGATATGTTTTGATCTTTCCATGTATTCCTAATTTACAAGCCATAAACTAATTAGGATCTCACATGGGCAGAATTCTTCACTTGTCATGTCAACGGGGAGATTTATAAGTTTAGGTCAATTATTACCACATTCAAGCAGAATCTCTCAATGACTTGCAATGAAAAGAAGCATCTCCCTTCCAATTATTTTTCAATTCTGAAAGTTTGGAGGAATGATAATATAGGTTTCATGTTTTATCTTTCTCACTGCACTATACTTCAATGAGTGTCATTTTATAAGTGTGAACAGTGGATATCAGAATAAACTAGGAAAGCTTCCTATTTTAATGTTTAACATACCATATTTAAAATCTTTCCTATTTTAATAGGTTTATATGAAATACTCTAAGAATGTTCCCTCTAAATTTATAATTCTCCAAAAACTAAATTTTATAATACCAACACTGTTTAAATAAAAAACTTAAAACACCAAAAATTTTTTTAAATTTTTGTAAGTTTATAATCTTGAAGCCAGAAGTTTTCCTTGCTCTCAAATCCTGTTAGAATATATCACCAAATATCCACAGAATGAACTCTAGTCAATCGAATAGTTGACTGTTGAAAATCATAAATCTAAATAATTTTCAAAATTATAAGACATTTTCTTTTCTTGCAATTTCAATATATTAAACAGTACAGAAAAATTTGTTTCACAATTTTTAGTTTTCATAAAGAGTACAATATTAAAATCTTTTAAAATTTTCTCCATACAAAAATATGGTTTTTTTCCTTGAATGTCATTTTTATTCAGGCTTATAATAAAAAAATTTTAAAGTACAAAAAAGTAAGAATAAAGTAAACAAGAACCTAAATCATACCACCAAGGAATTAACTATTATAAATTCTGTGGTGAAAATAATTTTTAAAGTAGTTTATTATTATTTAATTAACATTTAATTATTATTAAAAATAACAACAGACAACTTTATTGAGCTTGACAAAGTATGAAAAATTAGTTCAATGTGTATTATGCACAGACCCTCATTTAATTCTTATAATAACACTCTAAATTAATATGCTATTAGCACTCATTCTCCAGATAAGAAATTACAAGCACAGACATGTCTAGTTTGTCTAAGATCACATAGCTGGTTGGTGTTAGAAGCAGGATTCAACCTCATAATAAGCTTTCAGAACCCATGATCCTATACACTATGCTTTCAGTCAGTCCTTCAACCCTTTAAAAGGTTTTCTTCCCATATATACATTAAATTGCTTTTTAAAACCATTTCTCAACTATTATTAGAAGGTAAAGTATTCTGTTTAATAGTGAGCTTTTACTGCTCCAATTTTAAAAGAAATATAAAACAAATTAATTTCGTTGTTAAATTAAAACCTGCACTTGGTAAGTTTTCAAACTAATGAAGCAAAATGCAAATAGCTTTAAAATCTAACATTATATAAATTTAAACTATTCCTATAAAGAAATAACCTAGGAGGGGATGGTGAACAAATTGGATAAAGGTTCAATTTTATTATGATGAATGAAAACTAGACTTTGGTAATAAACATACATAGTATACACACACAGATGTTGACACATTAAGTCTGTACCTAAAACCTCTATAATGTTATAAACAAATGCTACTTCAATTAATGAAAACCAACCTACTGTTATCTCAATTATTTAACATTTGAGTTTTTAAACTTTAACTATTCCTTATAAAGATCCCTAATGGGGCCTCCCTGGTGGCGCAGTGGGTTAAGCAACACACTATGAACAGACCACAGCCACTGCAGCACGAGTTCGATCCCTGCTGCCGGCCAGGGAGGGGATCCACATGGCTCAGGCAGACCTCTCCTGCTGTGCCCGCTGCTCCCCTCAGCAGTGTACTTCCGTTGATCTGCCTGTTCTGCTCCCCGCTCTCTGTGGTGAATCCTCTCACCCCCCCCCCACACCTCTGGCCTGTACCCCAGTGCCTGTATGCATAAATAAATAAATCTTTAAAAAAAATAAATAAATAAAGATCCCTAATGACCCTAACTCAGAGACTATATAATACTGTTTCACAATTAAAATGAGAATATTATTTCAAATATCAGATTAAATGACCTTTCTTTAAAGTACTAACATAACATTCTCTCTCCAGTTTCATTATGTGTCTTAAGACAAAGAAGTACTTTCTTTCTTGAAAACAGACTATTTTAAGTATGCCTGCTGGGTTTTTCTGGTAAGCTGCTAATAAGAAATGGCGTATTTGATAAACTAGACAAAGCATTCTCTTGTACTGTAAATTGTAGTACAAGTCTACTGACTTACTGTTCTAAAACATTCTATAGTAATTGGAATGTTTTAGCCTACAATCTATTTTGTCATGGCCTTAAAGAGCTACCCAGTATATTAAATTGCTCTAGGTTTTACTAGATTAACAGTTAATCTAACAGTTAATCTAATTAGATAAACTAGTAATAAACTAGATGTTAATATAACATTTTGACTTTTTTTAAACATTATGAATTAACTCTGTCTTACTAAAGTCCTTAACTAATTATTAAAATTAAGTACTATAAAAAGGGCCTTCCTGGTGGCGCAGCGGGTTAAGCAACACTATGAAGCAAATCTCAGCCACTGCAGCACAAGTTCGATCCCTGCCTCCGGCCAGGGAGGAACCCCACATGGCATATCGGACTTCTCCTGCTTCGCCCACTACTCCCCTCAGCAGTGTATTTCAGTCTGCCTGCTCTGCTCCCCATTCTGTCTTTGGTGAATCCTCTCACCTCCCTGGACTCTGGCCTGAACCACAGCTCTTATATGCATAAATAAATAAATCTTTTTTTTAAAAAGTTTAAAAAAACAAATAAATAAAATTAAGTACTATAAATGTTAGCAACTTTTACAAACAAGCCTGAATTTCTTAAAACAAACATGCTTTGTTTTTATAAAATCCAAGAGCTAAAATATTACCAAATTCAACAATCACTTAGTACTAAGCCACAACTTATATTAAACAAATGACATACTAGCTATATGGAGAAAGCACAAAATAAAAATCTTTAAATATAAACTTATGAGCTAAATATAAACTTATGAACTTAGGCTGGAAACAAGTGAAATCGATAGAATCAAGCTACTGGCTTTCTGCATGGAGAATAACTGGCACACAGCAAAATATCAGTGTTTACTGAATACATTAATCAAACAGCTAGTTGTTGGTTGCCTATAAATTGGTAACCCTTTTAGGAAATACAACATAGGAATTACCTATAATAGTTCCCAGCCATCAAAAGCCAATAATGATACTAGTAATTGATCCTAATGAAGCAAATAGATTTTGATGAAGGTGACTACAATGTAGTGGAAAGTCTATTAACACCCAATATTAAGTACCAGTTAAATAGATTAAGACACCCCAATTAAATGCTATACCGGTTGGGAAATAAAAACACTAATCTACATGAAATAATATAAGATGAAGATACCAAGTGAAAACAAAAAACTAAAAATTGCTCACTATGATTACAGCTATGTAAAAGATACACATTTGGAGTTAGTAAGCCAAAAACAAATGACAAAGTATTAATGATTTAAAAATTAAAGCTTTTCTATTTCTTGATCAAAAAATTATTTTAAATTAACTATTCTCTGTGCCTACTTCTATACAACTTTCTGCCAATATTGCTAAAGAAATCAGATCACGTCAAATAACCTGCCTGATCAGAATAAAACACACATAAACACACACACATATATATAAATAAACTATCTAGATAATTCCTTTAGTCAATTTAGGATTGTGCTTATATCTTAACACTATATTAAAGAGATGAATGACAGTCAAAAAGGAGGCAATAAATGGCAGTCCTACTATACTTTTAAGTTTTGGAGTTTTAAAAAACTGTTTCAGGGCTTCTCTGGTGGCACAGTGGGTTAAGCAACACACTATGAAGCAAACTACAGCCTCTGCAGCACAAGTTCAATCCCTGCCGCCAGCCAGGATGGGGACCCACATGGCGTAGCAGACCTCTCCTGCTTCACCCACTGCTCCTCTCAGCAGTGTGTTTCAATCAGTCTGCCTGTTCTGGTCCCCACTGTCTGGTGAATCCTCTCACTGCCCTAGACTCTGGCCTGTACCCCAGCTCTTGTATGTATAAATAAATAAATCTTTTTTAAAAAAATTTTTAAAGAGTTTTAAAAAAGTGTCAGTATTCCAGGTTCACAATTTACCACAAACATAATAATAAAGTTTGAAGACAGCAATTTAAATCAAAGCATTTATCACTTTATAGATACTGGCTTTCTAACTTTGGTCTTTTCAGTCTCATTCCACACCCAGCACTTCTGCCACATTCCTACAAGCCTTCCCTATCACTCCACCCTGACCACAACCTGCTTTCCAAACTATTAATTTATGTAGGTGTTTTTTCTCCCCCATCAGATTACAAAGGAAACACACACTCTGGGGGGTGGGGGGGGGGGATCAGTTTACAATTAGAAATACAAACATATACAAATTTTAATTAATTTCAATCCTAAAACTCAGGGAGGAAAAAAGTTTTACATTCCAAGTATAGTTTTTAAGTGTTTCTTTCAAAATTCACATCATATAGTGCTCACTCTTTTGTAACTGGCTTTTTTCTCTCAAAAATGTAACATTTACTCTATCTCTGCATATCCCTCAGAAAAGGATTCAGATGCAATTAATTTATTTGTAAAGCACAGAAACATCAGCTAGGAAGTGAGAAAATTCATGGGCACATTCAAGATAAATTATTAAGCTGCTACCACTATGGGCAAATGGAGTTTAGCCTCAAGAGAAAATGCTAGGCAAGTCCTGTATCATTTCCTGTCAGTAATTGGTTGAGGAGCCCTCCCAAACTATCCTGCAGAGACGCTGGCTAAGACTTCAGAAGAGTCCTGAAATACAGATACAGATGCTGATGTCTGGAAGTGGGCTGCCCCATTCACATAAGTAATAGCAACCCAAGAAAGGAGGGTAGTGACATTTGTTATACCTTGTAGCTTTCAATGTTTTGTATCACCTTAAAACTTTAAAATGACTTAACATAAAATAGAACAGTTTTCTACTGGACATTTGATATTTGCAACTAATCATCGTATCTTAGGCACTGTTTCCCAGGTAGAGTGTCTGAGACTAAATCTGAAAGGCACCTTATCAGAAAATCTGAGATGATCAATGAAAAATATAAGCCATCAGGCTGAATTATATGAACATATATGAATTATATGAAATTTTTCTTGCAGATCAAAAACTACTGAATATCAGCAATTTCATCTGGCTCAATTAAGAGAAAAACACTGTCTCAAAGGATCAAAATACTAAAAGCATACCAGATATAAACCCAAGTCTTTGGTAAGAGTAATAAAATCGCCATGTATATAAAAATATTTCAAAGCTTTTTGAGTTTCCTTTATTTTTGTGAAAACACATTCACTTTGTAAGTAAGGAAAAGTGTATAGCTACAACAGACATCTACATTTAACTTACCTAGAGCTAAAGAATAAAAAAAAAAAAAAGATGATATATAACCATTTCTACCTGCAAAAGGAGATTTCAACATAGGACTGTTCTCCACTGTGCCTTCTTGTGTCTTGGGTCCAAGCCTCTGCTTGTACTGTTGTACAAACTCTGTGGAATGAATGGAATCTACAGGGCTCATTTCATTTGACTGTGTGTTCTGAACATCACCTGTATGTTCAGAAAAGCAAACCAAATCTTCAGTATGATGCTCCCCTTTCACTAAGTCACCACCAGACAATACTCTCAAACTGACAGCAGGAAACTTCAGAACAGTAGAGTTTGCCTCACCAAAACTCAAGGCATTTGATAAACCAAAATCATCATCCTCAGGAATGGGGTTGTACCATATTTCTCCTTCATCATCTGCATCATTTTCCTCACTAAAGTCTACTGGACAACTTCTTGATAATGAAGAATTTGTAGCATTACACACAACATATGTACAATATTCTTCAGATGATTTGAGGAATGGTTGTGATAGCTGATGTTTAGGAAGAGAGACACGTGGGACGGATAAATGACTTAGATCTTGGCATTTCTTATTTTCTTCTTCCAAATTAAAAGACCTCAGAGTACTCTGATACAGCCAATTGCGCTTCTTTGACACAGTGATGCTATTAAGTGGCTTATGACTTCTGAATCCAATATTATCCTTCAGGTCTTCAAGTTCTCTTCTCTGCATTGAAGACCCATATACATTTTCAAATAAATCTGTTTCAAAGAAAAAAAGGAAGACAGAATATAATGTCTGGTAGGCCAAAAAAAATATGTCACTTGAGTGCTTATTAAAATACTATTTTTTAAAGAGTAAAATATTTATGATACTCAGAGATTAAAATTAAACCAGAAAATTTTTGGACTTCCTACCTAAAAATAATTTCTATTATTTATAAGTCAGATGCTAGTATATATGCCATAAAAGTCCTAAGAAAAAGGATAAACTGAGATTTTTGCCTTCATAAACATGTTAGGGCTAACAATGTCTTACATTAAGCAAAATATACTCTATAAAATACTACTATAGAATGTTATATACAGTATGACTTTAACATTTGAATTTCAACTTGCTACCACAAGTTTTCAGCAAATACAAGTAATACTCCTATATTTTCTTTTTTATAAATATTTACTTTTATTTATTTATGCATACAAGAACTGGGGTGCAGGCCAGATGTGGGGGAGAGGATTCACCAGAGACAGAGTGGGGAGCAGAACAGGCAGATCTACTGAAATACATTGCTGGAGGGGAGCAGTGGGTGAGACAGGAGAGTTCTGCTGTGCCATGTGGGTCATCTCTCTGGTCAGGGATCAAACTTATGAACTCACGTTGCAGTGGTAGGTAATAGCTTCACAGAGCTGAGACTTTAATCCCTGCACACCAGGGAGGCCCAATATCCCTATATTGTCACATAATAATTAACTCTAAATAAAACTTTCAAAATAAGTATACCTTACTTATTACTAAATGTATTACTAATTACTAAAATTTAACCTAACATTTGTTTCTCAACCATGCGGTGCAGTAGCATCTTATATAGTTAAGTTATAAATATCTAGGGTAAAATAAAAATAAAAATCCCGTAAGGCCCCAGATTAGAATTGGACAACCTATCTCATAGTAAGTACAACATAAGTATTATTGATGAACAGGTAAATATTAAGCAGTAAGAATAAATGAGTGAGCAAAATAGCCACTGCCCTGAAAAAATTCATTTTCCAATGGAGGACATCAAATACTTAATATGAGCATGTGTTAGTATAATGTGTAAGATTCTAAATATATATATAGTAGTCTAGGTACAATATATATACACACACACACATATAACATTTATTCCATATAAAGAGGAAAAATATTTTGACTTCCAAAGAATTGCATAGAACAGGTTTCAATAAGAGTCAATAAGCTAAGTCTATATATACTAGGTCCTTTTTCTCAGTACTATAAAGCAATAGGTAGCCACAACAGCACTAGCAATTCCTAGCCAGGAAGCTAACCCATATGGTGCAGCAGACTTCTCCTGTTTCACCCACTGCTCCCCTCAGCAATATATTTCAGTCAATATGCCTGTTCTGCTCCCCACTCTGTCTCTGGTGAATCCTCTGGTGAACGCCTCCCACACCTCTGGCTTACACCCCAGTTCTTGTATGCATAAATAAATCTTTTTAAAAAATAAATATATACACTAATACTAACACAGAAATAATGAAACACTAACACAGAAATAATGAAAGCAAAGCAACATTTCAAGAAATTTAACATCCTACCACAGTAATAAACTTTGGAATTTTGGTCTTATGCTACTGTATATATATGTATATAATAGTCTAGTATGGTCTTATGCTACTGTATATATATGTATATAATAGTCTAGTAAGGTGATAAAAATACATTAAACTATTGGGATCTTAATGACAAACAAAAAATTGGGTCCATACATTATCAAGGCTTTTAGCAACCTCCCTTCTACTGAAAAATATTTTTTAAAAACATAAATTTGTCTTTTTTTAAAATCCTAAACATTATCAACTAAACAGATAAATTAAAAAAATTAATATAAAAAAAAACTTTAAACTGTGTTTCATATTCAGTAAATTCCAGGGACAGGAATAGACCAGGACTCAGAAAAGAAGGAAGCTCCAATGAACTAACAGCCAATATGCCAGACATTTATTTTCTCAACATATACTTAATGAGTGCCTATTATGTGCCAAGAATGAAAGATAAAGCAGTTAGGAAACTCTTAACCTCATTTAACCTCCACAATAATCCTGAGACAGGTTAAGATTAGTTGCATGAGCTTCAAAAATATGAAGAATATGGTCAAGACATTAGCCTTAAGTTTCAAATTTAAGCCTGACTAACATTAAAATCCATGTTCCTATCTACCTCCCCACACCATACTACCCACTGAAAGTAATATATAAATAATCCTCTCTTGAACTTAGCAATATCAACCCAGTTAACCTTATAATAGGGCAGCTGACTGGTAAGGATTGAGATAAAGTTCTAAATATTTTGAAAACTACATAGCACTACTGATAAAGTAACTTGCCCATAGAGTGGCAAAGTGCACAATCTGATCTTGTATCCTTAACTACTATTTCATAATAAATCTAAACGGCAAATAAAAAAGGCAGCACTCTGATATCCCTGGTGGCACAGGGGATAAGTCTCAGCACTACTATCACCAGTCACTGTGGTAGGAGATCCCCGACCAGGGAGCTGACCCACAAGGCACAGCAGACCTCTCCTTTCTTGCCCCTGGCTCCCCTCAGCAGTGTATTTTACTAGATCTGCCTGTTCTGTTCCTGGTTCTGTCTCTGGTGAATCCTCTTACCCTCTGTACCTCTGGCCAATTCCCCAGTTCTTCCATGTATAAATAAATCTTTTTTTAAAATAATAAAAATAAAAGAGGCAGCACTCAAACTTCTGATTCCAAAGTTAGTAGTAGTACACCCAAATTATTTACTACCAAGGGATACCTGTCTCTGTCCTCCACATTTAACATGCAATCATGTAACATATTCAATGAATATCCTGCATTGATTTTGCTTAATTAATGAAAACTTAGATTTAAGATCTTATTTCGGCTCTAATGTCTTTACACTTAAAATCATTAACTGAAAATCAAAACACATCAGGAGTCACTAGGGCTTCTAGGTTTTTATTGATTATAATCATTTGCCAAGTATACTAAAGTACAAATCTATTTCACATTTATGCCCAAATGTCCTTTTAATAGCATTTTAGACACAGGATATTATGTACAGTTTTGACATAATTATAACTTTGAAGCAAAAGCATAACACTTTTCACAATGACTACAAGTCACATCTTTTCCTCAAAATTTTATATAGACATATTGAGTCCTATTAAAGTTTCTGACATACACAATAAACATCCTTCTACTTCTACTACATTTCAAAGAACTACAATGAGTAAAATAAAGCTGCTAGCATACTATATTTAAGCAAATTGGATACTTTTAAACACTTAATAAGTAAATATAAAAAGACTACACTGAGATGCAATGCAACAATTTTCATGAAACTACAAACACTTGAAACTAAACAGTCTGGTTGCTATTGCAGAATAATTCAAAATACATGAAACTGAAGTTTAAAGTTAGAGATAAATAGGTACATTATTGTAAGTTCTGATAAAGGCCAAATTTATTCAATTATTAAAGTTAACCATAAGCAACACTTTATTTGGGGCAGTATATCTTACTTGAGCAATTCTTTACAAATCACTTAAAGAATTTCATATTTTTCTCAGTTAATTAGATGCAATGTAAATTTTACCGAAATGGAAAACTACCCTTTTCTACCCTTCTTATGCTAAAATTAACATTAAACCCTAATGGCATAAATTTAAAATTACTTTTACTTTCAGAATGTAATATGTACTGAAAGACACAAAAATTTATAAAAGCAAGTGTGCAAAGTTGCAAGGCAAAAAAGTCTTTATTCTCTTCCAAGTATACATCACGTAGTCTAATTATTTTACTTTCAAAATATGTAAAAGTATACAGAAATGGCAATTAAAAATGTTTCCACTCCGAAAAATATTCTATATAGTGGTGAAATACTCAAGACGACCTTGTGTTCTCAACTACTATTTCATAAGTCTAGAAGACTTATGTATTTACTTAAGTAAATCGTGCCCCAGTTCAAAATCATCAGCAAGCTTTCTGGGAAATTAGTATTTCAACCTTCACTGAAAGTGCACACACATCTTTCCATAACTTTAGAACTTCTACAGCAGAAGTAAACAATTATTTTTGCTCACTTATCTTTAAATAAAAATATAAATAAATAAAACTGTTCTGATCTAAATAAAGATACAATGGGAGAAATGGACCATGGCACCCCAATACAGCCTAGGTCAGAAGCAGCCCCAGCCGCACACTGAGACCATGGCCTAAATAAAAGTAATCTTTTGAACAACATATTAAGTTTAAATATATACAAGGAGACCTCTTTACCGAGTCAAACCTGGCAGCCCAGATTAAATGCTAGAATAAACTTAAGCCTTAGATATATAGGCAGGCAGGCAGGCAGACAGACAGACAGACAGACAGACTGACTGACTGACTGACTGACTGACTGACTGACTGACTTCCCAGTAAGCCTAAATGTGGAGAGGGATACAATGACAAAAAGTATTTTTTCTTTTCTTTTTCTTCCTTGTCCAGCAATAAAAACTCTTTAAGAAAAAAGCTACTCAGAAAGAATAGGAAGCACTGAGAATGTTTTCAATTCCACAAAAGAAAACAGAGAGAGCAAGAAGGGGAAAAGCATAAAAGAAAAAAACGAGCAGGATAAGTGTCACTAAAGGATAAACCACTAGCTCAGCTCAATTGCCAATGCTCCCCAAGTCAGTACTCCCTACATTTCACTCTCACTCTAGAACCCTAATAATCAGGGTGAGACAATTCTCACAAAGCCTGCTTGCCTTTCTTTTAGTAACATCTAAGTGCAAGGCATGGTACCAAGTGGATTATCCTTTTTCATCTTCACAGTATCCTGAGACTGAGTTACTTGTCTAAGGTCACAACTCTGGTAAGTGTTAGAGTCTAATCAGAAACTCCGTCTGTATTCTGTTACCAACTATAGTATATGGCTTCCTCTCTTGCAGATCCCAAAATCTCATTTTTATTGGTGCATGATAAGATCAACATGGAGGGAAGTACTTAAAGATAAGATCAGCATGGAGGGAAGTACTTAAACTTGTCACATGTAGTAATAAGTCTAAATTCATATATTAAAAACGGAAGCAGAAAGACCTCAACTACTTTGCTCTAACAGTAATTAAAGTATCAAGAATCAGGACAGTAGAATGTTTTTTCAAAACATTAACATATGTCTGAAGACAGAAGATTGGGAGCACTGAGGAATCTAGACACTTACTACTTAAAAGTGTGTTCCAAAGAGCAGCATCTACACAGGGAGTTTGTCTTTAGTGATTTTCAAAAAATAAACTCCACTTAGAAATGTACGGCACACCACTTTCTGATGAATTTGTAACTCTCAGAGTTTTCTTGCCACCAACAACTCCAACGGCAACCAAAAGCAGTATTCACAAAACCAAAAAAAAGAATTCACTTCTAGGGTCATAACAGCAGAATTTCTCAGAGAAGGATATAAAGCTAGAAAACAGTCAAAACATATATGCCTACTGTTACTAATCTTAAAGAGGGTTAACGCACAAAGAAATTTGTTGAAAAATTTATAAAAAATAATGTAGCTCATAAAGATAGGAAGTTAGAGCTAGATCTACAAAATACTGAGAAAACCACATAAGGGAATCTGCATTATTAGTGTCAACATCACTTTAAGATATAATGCACAAGAAAATACAGTCAATACTTTTTTTAAAATTGTCTAAAGATTTTAGGCAAAATTTTACTAAGGTACATACTTTAAATTTTTTCATTTGCAGATCATATAAGAGGAAAAGTAGACTCCAACAAAGCTAATGATTTTTTAAAGCAATAACAAGCCCAAATAGTTCAACTTCGTGCTTTTGAATTTGAGTACTACGTGCTAATTAAAACATTTATGAAAACTTATTAAGAAGTACAGTTGGCAAATATGAAAATTCCTTCCTAATTTTAAGGCTTGCAGAAACTTGACAATATTTACTATGTGTAATGACTTTAGATTTCTTAGTCATCTTAATTAGGAACAAATTAGCCAAACTGTGACCATACATACCTAAATGCATCGAATCACTGACATTATTATACTATCAAAAATTTTAGTGGTTCTTAGTAGGACCCAGAGATCAAAACAGGAAATTATTTTGGCTTTCATTTGTCATATGTTCTAAGAACTTTCCAAAATACCTAAATGAATTAGATATCTCTAGTCCTTTATTATTTGTTCTGTAATAAATCCTAAATATAACTTTATTTTGAAAGAAAATATTTTCATAAATTATATTGTATAAAAAATTGTAATATAAACCTTTCAGGCTATTAAACATCTTTAAATACAATCTAGAATGCACTGCTTCATGTTTTAGAAAAAATTATTTATTAGAATCCCAAGTACAAGCAACTTGAACGAAATAAACATTTAAAGGTAGAAGTTTAAAGTGGCTATCACAATGATTTAAGAAATGCACTAAATTATATGCTAGAATTCTCCCATCTACTTTCAAACTTTGAATAACTTTCCTTTTCTACACCTTGTTGAAATTCCAGCCATTTCTTCAACCCACACAACTTAATACAACTAATTGGATCAAACCTCTAAAGAACTTTGAGTCTCTTTGATCTATGTGAATAGTTGTTTTGGAGTCATAGAAACCTGTGTTTGAATTAATTTAACAGTTAGAATCCATATAGGAGTATACACAAACCATATACTAGTTTGACTAACAACTAGTCACAACTTACCCCTCCTGTCTTATTGGTTGTTGCTGATGTTGTTAAATGACACTTGTCATTCTTCCACTGGAGAATCAGACAGTAATGATAAAGATTACATGACAACCACATAAAGTATAAAGCATAAAGCCAGAATGGTTTCAATAAACTCAACTCACCTTCATGAAAAATAATTCTTAAAAAACTCTCCAAATCTATACTAGATACATAAGCATTACACAAATTATGTCTTTCCTAAAAAATAAACTAAAAGGGAATAACATCTAAATCTAAAACATTGTTTAAAGCAGAGCTTATCTAAGCTTTTACTTAGATTTCTTATAAAATACTGAAAGTACAATGGTATAGTAACTCAAATATTTCATTTTAATTTCCCTTAACGTTAGTTTCATTTGATTCATTTTTTAACGGAAAAATCAAATAACTCATTGTTTTGACACTTATTATACTTTAAAAAATTTCCCTGGTGGCACAAGGGTTTAAGGCTCAGCACTATGAAGTCATTGGCAGCCACTGTAGCTCCCCAGCCAGGGAGGTGACCTACATGGCATAGCAGACCTCTCCTGTCTTGCCCACTGCTCCCTTCAGCACCGTTTTTCAGTCAATCTGCCTGTTCTGCTCCCCACTCAGTCTCTGGTGAATCCTCTCACTCCCCACACCTCTGCTCTGTACCCCAGTTCTTGTATGCTTAAATAAATATATCTTTTTTAAAAAAATCCTTGAATGTCTACACTAAAACTGAGGATATTAAAAGTCATCAAATGGTAAATGTTTAAAGCATTCATTAAAAGGGCAAAAAATATTTTACTAAAGTTTTACACAGATTTTTGTTATGGCTGAAATTTAACTATCTTATACAGAGTTAACTAAAAACAGAGGGAGTAAAGGTATAGTGGCTGTAAAGTAGGATACATGACTGATGGAAATACTTCTGGAATTAAGCAGGGAATACTCTCTTGATGGCAGGTGTGAATTAGCAATTTACAGATTTTTTTTTTAAACTTCTCAAGTTTGTATACACTGTAAATGAAACATGTTTTGTCTCCATTGTGTGATTAGTTTTGTGAACTTTGTTTCTTACCACTGTGTTGTATTTTATTGGTTAAACAAAGCTAATATATCTAAACCCAGTCCTGTAGGACCTGTAATTCTGACCAGAGAAACTGCCAAGTACTGTGACTACTTTTTACATTTCAGCATGTAGTCTTTATATTAAAGAGTGTAGTTCAAAAGATCAAGTTGGCTTTGGATCAGTTTGAAAGTAAACATCTTTCAGAAAAGAATTTTTGCTATTTACAACGTAATTAGGAGATTTCTGGAACTGGCGACCTAAGGCTTTCTTGAAAATTAAAAATCATGCACACAAATATAAGGCACAAACTCCTATTTTAAGGACAAATGAACTTAAGTTTAAAATGACTTTAAATGTCTAAACTTGTCTTTCTTTCGATTTTTTGACGTTTGCCTTTTGATTATAATACAAAAGTATCCTTGATTTTCCAAAATAAAAACGTTACTTCGTAGAAGTGTTTGGGTTTTTTTGTTTTTTGTTTTTGTGTGTGTGAGATGGAGAGAGGTGGAAAGCTGGAGAGGAGTAGATGATGTCCTACCTGAATAAAGAGAAATTTTACTCAAGGTAGTTTTGTTGTTGGTTTGTTTTGGTTTTTGGCTGTGTGTATGTGCCAATGTGTGTGTACAAGCGCGTGCTTGGGAGACAGAAGGGGGAAAGAAGTTGTAATGAGCAAGATGACTGTTTATGAAGCCCGTAAAGTCTACCTTGGATCAAATTCAAACTCACAAACTCCACAAAAGTCTCCACGGATTTGCCTAGAGGTACAAAGAATAAAAATCAAGGCAGCACCGCCCATCTCTAAAGCTACAAAAAGCGTGTGGTGAACTTAACCTTTACTCAAAGCGGCGCTTAGGAGCAGGCGCACCGGTTCTTGAAGGAGAAAAAACAAAGCCCCAAGTTCCTCGAGCAAGTGTGTTAACACACACACACCCCACACACGTGAACGCACTAGAACCTCGAAATCGCATTAAGCTGGCACTTATATGACACTTACTTTGGCACCAGCTCGTGGCTGTCTGCAAAAACCCAACTTATTCTTTGCTCTTAAGACAGAAACCTAGTTGATCAACATGAAGGCTCCAAATGCTAGCATTCCGATTGCAAAGCAGCCTACCTGTCAGCGTAATTCTTTGATCTGGAGCAACCGAGAGCACCTGGTTTTCACGCATTTTCAAAGCGGCCAGATCGGGACAGGTTGCCTGCTCTCCCGGGACTTTGGGGGGTGTCTCCCGGGCGCGACCTTTCATTCCCAGAGACAGCAGGCGTCCTTTGTACATCCACTTCTGCAGCTTCTTGACTGTCACCGCGGGAGGCTTGAGGAAGGGGAGCCCCTCCTGGCCGTCTCCTTTGCAGCTACGGATCACCGGGGACCCCGCAGGATCCCCGAAAGGGCTTCCCGAGGTGCAGCCTGGATCCTTGGGGCTGGGAGCCAGGAGGCCGGAGGGCGCCGTGGCCCCCGCGCTGCCTCCGCTCCAGCCGTCCATCCTGCCTCCACGTGGCGGAGGCTCGTCTGGGTCTCCACGCGGGCCGCACCTGATCCAGCTGTCGCTCATCCACCGCTGCAGCGGAGGCGGCTTGGCACCTACTCGGAGGCTGTCGAGGCTTCTGCTGTAGGGCAGCCGCATCCGAGGAGTCCGCCGGCGGCCTCCCCCCGACTCCCTTGGAGGCGACCTGGGCGGGGACACCTGCTGCCAAGGACGGCCGCCGCCTCCCCGCTCCCAGTGGAGGGGGCAGGCTCGGCGGTCCGCTGCGCCGCGGGGGGAAGGCTGCTGGCGCGGAGCCCGGGCTCCAGCAGGGCAGCCGCGGTTCGCCCAGCCCCGGCCGCCCCGCCGCGCGCCCGAGTCAGGGGGCAGGTCGTGCATGGCCTGGATCAGCAGATAATAGGCCTCTCGCAACTGGGTCTGCAGCCTGCCTGTCTCCAGACGGCCACCCTCCGCCCCCGGGGAGGAGCCCGCCGCCGGGGGAGGCGGGGGCCACCGCTCCGCCCCCGCCCCCTGAGGCTTAAGCGCGGACGGATAGCCGCCGGGCAGGTTCTCGTAGTAGTCGGCGTCGTCGTCGTCGTCCTCCTCGCTGGCCTCGGTGCCCCGCGGGGCGCGCAGAGGAGCGCGCGTGAGCCCGCGGCCCGGGGGGGCGGCCTCCTTCCCGCCGCGCTGCCCAGGCCCCAGCGCCCCCGCCGGCTCCGGACGCCCTCCCGGGACCCGCGCTGGCGGGGGCGGCTCCAGGCTCAGCCCTGCTCCGCCTGCATGGCCTCGTAGGGGGGAGATCGAAGCACCCCCGGCGTCTCCCTCAGCAGCCGAGGAGGCCGCCACCGTAGCTGCCGCGGCCGCTCGGAACCCGAGTCCCCCGGTGGCGCGGGGACCCCGCCTTCCCCGGAGCCTGGACAGGGTCCTCCTCAGAGGGTCCGCCATGCCCTCCGCCTCAGCAGCCAGGCTCGCCCCGGCCACCGGGAGAGGTCCGAGCCCCTCGCGGGAGAAAGCCGCGCTCGCGGAGGCGGCTCCCCATGACCGGCGCTGGCCCTCGCGGGCTCCTCACATACTTGGCATAACTCAGCCGCGGAAGGGTGGGGGAGGGCGGCGGCGCCGCAGAGCGCATGCCCCGAAGCCCCGGGCCGCGACGGGGCGAGCGCGCTGCGGGCCGCTGCGCTGGGTTCCCCGGGTGGGCGCGCGGTGCGGGCGAGGCGGCGGCGCAGGGAGGGAAGTGGGAGAGGGTGATTGCACCTAGCGTGGGGTGCAGAGAGAATCGAAACGAGAAAAAGAATGAGTGGGAAGGCGAGGGGGCTCACGACGGGAGCCAGCAAAGTTTGAGTTAGAAAGGGAAAGTGCCCTCCTGGCTGCCACCCCACCACCTTCCCCCTTGCCACCATTGCATGAGGCGTGTCTAAGGCAGCAAGTCCTGGCTTGAGAGAAAACAAAGATTGTTTTGACGGACAAAGTGTTAGTACAGGTGTATCTCACTTAGTGCAATGTGTGCTGGAAACGTTCTGAATCGCTTTAATTACTTGGAGAGTTACCTCTTTAAAGAAAATGTTCAGCGATTCCTTATCAGTAAGAATCCTTTTGTCCAAAAAATAATCATCCCTGGGTCTCTTGTAATCTGTTTTTCTCCCCCTAACCCTGTTTAATTCGTGCTAACACAAAATTCTGACATCACCAAAACTTGTAAAATGGAATGGCAAAGATCACAGTGTCCCCTCCCATCACTGCATTGACACTTCATTTTAATTAAAACAGTGAGTTCAGAAATAATTGCACTGAAATTGAGAAACAGTATTGTTTGAAGCTATCAATGCTCTTGGCCTCCCTGCTGGCTCAAGGGCTTAAGTCACAGCACTATGAAGCTATCCGCAGCCACTGCAGCAGACCTCTCCTGTCTAGCCCTCTGCTCCCCCCTCAGCAGTGTAGTTCAGTAGATTTGCCTGTTCTGCTCCCCACTCTGTGGTGAATCCCCTCACACACACACACACACACACACACACATACCCCTTTGGCCTGCACCCCAGCTCTTGTAGACATAAATAAATAAATCTTAAAAAAACTACCAACAGGGCCTCCCTGGTGGCACAGTGAGTTAAGCAACGCACTGTGAAGCAAACTGCAGCCACTGCAGCAGGAGTTCGATCCCTGCTGCCGGCCAGGGAGGGGACCCACGTGGCACACCAGACCTCTCCTGCCTCACCTGCTGCTCCCCTCAGCAGTGTGTTTCAGTCAATCTGCCTGTTCTGCTCCCCACTCTGTCTCTGGTGAATCTTCTCACCTCCCTGGACTCTGGCCTACACCCCAGCTCTTATATGCATAAATAAATAAAATCTTTTAAAAAAAAACGAACTATCAACACTCTTAAAAAGATTAAATCCTGTGTGCTATGTAGCAGGAAAATATTTCCTGTTGCCACAGATCAATATAGAGCTAACCAGTAATTGTTTTCAGTTACATTATTTTAATGTTTAGATTATAGAAAAGATCTTTGAGTAACACTAATTCCTCAGAGTATGTGCACTATTAAATGCTCAAGAAATAGTTCTTTTTTTTAAGATTTATTTATGCATACAAGAACTGGGGTACAGGTCAGATGTGCGGGCATGAGAGGTTCCACCAGAGACAGAGTGGGGAACGGAACAGGCAGATTGACTGAAACACACTGCTGAGGGGAGCAGCTGGCAAGACAGGAGAGGTCTGCTGTGCCATCTGGGCCATGTGGGTCATGTGGGTCACCTCTCTGGCCAGCAGCAGGGAGTGAATTCTGCTGCAGTGGCTGCATTTTGCTTCATAGTTCATTGCTTAACCCATTGTGCCACAAGGGAGGCCCCAAGAACTATTTCTTGAATAAATGAATGCTTGCGTAACTGAATAATACAAATTAGCCCTAACTTGCCCTGTTTCTAATTATATTTCTTTAAGTGAGTTCTTTTTTGTCCACTATTCAAAGGTTCAGATCTCTGATGATGCTTTCATCTTTATTATCTTTGTTAGTACCTAGCCTCTGCCTCCTGTAATAATTCTACCTGCATCTCTATTTGCAGAAAGTTTACCCATCCTTTAAGACACCACTCAGCTGCTTTTTCTCTGAACCCATGGTTGGTCTCCCAGATGGACACGATCTCCCATTCTTTCAAACTCTGTGAGTACTTTATTCATACCCTCTCATAGTATATTTATTGTTTTTGTCTTATACAAAGCATGCCCTATCTCCCTTACAATAAAATTCGAAAATTCCTTAAGGGCAGAGATAATTTTGTAACTGATTTTTATTCTCCACAGAGCATGTATAAAAATAGCATTTTATATACTGTTCATAATGAATAAGTATTTTTAAATTAGCATCAGTTTTAATTTAGAGGAAACAAATGACTTCAGTTTCCAGTCTGTTACCTAGCTCTCCACTAGACCATGCTACCTGTGTTGTTTAACATCCTTTAAGTGATGAATAAGGAACAGTTTGTTAAATTATCTTAATTTTAATCTCAGAATACTATGAAGTGCTACACTATAATTTACATACATTAGTATTTATAGCTCTATAATATTTTTCCCTTGGAACAAGACCATTTAGTGAATAGTCAAGGCATAACATTATGTCCCAGTGAAATATTCCCACAGGAAATGACTGATAGTAAAGCTGCCAATAATAGTCTCTATAAACACAATGTGATCTCTATCGCAGAAATTGTTTCCATTCCAACTCTAGGTTACACAATCATCTTATTCTTTGTAGTTTACATGGTTGCTAAGAATACGTATTCATCACTTACATACATATGAAATATGAATAGAAAAATATACCTTGAAGATCTCAATTCATCCTTAATTCAACTTGTCAATGAGTGGAGGGGTTGTAAAACTCATTGGCCAAGATAAAATACTGTGCATTGTTCAAAAACATTTCTCATAATCAAGTCTAATATTACACAACACAACTCAACTTAGTGCAACCTTAGAGTGGGGAATGTTCTAGCACATAAATTCCGAATTTGAAAGACATATTTAGGGCGTCCCTGGTGGTGCAAGGGGTTAAGTCTCAGCACTATTGAAGCTATGGTAGCCACTGCAGCATGATTTTGATTTCTGGCCAGGGAGCTGACCCACATGGCATAGTAGACCTCTCCTGTCTCTCCCACTGCTCCTCAGCACTGTATTTCAATCTGTCCACCTGTTGTGCTCCCGACTCTCTCTGGTGAATGCTCTCACCCCCCCAGCACCTCTGGCCTGTACCCCAGTTCTTACATACATAGTGCTGGTACATAGCCTCTTGCACTACCAAGGGGACCCCCAGAATAAGACTTTTAAAATCGATCCAGGCGGGCCTCCCTGGTGGCACAGCGGGTTGAGCGCCACACTATGAAGCATCCATTGCACAGGAGTGCAAGTTCGATCCCCAGCCAGGGAGGGGACCCACATGGCCCAGCAGACCTCTCCTGCCTTGTCCACTGCTCCCTTCAGCAGTGTATTTCAGTAAATCTGCCTGTTCTGCTCCCTACTCTGTCTCTGGTGAATCCTCTCACCTCCTGAGACTCTGACCTGTACCCCAGCTCTTGTATGCATAAAAAAAATCTTGAAAAAAAAAAAAAGATAAAATCGATCCAGGCAACTACTAGTGCCACATAGTTGTGTTTTGTTTTTTGTTTTTTAAAAGATGTATTTATTTACACATACAAGTACTGGGGTACAGGCCAGAGGTGCGGGGAGTAGGGGTGGGAGGATCCACCAGGGACAGAGTGGGGAACAGAACTGAAACACACTGCTGAGAGGAGCAGCGGGTAAGGCAGGAGAGGTCTGCTGTGCCTTGTGGGTCACCTCCCCGGCCAGGGCAGGGATTGAACTTGTGCTGCAATGGCTGCAGTTTGCTTCATAGTGTTGTTTAACCCACTAGCACCACTGGGGAGGCCCTACTGCCACATAGTTTTGAAGGAGGTAAGGGATATTGGTCCAAGAACTATAATTCTAGTTCTGGTTTTTTTTTAAAGATTTATTTATTTATGCATACAAGAACTGGTGTACAGGCCAGAGGTGTGGGGGTGTGGGGGGGCAAGAGAATCCACCAGAGACAGAGTAGGGAACAGAACAGGCAGATTAACTGAAATATGAGGGCGAGGCAGGAGAGGCCCACCTGGCCATGTGGATCACCTGCCCTGCCAAAGGCAGGGATCGAAACCCATGCTGCAGTGGCTGCTGTCTGCTTCACAGTGTGTTGCTTAACCCATTGTGCATTCATGGAGGCCCCTAATTCTAGTTCTAAACTGAAGTGATATAGTAGAAATTATTTGAAAACAGACTGAACTGATTTAAATCTGATTTTAATCTTAACTTGAGTAATCATATATCCAAAAGACCCTGATCACAGAAGTGATTTCTTGTGAGTTGTCAATTCTATACAATTCTCCTTCCTCCTAAAAATCCAGAACTCTTTAACATGGGAAAAACTATCCCACTTCCTGTCTCTACTTCTAGTCATTTATCAATTTCATTAGTTCTAAAATCTGCTTTACTGATTCTCTCTACCATTTTTCTTGGTATTACTTTGGGTGATTTTGTTATTTACAAACAGGGTCCATCTAATGCTCTGGCCCACCAATTTCCTGAATTTCCCTGAAAATCTTATTAGTGGGCCTCTCTGGTGGCCAAGGGGTTAAGTCTCAGTGCTACCACCATAAACAGAAGGCCTGAATTAGATAGACCTGTGTCCCCCCCCCACCCATCCCCCTTCTGTTGCCTGCTGCTCCCCTCAGCAGCGTATTTCAGTCAAACTACCTGTTCTGCTCCCCGTTAATTCTCTTACCCACCCCACCTCTGGCCTATACCCCAGTTCTTCTATGCAAAAATAAATAAAATCTTAAAAAATAGGGGTCTCCCTGGTGGCACAAGGGGTTGAGCGCCACACTGTGGGGCTTCCGCAGCCACTGCAGCATGAGTTCAATCCCCCGGCCAGGCGGGGGATCCACATGGTGAAGAGACCTCTCCTGCCTCACCTGCTGCTCCCCTCAGCAGTGTATTTCGGTGGATCTGCCTATTCTACCACTCTGTCTCTGGTGAATCCTCTCACCTCCCGTGACTTTGGCCTGTATCCTAGCTCTTGCATGCATAAATCTTTTTCTAAAAAATCTTTTAAAATAATAAAAAATAAATTTTAAAAGATCTTATGACCTACCTGAAGCCCACAATTCCAGAGTCATACATTACACTTAGTCTTAATCAATAGCTGCAAATTCTCCAAACACACTTTCCTGTTTTCTAGCTCGTTCCCTCCCACAACGAGACTCCCATTTTGATACTACTAATCCTTCAGTCTATCCCCTCACTTCTGTCTTTTCTTCCTTACTTCTAGTTAAGATGGCAAGGTCTGGGCCTCCCTGGTGGCACAGTGGGTTAAGCAAAGTGGGTTAAGCAAACCGCAGCCACTGCAGCACGAGTTCGATCCCTGCCGCCAGCCAGGGAGGGGACCCACAAGGCCAGCAGACCTCTCCTGCCTCACCTGCTGCTCCCCTCAGCAGTGTGTTTCAGTCAGTCTGCCTGTTCTGTTCCCCACTCTGTCTCTTGTGAATCCTCTCACCGCCCTCGGCTCTGGCCTGTACCCCAGCTCTTGTATGTATAAATAAATAAATCTTAAAAAAAAGATGGCAAGGTCCTTGCAAAATCACTCCCTGTATACATCCCAAACTCTCTCTCCCCCCTTTTCCCTTTGTTCTACTCACTTAAGAAACCTCAGCTCTTGTTAAAACAAACGTTCTCACACACTTTGCATTGATAACTGGATGACTTCCTGTGGCAGAGGGAAAGCACCTCACAAATCTCAGGTAATCCCTCCAGCTGTGAGACTACTCAGCTACATATCCTGAGCCCATCCATTCTCTTAACTGTCTGACACCACCACCCTCTCCTCATCCTTAGTTATCTCTTTTCTTTTTGCTACACTGAAATGACAGAAATACTCAGGGGGAGAATATCCTTATCCTTTCACTACGAAATGTCACCAATTAGTATTATTTGTTCTTTGATAGTTTGTCTCCCCCACTGTGACCCCACTGGACTTCCTCTGCCCCCTCATAACTGGTAAATGTCCCTTGTACCTCGCTGAGACCAACTCTGACATCCTCTTCTCTCTTCTCTTCCTCATCACCCTCCAGCCATATTGGCCTCTAGCTCCTCCAAACACTGCTTCAGAGCCATCGTGTTTGCTGTTCTTTCTGCCTGAAGTGATTCTGAATGACTTACTTCCTCCCTTCATTTAGGTCTTATATTGTAACAGGGCGGTCCCCCAAAAAAGGGGAAGTTCCAAAATCCTAGTTCCACCCTAAATAGGGTAAAGCTAAGCAAAAATAAAAAAATGCTAGAGAGAGGAAATAGGAAGACAGAAAGAAAGGAGAAAAAAAAAAAAACAGGATAGAGAGCAGCAAGGAGATGTGGAGGAAACACGTAAAGCAAAGGGACATGTGAAAAAACTGCGCTTGCTTTTTAGTCTTAGACTAGTTAAAACAGATGTGGGTGATACCCGTAGAAAGCTTAATCCTGGCAGCTTTCATCTTAATTTTAATTTTGCTCTTTTCCTCCCAAATTTGTCTGACTCTTTCTGACCCTTTTCTATGGGTCTCCACTAAAAAAATCCTTTAAACTTGTGGCAGGCTTTTGGGCCTTGCTTTGGGCCAATCCTATTCAGCTCAACTTTTACCCTCAAGGAGATGAGTAACTTTAAATGCTTAACTTAGTAACTATATTCTTTGTCCTTTCTATATTATACCCTAATTATATTAAAGTTCCTTTCCATTAAAGGCCTTATAGGTTTGTCTTAATGCAGCAGATAGCAAAACCCATTGAAAAAAAACAAGTTTAAAAATTCTGAGGTGCCCCTCTCCCTGCCTGTAACAATTTCACATCTTACCTCTTCAGTAAATCCTTCTCTGATCACCCTAACTAAAATAATACCCCTGACATTTCCCATCCATTCATTTTGGTTTTTCTTTTTTGTTATTTACTTACTACTTAATATAATGTTAGATATCTATGATACCACCCCATGCTGTAACCTCACCTTGCAGAACAATCCCCCAGGTATTGGTGTCTTATACTTTTGTTGAGGGGATGTGTGGTTTTCTTGCCCAAGAGCAAGTTAATGGATGTTTTTATTTCCTCTGTGTTAATACTGGTTTACGGTTGTTTTGCTGCATATGTTAGGAGGATCAAAGAAGATAATAGTCAATATAGATGAATCTTGAAAGCATTACACAAGGTGGGTGATGTCAGGCACAAAGGGCCACACATTCTTTGATTTCATTTATACAAATTGCCCAGAATATGCAGATCCTTGAAGAAAAAGGTAAATCAGTGGTCTCCAGTGTTAGAGTCAGAGTTTATGTCTAAACTTAGCTGACTGAAACTTGAAAAATGACCTACAGGCCTTATCTAGTAGGTCAGCTGGTCCCATACCTTAGGCTCTCTTGGGCAGTTAAGGGCAGGGCAGATGAAACAAGAATGTTACCTTAGTATCTACTAGGTCAGCTGATCCCATACCTTAGGCTCTCCTGGACAGTTAAGGGCAGGGCTATGAAATAAGAATGTTATCTTAGAATGTGCACCCAGGTATGGGGCAGAAGCCTGAGCCCGCCAAAAATGGATCTTCTGTAAGTTTAAAAATTTGAAACTTGTCTCTCTTTAAAGCTATTTGCCGTGCTCATTGCGCGGGCTTTGATCTCTCAGCCTATTGGCTAAATTGGCTCTAAAAGCTCACCTCTACTTCCTCTCTGGGTCGATTGTCTCAGCCAGACCTGCGTGTCACGGTTGAACGGTCGGCCCCAGCATGCTGGCGTAACTAAAGCTCTACATGACCATTGCAGCCCTGTGTCCGCTCTTTGTTCTTTTGGGGTGCCCATGGAAACTCGGTACTTTACACCAGGAGCTGGGGGAAGGGGAACAGAGGTATGATTGCTAATGTGTATGGATTTCTAGAATTGGATTGTAGTGCTGGATGCAAACCTTGTAAATGTACTAGGAACCGCTTAATGGCACACTTTACATTTAAATTGTATCTCAATTTTTAAAAAGGAAGCACTATTTTCTTGCCCTTTTATCTTTAACTATAGTCTCAGCTAATATTCCTGGAAAATCTCAATGAAAATATGTCTTAAAGAAACCTTTAATTGAAGGTTGGAGATGCAAATAAGAATAGCTTTCTCAAAGCTATTTCACTGGGCGATTGCTATTGAAAATCAGAAATTCACTTGAGGAGATAATAGTCAATGTAGATGAAACTTGAAAGCATTACCCAAAATGAGTGAAGTTAGGCACAAAAGGCAACACATTGTTTTTCAATAGAGCATTTAGTGCTGTGTATGCAACAAACAAATGCTAATGGCTTAAAGCCTACTTTCCTCTATCAATTACCAAATTAATTCATACCTAGATTTACAAAATTAAATAAAAAGAAGTTTCTGAACCCCTCAATCTCACTACCACCAAGCAATCAAAAATAAAACATTTCAGCATTTGGAAATAACAACTTCCTTTCAATTCCTACTGAAAACTTATGGCTCTCTCATGTGAACAACACCAAAAGAACATTACTTACACTTAAAAGCAATAAACAACTGAGAAAAACCATAATTACACTGAAAGAGAGAAGAAAGTAAACAGATGTTTAGCCTTTGTATTCTTCCACTGGAGGATTTTCTCTAAGGGGCAGGGTAAAAAGTAACATATTACCTACCTAACATTTTGGAATAGCCTGGAACCAGTTTGAAGGAAAAACACAAAAGCAGTCTGATAACTTTTCTCCTGATTAAAATTAGCTTCGAATTACTCAATTATATATTAAGAGGAAATTTTAGGTAAGTACTAATTTCTTTTCTTTTTTTTTTTAAGATTTATTTATTTATTCATACAAGAGCTGGGGTACAGGCCAGAGGCGCGGGAGTTGAGAGGGTTTACCAGAGAGAGAGTGGGGAGCAGAACAGGCAGATCACTGAAATACACTGCTGAGGGAAGCAGCAGGAGAGGCAGGAGGGGTCTCCTATGCCATGTGAGTACCCTCCCTGGCCAGGGATCGAACTTGTGCTACTATGTTGTGGATGCTTCACAGTGCGGCACTCAACCCACTGTGCCACCAGGGAGGCCCTAAGTACTTATTTCTTAATTATTTCAGGTAATCCAGAAGGAATGCTAGGCTATTTTATATTATAAAATCTATGTTCATTTTCATAGCAACAGATGCTACTATTAATAGTTTTACTTTTAAAAAGATCAGGTTTTTTGTTAAGTAAACTACATGCACTCTTTTTGGTAAAGATTTTTATTTTTATTTATCTATGCATACAAGAACTGGGGTGTAGGACAGGGTGGGGGGTGGTGAGCGTATTTATCAGAGACATAGTGGGGAACAGAACAGGCAGATCTACTGAAATACACTGCTGAGGGGAGCAGCAGGCAGTGAGATAGGAGAGGTCTGCTGTGCCAGGTGAGTTAGCTTCTAGGCCAGATATCAAACTCCTCCCATAGTGGCTGGCAATAGCTTAATAGCTCTGACTTTAACCCCTGCACCACCAGGAAGGCCCTAAAAAAGTTTTTAAAGTCACATGTTTTCAAAGGGTTATAGATAAGTAAATCAAAATGATAAAAGATTTAACTTTATGTATATTTGGGATACTTACAAATCACACCAGAAAGTTGGGACAATTTCTTTGCTCTGAAAACTTCTGCCTCTGCTTACGAATCACATAACAAGGCACTACTTGTCAAAGAAATTCTTTTTTCATTATGCTTTCCTTGAACACAGTTTTGTGCTGTTCTTTCCATCCATAGGGCCCAACATTAGACATCTTTTGAAACCTGGACATAGGTCTCAAGTCACATTCTTGTCACAACATACTCCTGACCATTCTTATTAAACAGCATGTCCAAGAGTTAATGAAGTTCTTTCACACACTAATAGTAGATTCAGGGTCCTCCCTGGTGGTGCAAGAGGTTAAGTGGCAGTATTATGAAGCTGTCAACAGCCACTCCAGCATGAGTTAGATCCCTGGGCAGAGAGGATCACCCACATGGCACAGCAGTCCTCTCCTGCGTCTCCTGCTGATCCCCTCAGCAGTGTACTTCATTCAGTCTGCCTGTTCTGCTCCCTATTATGTCTCTGTTGAATCCTCTCAACCCCCTCCCCGCCACACATACACCTCTGGCCTGTATCCCCATTGCTTGTATGCATAAGTAAATAAATCTTTTTTAAAAATAGTAATCTGTTATCAATTTCATGATCCAAATAGCTAATATCAAAGGTGATCATAAAATTCTTTCTCTTGCCTGATTTTTTTTATCATTATAGTCTCAGTGTCAACATAAACCTCCTGAATTTTATAAATAATGTAGTCTTTTTACTTGACCTCTTACTCTGATTCTCACCAAATATCGTTGCAACCTCACTCACATAAAATAGCTGAGATCCAGAAAAGGAAAATCATTTCGTCATGGTTACTCAGGCTGGGAGCACCCAAGCCCAGTTCTATACAAAGTCCTTCATATTTAAAGCATTTTTTGTTTTTTGTTTTTTAAAGTGAAGCTTTCTTTAAAATCACAGGTAATTTGGAAAATATAGAAGAACAAAGGGGAAAAAACTTCACATACTCCTCCCCCCACATCCCTAACCATAACTATTAAAGCAGAATTCAACTGCACATAGAGACTAGTTGCTGGGAAACCGCTTTTCAATATTTCTATGATAGAAGAAGTAATATTAAAATAATACTTTGATAATACAAAACATCCTAGAGTAGGACATTTTATTATAAACATTGATATACTATGTGTTCCAGTGTATTTGATCTAATATGTCTGAGGTAGGAAAAGTAAAACCCATTCTTTTTCAATAAATTTTATTTATTTCTGTATACAAAAACTGGTGTACAGGTCAGAGGTGTGGGGGATGGTGAGAGGATTTACCAGAGACAGAGTAGGCAACAGAACAGGCAAACTGACTGAAATACACTGCTGAGGAGAGCAGTGTGTGAGACAGGAGAGGTCTGCTGTGCCATGTGAGTCACCTCGTGGCATACAGTGCTGTGGCTGTGGATGTTTCATAGTGTGGTACTTAACCCCCTTGTGCCACTAGAGAGGCCCTGAAAACTTATTTGAAAGCAGTCAATTCAAATACCCATGCTGCTTCTACCAGGGTCTCTTTAAATTACATTAAAAAATACTTTTCATCAAATGCACAAGTTCACTAATCTGAAACCTTTTTTTTTTTTTAACTATGCAGACCAGTCAGCAACCTCATAATTACATACCCAAAGATTATTCAAATAAAAAGGGAACAAAGCTCCTAAACAAAGTTCAATGCCTAAGTCAAGACTGCCTGGAGGTATGAGAAGTTTTATGTCTCTGTTTACCACAAGAGTAGATTAAATAAATGCATATTTAATATATGAATCATAGGTATGTTTGGTCCACACATAGCAGACAGAAGCAAGAGAATTCTTTCTCTGATAAAATTTTGAACATACACCCACAGGTCCAGATCGTTTCCCCTAGAATAAGTCATGACAAATGCAGTAAAGTATCTATGAAACCAAAGACAAACTAGAATGTGGGATGTTGTGGTTCTGGGTGAAATTCTACTCAATCTCTTAATTTCCAACACAGAATACATTCAAAACCTATGTAAGGATTTTGACAAGTAAACAGTAGCAGTTAAACTGGAGCAGACCAGAGTTCAGAAGACCACCAAGTTAATGACAGAACTGCCTTCTTTTTCCTTTCAGTACCCCAACCTGAATGCAATGCAATCTTACCCCTGGAAGTAACACAGGGACCCAGAAAGGGAGAATTCTAGGAGAAGCCCTCTTGTTCTCTCTTGGAGATAGGAGGGAACTCTTGATGCTTACAGAAAGCACAAAACTCATTGGGGTGTCTTTTTTTCTGGTGCCTTGTGCTCCAGCTCCCTAGCAGTCCTGTGATGGTGATGTTGGAGGACACAGTGGGGTCCTGCAGAAGCCTACACTGAAAGGGAAGCAAACTTTTCTCTGAACAGCAGAGCTATGGCCCCAAGGCAGTGCTTCAAGCCCCCATTGTTTTATTCTCTCTTCCCACCCTTGTGTGGCTGGGCCCTGGATACAAGTATAGTCATAGAAACATGCTGCAGAGCAAGGTAACTAAAACCTCAACTTGGTGACCTAAGAGTTCTTAGGGGAGCCCTACAGATCTGGGAAGAACATGGGAGATTGTTCCATAAACTGGATGTTGTGTTTTCGCACTCAATTCACATGTTGAAATGTTGATGGTATTAAGAGGTAGGGTCTTTGGGAGGTGAATTAGGTCATGTGAGTGAAACCCTCATGAATGTGGTTAGTGCCCTTATCCAAAAAAAAAAAAAAAAAAAAAACCCCAGAGAACTCCTTCACCCCTTCCACTATGGGAAGACACAGGGCAAAGACAGCAATCTGTGAACCAAGAAGTAAACCCACATCAGACACCAAATCTGCTGGTACCTTGATCTTGGATTTCCCACTCTCCAGAATTGTGAGAAATAAATATTTAATCCATCCAGTCTAAGGTGTTCTTGTTACAGCCACCCAAGCAGACTGGCATGAATGTACATCTGAGCCACCAATGAGTTATGTACATGTGGATCTAATCTTAATCAACATACCAAAAGTTCTGAGAACTGGTTAATAAATACACCATCTTCCAGGTCCACCACCAGATGACTCATTTGTAGGACTGATCTAAACTGCTACAAAGAGCTGAGCTGACACTGATTGAAACCAGACTCCACAGAGGGTAATTGGCTGAAATAATCACCATTGTGAGGCAAACTGAAAATTTAGTGAAAGAGGACTCTATTAAAGAGGTTATTTAGAGACAAACAGAGAATCCCAGTTTCTCTACGAGACTAGACCCCGACCTCAGGGTTTCTAACTTAGGTTTATATAGTTAAGTTAGTATCACAAAAAAAAAAAAGGCTGTTTTTTTAACAAAGGGGAGAAGACATCTTCTAACATTTGCAATTAACTAAAGGAGGTTGGTTTCTAGCAAACTTAGCTAATTGATAAAGGGGAAATATGGTTCATAATTTTAAAGCAATGGCTTGATCTTATAGAGCTAATTTAACTAGAGCTTTCTATGTTTGGGAAGATGTATGGACCAAAGGTTATTTGAATCTCTTATCCTAAAAGTACCACTGTAGATTTAAGGATGTAGTCAGATGGTTATCTCATATTCCTTCTTCCTACAACTTTCAACCATGAAGGGGCTAGATTTGTGGACTTTGGGGACATTTCCTTTTTTTCCTCACTATGGATCCTTCACATCAAAAAAGCTATCAGTCTGCTGCTGACTCCAACCTCTTGAGGTAACCCCGGAAGGACAGAGGAGACATTTCCCAATAAGACCAAACAGAGAATTTTCCTTCCTTGGTTCACAGTGCATTGAGACCTACATTTTTAAAAACATTTATATGATTTAATGATAGAAGCTATTTTTATTTTATTATTTTTTAAGTGTGTGTGTGTGTGTGTGTAGAACTGGAATATAGGCCAGAGATGTAGGAGGTGAGAAGATTCACCAGAGACAGAGTGGGAAGCAGAACAGGCAGATCTACTGAAATACACTGCTGAGCGGAGCAGCAAGTGAGATAGTGGAGGTCTGCTGAATACATGTGGGTCAGCTCCCTGGAGATCAAACTCATGCCATAGTACTGATAGCACTGAGACTTAACCCTTAGCCACCAAGGAGGCCTAGATACCTACATTTTAACTAGCAAGATCAATTGTCTGTTGAAAAAAAAGAAATAAATTAACATTCTCTGTAAGACTTAAGTAAGAGTTTCAGAAAATAATACTCAATACACACATGATAGGACTCCCTGGTGGCACAAGGGGTTGAGCCCCACACTAGGAAATTTGTTCCTGGGCCAGGGAGGGGACCACATGGCACAGCAGACCTCTCCTGTCTTGCCTGCTGCTCCCCTCAGCAGCATTTTTCAGTTAATCTGCCTGTTCTGCTCCCTACTCTGTCTCTTGTGAATCCTCTCATCCCCACACATCTCTGTCCTGTACCCCAGTTCTTGCATGCATAAATAAATAAACAAAAGTTTAAAAAAATACACACATGATACAACCAAAATTGTTAATGGTACAAAGAACCAAAAGAAAAAATCTTCCCTGAAGAAAGACAATCAATAGACACCAATACCAACCTGATGCAGATGTTAGAATTATCTGACAAAAAGTTTAAAACAGTTATTAAAATTAATGCTTCAACAAATAATTGCAAGTACTCTTAAAACAAATGGAAAAATAGCCTCAACAAGGAAACAGAAGACATAAAGAACAACAAAGTAAAAATTTTAGAATTAGAAAATAATAGTGACCAAAATAAAAACTCTCACTGGACAAGCTCAAAAGAATGCAGATGACAAAGAATCAATGAATTTGAAGGCACGTCAACATAAATTTTCCGATCTGAACAATATATTTTAAGAAAATGAACAGACTTTGAAGATCCTATGTTTTAATAGCAAAAGACCTAACATTCACATCAGAGGTCCAGGAGGAGAATGTGGTATGGTGAGAAATAGTTGAGTTATAACTGAAAATTTTCTAAATTTGACAAAAGACATAAACATGGAGATTTAAGAATCAGATAACTTCAAATAGTATAAAGCCAAAGAAATCCATGGCTACTCTTCAAAATTAGCTTACTGAAAACGACAAAGAAAAACATCTTAAAGGCAGCTAAATCATTACCTATATTTGGACTGCGGCTCAAATGACTGCAAATTTTCATCCACACCATGGAAATTAGAATAAGGTAGCACAATACTTTTCAAGTGTTCAAAGACCTATCAACTCAGAATATAAAGTCATCTAGATATTTTTCAGGAAAAAAAAAGATGAAATAAAAACTTAATCAAAGTAGAACTAAGATAATTTATTATAGACCAGCTCATTGAGAATTTCATTTCATTTTATTTATACATACAAGAACTGGGGTGTAAGCCAGAGATGGGGTGGTGGTGAGAGGATTCATCAGAGACAGAGTGGGGGAGAGAAGAACAGGCAGATCTACTGAAATACACTGCTAAAGGGAGCAGTGGGTGAAACGGGAGAGGTCTGCTGCACCATGTGGGTTAACTCCCTGGCTAGGAATAGAAATCAGGTTGCAGTGGCTGGGGATAGCTTGATAGCACTTTAACCCCTGCACTACCAGGGAAGCCTTTAACCCCAGGGAAGTCTTGGTGAAGAATTTTTAAAGAAACTTCTTCAGGGCCTCCCTGGTGGCGCAGTGGGTTAAGCAATGCACTATGAGGCGGACCGCAGCCACTGCCACCGCAGCTCGAGTTAGATCCCTGCTGCTAGCCAGGGAGGGGACCCGGGGACCCACCCATGTGGTGCGGCAGACCTCTCCTGCTGTGCCAGCTGCTCCCCTCAGCAGTGTACTTCAGTTGATCTGCCTGTTCTGCTCCCAGCTCTCTGTGGTAAGTCCTCTCACCACCACCCCCACACCTCTGGTCTGTACCCCAGTGCCTGTAGGCATAAATAAATAAATCTTAAAAAAAAAAAAAAAAAAAAAACTTCTTCAGATAGAAGAAAAATGAAGATGCCAGAAAGAAAAGAAACNCCCCCCCCCCCCCTCTGGTCTGTACCCCAGTGCCTGTAGGCATAAATAAATAAATCTTAAAAAAAAAAAAAAAAAAAAAACTTCTTCAGATAGAAGAAAAATGATGATACCAGAAAGAAAAGAAACTTGATTACTGTAGACAATCTTTTACATTTAATCATTTTTTTTTTTTGCATGGTTGGATTTTTGGTGAACTACTTAATTGTTGTCTCTGTGTTCATTTGTTATTCTGTTTCTCATTTTATCCCTCTTTTAGCTTTTTCAACATTGTTTGGTATTAACTTATCTATGGTGATTTTGATTTTATTTCTGTATAATTTTAGAAAGTAAATTTCTAGAGCTATATATAATATATATAATTTTTCAGAATCCACTTAAAATTAGTATCTGATCATTTCAAGTGGGATATCTTGAAATCTATCAATATATATAGTTTCTCTTACCTTTCTTTTATAATTATCTTAGTTCTTACATTTATATACGCTGAAACCCCATCAGAAAATGTTACAGTTTTTGCTTTCAACCATCAAAAATATTTTGATAGGAAGAAAAAAGAGCAATCTATTATATTTACCCAGATATATACCATTTCTATTGTTCTTCAATGACAGCATCTGGCAGAATGGATTGGATACTTTCCCCTCAACAGGGCTTCCCCAACAATCTGCATTTTGCAAGTATTCTCACCCTTGTCCTACTGCTGATCTACTTTGCTCCCAACATTTTACCTACTGGAAACTCACCTGAGTTTCTATCTGAAACTATATTTCCTAGTAGGAAATATAGACAAATTCCTAGCTTCCTTTTCCATATGGAACTTAATGGAGGAGAAGTAGCATTTATGGATATACTACTGTGCCAAGCACTATATCATATATCATCTCATTTATTCCTCATAATTCTGAGAAATAAGACTCACTACCTACACTCTCTGAGAATTAGGGCTTACTACCCTTACTTTACAGATGAGAAATCTGAAACTCAAGAAAGGAAAGTACTTCACCCAGGGTCACAGAACTATTAGAATTACTGTTAGAACTATGAGATATGAGGTTATTTTTAAAATCCACAATAAAAACATTCATTTGATTCCAGAGCCTATTTTCCCTTTATACCCACCTTCTTCCCCAAACACCAGGTTGGTTTTCTCCCTACTCTAACCACAGTCTTTACCCTTACTTAGTTTATCAAATGATCTCTTGGGTTTTGGCTATTGTCTTCAGGAAATCTAAACCAGGTCATTGATGTTCTTGGAGAAAATACCCAACAAGAAGTCAAAAGACTTCTGATTTACACTGGTATGGGAAGACTTGGCAAAGGAGGCAGGAACCAAATGTTGGCTGGATAGAAATGAATGGGAAGGCATCCCTGCCAGTGGAACAACTGGTGGAATGAACAAAGGCAAAGAACAGACTGTGCATGGTCCCAAGGGGTCTGCTTCAATTAGAATGTGGGGTTATTTGCTGGGTAAAAGGAAATGGAATTAGGGGTTTAATACCCTATCAGGAGGAATGTCTAAGTCAAAGCTGTGTATAAAAAAATAAGTGAGTGCTTTTTCCCCAAATGGAAATCACAAAGAAATAAGTAGTAGTTACTGCCAAGAACCATCAAGGCTGAGGGAAAGCAAAGATTTCATTCCATAGCATTATGTTAACAAAAGAATGAACCAGACTATAAACTAATTCATGTAAACATTCCAAAACTGCTCTTGGAGAAACAGAGTTTGGTATGCTAAAATCTTCAAGAAAACTAGTGAATGAGGTCAAATACAGGCCAGACAGAAAAGCACATGGGAATTAGGAAGATAAGTTATAACTAAAAAGGCAATCAATGAAGAGTCCAGCAGAAATCTCACTTTGGCAAGATGTGGGGCAAGTATTCACCAACATCAGCAAGATGAATAACAGCAAGCACAAAAGCTGACCTTGAACTCATAATTTAATGAAAGCTTTTTAGAAAAATGCAATGGTTTTCTCTCCAAACATCCTAGAAATGTAAAACTCCATCCTGGCACTGCAATTAGGACACATAGAAGTGAACCTTTCATCATAAATATTGTACCCTTTAAATGGGCAGGCACTTCTCACTAATAAAATAAGAAGGATCACTAGTAATTTCTGATCACTTGTGGCCAAAAGAAAGGAAGGGAATGATATTCTTGGCCTTTGAAAGATAAGCAGTGAATAAAACTTTCTTGCTTGGTTCATTTAGTCATGTCTTTTGAACAAAAGAAATACTTTTCAAAAATACAGATGGTTTTATTGGCATAGTGCAATGTTTCAGGATTATGTACTTAATTAGAGACAGAATGTTGGTGCTGAAAACTGCTTGATGTAGTCATACCTAATTCCATACAAAATTCTAAATGTGGGAGGTTTTTTTTGCCACTCCTTTCCACATCTCCACATTTTTCATGACTGACCCCAAATGCATCTTCCCTTTGCATTCATCTTACCTTTCTCTCCTTAAGCTCTTCAGGATCTTATTGCTCACAGAATATATTCCAGACTTCTTTCCTTAGCCTATAAGGGTCTGCAAGATATGACTTCTGCCTGCCTTTCTACCGTCACCTCACAACACTCTGTCCCTCACTCTCCAGCCATGCTGGCCATCTGAAAAGCATTTTCTGTTCAGAGACTTTGCACAAGCTCATCCTCCTGGTCTCAGCCCAAGTGCCACTGTAATAAGGAGTCTCGAGTCAATACAAATATCACAAAACAGTAATTAAAGTAAAATATAACATATATAATAAATAATTATATATCTATATTTTTAAAGATTTATTTATGCATACAAGCACTGGGGTACAGGCCAGAGGTGTGGGGGGTGAGAGGACTCACCACAGACAGAGCTGGGAGCGGAACAAGCAGATCAACAGAAGTACACTGCTGAGGGGAGCAGCAGGCACAGCAGGAGAGGTCTGCCTCGCCATGTGGGTCCCCCACTGCCCGGTAGCAGGGACTGAACTCGTGCTGCAGTGGCTGAGGTTTGCTTCATAGTGCATTGCTTAACCCACTGCACCACCAGGGAGGCCCAATAATTATATTTTTAAAGATTTATTTTTATTTATTTATGCATACAAGAACTGGGGTGTAGGCCAGAGGTGTGGGGGAAAGAGGATTCACTAGAGATAAGAGTAGGGAGCAGAACAGGCAGATCTGCTGAAATACACTGCTGAGGGGAGCAGCTGGCAAGACAGGAGAGGTCTCCTGCACCATGTGGGTTAGCTCCCTTGGCTGATGGTGGAACTCATGATGCAGTGGCTTAGCACTGAGACTTTAAGCCCTGTGACACCAGGGAGGCCCCAATAATTCTTTTTTAATATATTTCACTTGTTTACTGTCTATCTCTCCAAATAGGATATAAATTTCATAGAGTAGGGACTAAACACATGTAGAACCCAATATTCTTTTTATTTCAACGCAAATATTTTTTTCTATCCTCAGAGTAAGGCACCTGGTCAATAGATGGTGAATGAATGTATGAATGAATGAATGGGTAAATGAGAAAGAGTAACATTAAGAGGCAGACTAAGTAATATTACAGGCAGGCTATAAATCAGATTAAGACTTAAAAAAATCGATTCAAAACTCAGATAACACTTCAAGAAATTCATGAAGTCAACAATGAGCTGTCATTTATAACCCTTAAACTTTTATTTGTTGCAGGACCACAAAACAAGGCCCCTGTTGGTTCAAGTTGTTAAAAAATAACTTGTTTGAAAGTCACTCATTTAATATTAAAACTGCAGCAATTTTTTATTTGAAAACCTGACAATACTTGCAACTGTTCTATCACAGAGCTAATGATAGGAACAAGTAATTGTGAAGTTCTTCCAAATAGACTACAATTCACTAAATAATCCCTTTAAAATTCTGTTTTGGAGGCCTCCCTGGTGGTACAGCGGGTTAAGCAACGCTCTATGAAGCAAACCCGCGGCCACTGCGGCATGAGTTCAGTCCCTGCCACCGGCCAGGGAGAGGACCCACATGGCACGGCAGACCTCTCCTGCCTTGCCCACTGCTGCCCTCAGCAGTGTACTTCAGTCCAATCTGCCTGTACTGCTCCCCACTCTGTCTCTTGTGAATCTTCTCTCCACCCCATACCTCTGGCCTGTACCCCAATGCTTGTATGCATAAATAAATAAATATTAAAAAATAAAATACTGTTTTGAAAAAAGGAGGAACAAATAGCTCATTGTTTAATGTGGTTAATTAACTGTTTGATTGCAAGGTAGTCAGTTCTATTGCAGTAGATCTTAAGAAGGGTAGCCTACCACATATATTAAATGTTGAATTTTTTTTTTAAAGATTTATTTTATGCACACAAGAGCGGGGATACAGGCCAGAGGTGGGGGCGGTGAGAGGATCCACCAGAGACAGAATGGGGAGCAGAACAGGCAAACTGACTGAAACACACCACTGAGGGGAGCAGCAGGCAAGGCAGGAGAGGTCTGCTGTGCCATGTGGCTCCCCTCCCTGACCAGGGACAGGGATTGAATTCATGGTTTGCTTCATAGTGCATTGCTTAACCCACTGCGCCACCAGGAAGGCCCAAATTCTGAATATTTTAAAAATAAGCTGTATATGTAACTTCTACTTTGTTTTGTAGAATATTGATGCTAATAAATAGTCACTGGAATACACATTAAGGGAGATGATGTTTTAATAGTTTATATCATTGGTGATAATGAGCTGAGACCTGAGCTGGTGGAACAGAATAATATAGTTGTTCCTCCCCATTTCAAAAAAGGAATGTTATTCTGATAAGGACTTTGTTATTAGAAAGTGCTAACTACTAGAGATAGTAAAATATTTACAACTTATTGAATAAAGTCCTTTTCTTTTAATTACTGTTTTTCCCAAAATAATGTCAAAAATGGCCTTCATAATAATAACTTACATTGATAGTACCTTCATTTTTTTTTTTTAACCCAATCTGTTTCCATTTTAGGAATGAAAGTGCCAAATCTAGTTTGGATTTTACTTTCCAATCATGAACATAGTTCACTCCAATTTTTATTTTCACAAATTTAAAACACTTCTCTGAACTATCAAGAAAAAATGTGAAATTAATGTCTGTCCTTTAATGGAAGCATTAAGATTGTAAATCATGGCAGGTAGAGGGGGTAAAAGTCATTTCTAATCCCCAAGAACAGAACCCTTGAGCTCATAGTGAAGGACAGCTATCAAGTGCACGTGCTGGTTTGTTATTTTAAGGTTACTCTAGAGAGCTGGGGTTATAGGGAGGGCCTTGTTCTCACTGGCGGTTATAAATAAAATTTGAATCATTATATCATCTCTTAAGAGGTGGTATAATAGAAATACCAGGCATAGCATCAAGTATAGCAATGTACACAAGCACCTCTCTAAATATATGTCTTGGGATTGCTGCTAAGCCAGGTAATCAGGGGCATTACCACTTTTGCTAAGGCATATTTGTGTGACAGATTAGACCCTGTTCAGACACCTATTTACAGGTCAAAGCCTGCAGGCCTTGAAAAGAGAAAGCTGGGAGCTCACCCAGCCTGGCCTCCAGCTCTCAGGCAGCTGTGTAATCCCACTCAACCTGTTTGGCAGCTCCCTCAGTGAGTGCTGCAGCTTGCAGATAAGACCCTCTGGAAAGTCTGATAGCCCTGGTCAGTAAGGAAACTACATAGAGTAAGTGGAATTCTCCACAACAGCAAAACAGATTCTCTCATTTGAAGAAGTCTATTACCCAGTCATTACAGAGAGCCCTTTGAATAAAATTTTTGTTAAGAAAGACAGATGACAGTTCTTTGCCAAATCCTTAAGTCAGATGCAAATCTTAAGCTTATCTTGATCGTCAGCAACCATTGATTACCTGTTGCATCACAAGCAAAATGAGTCAGATAGCCAAAGAAACAATGCTAACATTGGATTTCCACAGCTCTTTCAGCAACTGGGAGGTGCAGAAGAGAGAAAACACAAATACATCCCTCATTGTGGAAAAAAAAAAATTACTGGAACACAGGGCCTCCCTGGTGGCACAGGGATTAAGTCTCAGTGCTATCAAGCTATTACCAGCCACTGTGCCATGAGTTCAAACCCTACCAGGGAGCTAACCCATAAGGAACAGCAGACCTCTCCTATCTCACCCATTGCTCCCTCCCCTCAGCAGTATATTTCAGTTGATCTGCCTGTTCTGCTCCCCACTCTGTCTCTGGTGAATCTTCTCACCCCTGCACCTCTGGCCCACATCCCAGTTCTTGTATGCATAAATAAATAAATAAATCTTTTTTAAAAATTTGCTGGAACACAGTACTCAAGAAAACCATGAAGGTGTTTCAGGCAAAGAAGAAAAGGATAAGTGGGTAGACAATGGTAAGAGGGCTGGAATGTGGAAGCACAGGGAGAGTCAGACAAGAAAAAAGTGTGGTGTTGGTATCTGATCAGGCTGTGTGGAGCCCTCAGGAACTTGCTCATTGTAACCGCTCCAGGGTTTGTTCTGAGAGTGCTTTCCTTACTGTCCTTTCTCTTATCACACCACTTTTTAGTTGAAGGGGCAGAATTCCTTTCAGACTTATGATTTAGCTTTTCATTCATAAACAGTATTCCCTGTAGTTTCACATACATATGAATGGACTCACAAGGAATAACTGAAAACACTATAAATTCTTTGTGTTGAGGCCATAGAAAGACACGTGATCTCACAATAAATGTGTCATAATATTCTATTACAACACAGTACAAATTCAAGGAAGTAGGGTAAGGAAATAAATTTTTCCCCGCCCCCCCCCAATAAGGAAATAAATTTATAGCAGTCCTCCAAATATGAGGAGAAATCTAGAGTATAAGGATGTCTGTCAATGTCAATGAAGAAAGAAAAATCTTAGGATTTCATTGAAGCATGGAAAAAAAATAAATCTTTTAACAAATGTTGCTCTTTTGAATCAGTGAAAATTTTCCTCTTTAACAGAAACTCAGGTCAAATGAACTAAGGCTTTTATTACATGTTATTATCTGATGTAGAAAACTGGGGGGGAAACTTTGAGATACTTACATTTTTTTATTGTTTTAAATCAAATTTACTATTACTTATAAGGACATTTAAAATTGCTAAACATCTAATTATAAATTTATTGAAGATTATCATTTATTCACTTTTTACTCATCAAAATGATCCATCAAAAAGAAAGTCATTTTGTTTTTCTGATTTATATAATTCATTTAAAAAAATTTTTTTAAATTCAAAACCAATATGTACATATATAAAGAACAAAGTAAAAATGACCTAAAGTCCCATCACCCTCAGATGACCATTGTTAACATTGTGCTGACTGTACTTATATGCACTTAACATATCTATTTCACATATTTACATACTTATGTAAATAATATAAAATTATGTAAATCACAGGTGGTACTTCTCATGCCCTACTTGAAGTTGTTTTTTTTTTTTTTAAGATTTATTTATGCATACAAGAGCTGGGGTACAGGCCAGAGTCACGGGAGGTAAGAGGATTCACCAGACAGAGTGGGGAGCAGAACAGGCAGATGGACTGAAACACACCGCTGAGGGGAGCAGCAGGCGAGGCAGGAGAGGTCTGCTGCGCCATGTGGGTCCCCTCCCTGGCTGGCAGCAGGGATCGAACTCCTGCTGCAGTGGCTGCAGTTTGCTTCATAGTGTGTTTCTTAACCCACTGTGCCACCAGGGAGGCCCTATTTTTATGTATATGCATACAAGTGCTGGTGTGTAAGCCAGAGGTACAAGGTAGGTGAGAGGATTCACCAGAGACAGAGTGAGGAGCAGAACAGGTAGATCAACTGAAATACACTGCAGAGGGGAGCAGCAGGCAGTGAGACAGGAGAGGTCTGTTGTACCAGGTGGTTAGCTTCTTGGCCAGGTATCAAACTCATGCTGCAGTGGCTGGTGACAGCTTGATAGAGCTGACTTTAATCCCTAAGGCACCAGGGAGGCCTTGGAACTTGAACTTTTAAAAAAATATTGTGTGGCTGGTTTTTTTGTCCTATGAAATCAATATAAAAATATAGTCTGGATATGTCTACTGTTTTCCTCAGAATCGTATAATCATGTATGCTCATGTGTGTACATCAGGTACCTCTCTGCATTTCACTGTCTCGTTTACATGTGGTCATGGAACTGTGAGAAAAGTGGTATAGTTCTAACTCTTTCTTTTTAATGGCTGCATAATTTTTCCATTGTGTTTAATTTTAATTGGTATGCCAATGGCCAACAAGGATGTGAATTTCCTTTTATACTGGTACATACATACATACATACATTTATTTATTTATAGGTAACACTGGTTTACAACACTGTAAATGGTTCATAAGCAAAGATTCACACCACCTCAGATGCACATAACTACACCATACCCCCCACTCTGAGCCCTCCCCACAAAAAAGCCCTCCTCTCTGTTTACCTCCTTCCCATCTTATAACTTCAATTCCACAAATTTCTATGGTTTGAACTTTTATTTAAATGAGAAATTTGGGCCTCCCTAGTGGCTTAGGGGTTAAGTTTCATCACCATGAGGGCCTGAGTTCCATCCCTGGCCAAGGAGCTGACCAACATAGTGCAGCAGACCTCTCCCTGTCTTACCCGCTGCTCCCCTCAGCAGTGTACTTCAGTAAACCCACCTTCCCTGTTCCCCACTGTACCTCTGGTGAATCCTCTCACCCCCCCCCACATCTATGCAAAAATAAATAAAATATTTAAAAGATTGAATAAGTGATAAAGTTCTTGCTATGAGTGGATTTGCTAGGAAGAGGATATGTAAATTTTAATTTTGTTTTTCCAAAGTTCCATTTTACTAAACCATTCACATTTCCACAAGCAATGTGTGAGTGTGCCTTTCTGAGTTTCCTGAAAACAGTAGGTAGTGTCTCTCATTTTTAAACAAAATTTATTTATTTATATACACAAGAGCTGGATTGTAGATCAGAGGTGAAGGTGGGGGAGGCTGTGATAGAATTCACCAGAGACAGAGTGGGGAGCAGAACAGGCAGGTCCACCTAAATACACTGCTGAGGGAAGCAGTGAGCAAGACAGGAGAGGTCTGCTGTACCATGTGGGTCACCTCCTTGGACAGGGATCGAACTCGTGCTGCAGTGGCACACGGATGCTGATAGCATCATAATACTGAGATTTAACTCCTTGCGCCACCAGGGAGGCCCCATCTCTCTTTTATTTTTGCCAAAATACTGTCTGTAAAGGGATATTTCATTGTTGTTTTAATTTGCAGCTCCTGAGATAAGCAAGCATCTTGACATCTCTCTCTCTGTTTAGTAGCTGCCTTGGATTTGGTTGTTGTTAAGATTTTATTTATTTATGCATACAAGAGCTGGGGTACAGGCCAGAGTCCAGGGAGGTGAGAAGATTCACCAGAGACAGAACCAGGAACAGAACAGGCAGACTGACCGAAGTATACTGCTGAGGGGAGCAGCGGGCCAGACAGGAGAGGTCTGCTGCACCATGTGCGTCCCCTCCCTGGCCAGCAGCAGGGATCGAATTCATGGTGCAATGGCTGTGGTTTGCTTCATAGTGCATTGCTTAACCCACTGCGCCACCAGGGAGGCCATTGGATTTGTTCTTATGAATTGCCTACTTCCATCATTTGTCCATTTTCTATTACTTTTTTCTTATTTTTTTCTATAATGAACCTCTTAACTCTTCATTTTTCTCGTGCACTAGAAATATTTTTCCTTATCTATTGAATTTGCTTGTAGTATTTTTTCCACACTGCATACATTTTATATTCTTGAACATTAATTCTTCCTTACTTTTACATCTTGGGTTTCATGCTAAAAGTCTTTCCAGCATCTGAGGCAAAATTTCCATTGTTACATTTTTCACATTTATATCTGAAATCCATTTGCTATTCATATTTACATAGTATAAGTACCAGTCTCACTTTTTATCCTACCATATATGTAGCTAGGTGTTTTTGTCAGCAATACCACTGACTTGAAGTACCACATTTTGTATAGACTAAATATGTACTGGAACCAGGGGCGTATTCAAAATATAAACAATTAAAACAGCATGGGCACAGACAGGGCAGAACAGATGTTGTTTGTAAATCTGTGCTGTAGGGATATCATGCAAACCAAATGGATCACAGTCTTGTTTTGAATCTATTTCTGGGTTTTCTATTTTGTTTCAATGACTTAGCTGTCTAATCTTATGCCAAAATCATATGATTCTAATTTCAGACTTTTGGAATTTTTTAATATCTGAAAAAGCATGTCTCCCACATTATTTTTTCATAACATTTCTGATTCTTCTTGGATATTTATTCTCACATACAAACCTTAAGATCTATTCATTCAGCTCCAAAGAGAAAAGAGAAAAATTATTGAATTTTCTAATTATTGTAATTTTGTTTTATAAGTATTTTTTATATCAGCTATGAGAAATCTTATAAACTTGTAGTTCACTTTTACTGTTTATTCTTCTTTGTTTCTTAGGGATAGAAGTTTTGGCTAGGCACATAGCTCCTCAGAAAAAGACTTCATTTCCCAACCTACAGCTAAGGGTGGCCATGCAACTAAGTTATAGCCAGTGAGATATTTTTGAGAGTAGTATATGCAGCCTCCAGGTCCTGGCTTCTAGTTATGCTGAGGGACACTGTCCAGGAGTTCCTCAGAATGGACACCCATTCCCTGAATGGTTGGCTCTCAGCTGCACCCTACTTCAAGAATTGCCATTAGGGGCCTCCGTGGTGGCACAAGGGGTTAAGTTCTCAGCACCATGAAGCTACTGGCAGCTACTGCAGCACAAGTTCATTACCGAGCCAGGGAGCTAACCCACATGGTGAAGCAGACCTCATCTATCTTTCCTGCTACTCCCCTCACCAGTGTATTTCAGTAGATCCACTGTTCTGCTCCTCACTCTGTCTCTGATGAATCCTCTCACCCCTCCCCCCGCACCTCTGGTTTAAAATTTAAAAATTTTGGAGCCTCCCTGGTGGCACAGTGGATTAAGTAACACACTATGAAGCAGACTACAGTCACTGTAGCACCAGTTCAATCCCCGCTGCCGGCTGGGGAGGTGACTCACATGGCAAGGCAGACCTCTCCTGCTTTGCCCATTGCTACCCTTGGCAGTGTATTTCTGTTGACCTGCCTGTTCTGTTCCCATACCTGTCTCTGGTGAATCCTCTCACCCCCATAACTCTAGCCTGTACCCCAGTTTTTGTATGCATAAATAAATATTTTAAAAATTAAAATAAAATTTAAAATTTTTTTAAAATTTAAAAATTCTTTAAAAAAAAAAGAATTGCCATCAGTGACAGAGAGGCACCTCCCCTAAGATTGTTCCCCTTTATCTGGAACAGCCTATATATTTTTTTTAAAGATTTATTTATTTACTTATGCATATAAGAACTGGAGTACAGGCCAGACATGTGGGGAGTAAGAGAACTCACCAGAGACAGAGTGGGGAGCAGAACAGGCAGATTGACTGAAGTACACTACTGAAGGCAGCAGCAGGTGAGGCAGGAGAGGTCTGCTGTGCCATGTGAGTCAACTCCCTGGCCAGGGATCGAACTCATGCTGCAGTGGCTGTGGATACTTCATAGTATGGTGCTTAACCCCTTGCACCACCAGGGAGGCCCATAGCATGTATCTTATGAGTGGTGTTCCAGACCCTTTGCTTTAAGGGGAATCAATTCTAAAGGGACATTCTGGGTATAGAGCTCCCAGTAGTCTTGGCTAAAGTCTTTGTTTTAATTACATCACAGTTCTCTTTGCTCTTTGCCAAACATCTTCCACAGATACTTATCCCAAGAGCATGTCCATATAACTGCCCTGCTGTCAATCTCTTTCTTGTAGTCTGTTTCCCAGGGAAGGAAACTTAAACAGTCTTTAAAAGGAAAAAGTAAGCTCTTCCCTTCTACTTCCCCACCCTTTTCCAGCTGGCTGGATGTAGGCACTGCAGAGCACATGACCCACTTTTGCCTAGGGAAAAATAAGATTTTTCATTGTTTAAACAGTTAGTATGAATATATATTAACACCAAATGGTTGACATTTTGTGAGAATAAATCCTTCCACCCAAGGCCATGTTGAGATCTTGTTTTAATAAAATTATTTCATTTTTTCATATAGGCTTCAAACCTAAATTTATCAAAATATACTTAAAATTATTTCACTACTCTCTGTGAAGTGTTTTCTCTATATCTGTTTCTTACTGGTTATTTTTAATATAGAGAAAATCTATTATAGTTTTGTTTTTTACTGAGTATATTAAGGTGATTTATTTAAAAATGCATATTTAATTGGAGGGTGGTTAAGAATACTCTAATTCTGACGCTAATGTCACACTGCATGGGTTCAAAGCCTGTCTTCACTTCTTATTTTGGGCAGGCTAATTTTTCTGGCCTTCTGTTTTCTCATTTATAAAATGGTTTAATGTGGCTCTCTCATTATAGAGTTGGATAATAATTAAATGAATCTATCATCTATGTATCTTAGAACATACATGACCCATGGCAAGTTTATATAAATATTAACTATTATTGTGATGATGATAATTTCATTTCTTTTTGTTTTTGGGCGTGGCAGACACTTGTCAGGTGTCTAAAAGAACCACAATTGTGTATAGATATCAGGTAGCCTTGTGCCTTAGGGAAGGATATGCCTTTCTACAGTCTGTAAAAAGAAGCACCCGCCTATCCTAGGCAGGGAGGACAGAGGCATCTGAAAGGGACAGGTTTGTTCAAAGAAATGGCTGCATGGCCGGAGGCAGGGAGTCTTGCCACAGGAGCTGCTCCTGGAAGCTTTCTATGTTTTAAATCACTTTAGGACCAAATAGGATGGTGAGGATGGGGAGCAAAGGAACCCAAGGGACTAGGGTAGAGGATTATTGCTCCTTAGGCAGTGGTGTGCTAACATAATCTGAAGTGTGAATCTATTTCCCTAAATTATACAGTGTTGTAAACCAGTGTTACAGTTAAAAAAATCATGCAATTTAAAAATCAATCAATAAATCACCTTTAGGGATTTTAGTCATGAAAATTTCCAGTTAGGGTCCATTCCAAGTAGGTGGGTGCTATAACCTTTCAAATTAATTCAAACTTTTAAGTATTCTTTATATTAAAACTACATGGTCATTTTATCTACTATATTAAAAAAAAAAAAGATAGGTCATGTGATGGTCTATTCAATGCCAATGCAACAAGTTTGGTTTCTTACCCACAAGGCAGGTGAGTAGGAGGGTAAGGGTGGGAACTGAGCCTACTCCTTTAAGGGCCCAGATCCATGGGGTCGCCACCATTTGTAATATTACCACCCCAATCTGTGACTTTAGGAAAAAGAGACCAGGGAAAATTTACATCCACTCTGAAAATACCTTGCACCAGATGTCACATACATAACTTTCATTTTTTACTGCCCTTTAATGAGAACTAGTCATGAAGCTTCACTATTGCAAGAGTGCTGGGAGGGTAGTCCTCCCGTGTTCTCAGGAAAAGAGAGAACTGAAACAGACTATAGCAGGGGCTATGGAGGGGCTGTAGCCATCTACAGAACAGTGCCCAAGAGATGCCAGGTCACTGTCTTGGGTTCTTCACCCTCTCACGCAGATGGGTACCTGGGCTCAGGGAACAACAACAAGGGGTTTATTTATAATCAGAAAACAAAGACTTCCAAAGGCCACAAGTGGCCAGCTATCTCACCTCAGAGTGTCCACAGTGTCCAGAAGTCCTAAAGAAGAGGTTGCTCATCGAAGATGCCGCTGTCTGGAGCTCGTGCAACTGGCAAGCAGCAGGCCAGAATCCAACTCACTGCAGCTGGAAATGCTCGCAGGCAGGGCTGCTGAAATAATGCTGCAGCAGCCCACAGCTGCGGTATGAATTGGGATGACAGCACTGGACACTGGACCAGAGGTTTCAAAGGTGACCTGGACAGAGTGTGGGTCACCTGTCAACAGTGCTGAACGGTACAGCAGTAGTAGTGCCAATCACTCAGCCACTAGCATTACAGCTCTTTGTGAGTGGTTGGCCTATACGAATGACAAACAGCCCAAGCTTGGTGTTCCTTCCAGGAAGTAGCAGAGGCAGGCCAGGGGCAGGGCAGCTGGCCTGGACTCCTTGAAGCTCTTTGACTAATCTATGAAACTTTTCAATCTCTCTTCTTCCTTTGAGGTCAGCTTCTGGATGCTTCTTTCTTCTTCCTTCAGGGGTCAGGAATGCCTCCTTCTTAAGCACAGATTGAGAGAGTCAGTGAGAATCCAAATCACAGGGTCTCTCTTCTGAGGCCAGAAACCTAGAGTCAAAGGGTCAGTGAGAGTGAACATCCTTACCCAAGCTGGCGCCTGCCCCACCTCATATCCTCTCTCAGGATCTCCCGCCTACAAATCTGATTGGATGATTTTCAAATCTATAGCTGACTGGACTATTTACTAATCAACTCATAGCTCACACCTGCTCAGTCCTGATTGCCTGCAGCTGGAGGGAGCCACAGTGCTGTAACTGGCCCCATGAGACCCCATGTTCTTTCCTGCAGCCTGGACCAGGGAGTACATGCCCTGGGGCAGTGAGGTAGGGGAACCACTGGCCTACTTACTTCACTTTGCAGTGATTTCAAACCACTGTAGAGCTTTTTTTGTGTTAATGCTTTAAAAGTATGCTATATTGCAGAAAATCAGAATTTGGATAAAATTTGTTCAAATAAAGAGTATTATAGTTGGGGTTTATATTTTTAACAAAAGTCATAACAATCCACATTAACAATGATTGAAACAACTACAACTTATTGATCATATATTTTTAGACAAGACCTTCTCCTGGATTTACTCCCATTGTGAAACAGCTTCTAGTATATCTAAGTTTTATAAACAAGGAACTGAGACTTAGATGACTTAACCAATTTGCCCAAGGCCATATGTAGTGAGGAGCAGGGCCAAGAGTCAGATTTTCGACTGACCCCAAAATCCAGGTCTTACCATTTAGCCATAGAGTAGCAAATGCACCACAGCTCAGGCCAGTGATGCACTCTATAAACCCAGCTGTGCTGTAATGCGGCTATGATTTTTCAGTGCCCAAATTAAGCTTTGATTCATATGACTTAGCCCTGAGAAATTTAGAGATTATATAGTGCATACCTCTTGTTTTTTTTTAAAAAAGAAACTGTTCAACTGCTGGTGGGAATGCAAGCTGGTCCAACCATTATGGAAAGCAGTATGGCAGTTCCTCAATCTACTAAGAATGGAAACTTCCATAGGATCCAGCAATCCCACTCCTAGGAAGATACCCAAAAGACACAAATACACTGATTCAAAAGAATACCTGCACCCCTATGTTTATAGCAG
>JAGFMF010011606.1:9033099-9056096 GCA_019455555.1 Galemys pyrenaicus | reverse complement strand
ATGGAATACTACTCAGCAATCAAAAATGAAAAACTAGACGCATTCATAGGAACATGGATGGAACTGGAAGGGATTATGCTTAGCAAAGTAAGTCAGAAGGCAAAAGAAAAATACCAGATGGTTCCTCCCCTAGGAGGAATATAAGGGGACCAAATAAGGATCAAGGAAAGGAATATAAACAATAATAATAACAAGAAAGAAACAAAAACCAAAAATGAAAAGACAAGGACAAATTGGGGACACTTGGTGGGGAGGGAAAAGGGAAGGGTGGAGGGCAGACAGGAGCACGGAGGACTGAGGTGATGGTGCACCAGTGAGATGGTGATGGGGAATACATGGGGATTACAATTGATGTCAAATATATGTAAATTTAAAAAATATTAAAAAAAAACAAAACTGTTCACTTGGACAAAGTTAAGCCATATAGTAACTCTGTAAAAAAAAAAAAGTTTCTTTTTATTTTATATAAAGTCTCAATGTGAATGGTCCATGTTTTCAGAGCAGCTTTGCTCCACAGAATCTCTCAGGAATCCAGTTTTGCTCCAGGAATGGTTGTGCCTTTAAGGGGTTGTCATCAAAGAAAGGCCACCAAATTCAGGTTGTAGTCAGCTAGGAGTAAGAGCATACATGAGGTACAGGTAGGCTCAGGTTACAAAAACATTAATGAAAATGATGGGGAAGGAGAAAAAACCCACAGGGTGGTATATATGGAGGGAGAAAAGAGAAAAGTCATTCTTTTGTTTTGGAGATAGGAGTTTTGAGTTCATGGGCTTCATGTAGGGAATTCTATTTGTCATGGTTTAAAAAATAGACACCAGAGGAAAGAGGTTTACCCAGAGAAATCTCACCCCTAGCCTCATGCCTGTTGTAAAAAAAAGAAAAAAAATGCACCCGACAATAAAAAAGATGATTTTATTCTACATACTGTATGTAGTGCCTGGAGGCCACAGGGCAGGTTCTCAATGATTCCAGCAGATGGGTAAAGGAGGAGTCTTGGAGCCCTCCATGGCTTTTTCAGGCTTTTATTAGTCTTTACATCATTAGTGACCAGGTACACGGCAGGCAGGGATGCAGGGGCAGGGGGAGGAGAGAGGCCCCTGAAGCTGGCAGGCCTCCTAGTCCCCCACACATCTTCACTCTCTCTCTGGGCTCTCCTGGCAGCCTCCTGACGTCACCCTTATATGTCACATGTCTCAGCCCAGGTGTGCCCACTTACGCATGCCCACACCCTACTTGAGGGGCCTGCCATTAGGCATGCGTGCAGGACCGCAGGTGTCCATCATCAAAACCAATGGCAGGAGGGTGGAAAAGCCTGATCACTTTTTGCTGACCCTACCCTGCAGTAGAGAGAATGTTCATTATGAAGAGTGTCTCAAAGAAAAGAAAGGAGGGGGCTTCCCTGGTGGCATGGGGGTTAAGTCTCAGCACTATCATAATATCACCACTAAGGCCTGAGTTCCATCCCAGTCCAGGGAGCTGACCCACATGGCTCAGCAGACCTCTCCTCTCTCCACACTGTTCCCCTTAGCAGTGTATCACAGTATATCCGCCTGTTCTGCCCTCCGCTCTGTCTCTGGTTAATCCTCCTGCCCTCCACACCCCACACCTCTGGCCTACACCCCAGTTCTTCTACACAATAAATAAATACTAAAAGAAGAAAAAGAAGAAATGAAAGAAAGCAGATAAACACGGTGTCATCCACAGAACCTTACAGGCGTCATGAGGAAGAATGAGGACAAGTCTTTCAGACAACAGGGTGGTTCCTTTGCTGTTTCCCAGAACAAAAAAGAGCTGAGGGACTTTTTAACCTTCCCCGTTTTCATGGAACACAGGGTTCAAGAAAAGTGCAATGCTGTTACTAAACCAAACCCTCCTGCCGTATCTGTAACTACTTCCATTGGTTTCATGTGTGTAGTTACAGGTTTCCTTATACAAACCTAAACAAATATGATTTTTCTTTAAAAAAAAAAAACAAAAACACTTTTTCAGAGCAGCTTCAGGTTATCAGCAAAATTGAGAAGATGCAAATATTGCTCATAGTGGGGAAATTGAGGGCTCCCTGTCCTCACACATATATAGTACCCCATGTATTATCAATATCCTCCATCAGAGAGTGTATTTGTTACAACTACATTGACATAGTATATCACCCAGAATTTGTACTTTATAATTCACTCTTGATGTGCACATTCTATTATATACTATATTGTATCTTACATTATAATATGATACAGAGTATTTTTACTGCCCTAAAAATCCTCTGTGCTCTGTCTTTCATCCTTTCCCTGCTCTCCAGCTCTGGCAACAATTGACATTTTTGTTTCCATAATTTGGTTTTTCTAAAATTATTGGAATTATACAGTAGGTAACCTTTTCAGACTGGTTGAAATAAGCACTTACATTTCCCTCATGATTTGATAGCTCATTTCTTTTTGGTGCTGAATAATATTCTGTTTTCTGATGAATATTTATTCTTACCTGCCCCTTTACTACATACAAGTAGCCAAATATAATACATATATAACTTCTGCAGCTTCCTTTTTTCAATTTATTCTTTGTCCTGGATAGCTCTCCATGTCCAGACAGAGTGCTTCCTATTTTCTGTATTTTTTCCCACTGTACATTATTCCATTGTGTGAATAAATCACAGTTATTTAACCAGTCACAGATGACACTTTAAATACTCCCCAATTTTGTTATTACAAATCAATAAATAACCTTGAACATATATCATATTTTAGTTCTCCAGGTGCACCTCCAGAATAAACTCCCAGAATAGGATTATTTGGTCAACAGGTAATCTAATTGTAATTTCTGTAGATTTTGCTGGATTGCTGTCTCTAGGGCTTGGATCATTTTGTATTACTACCTGCAGTGTATGAGCATGTTCTGGCCCTGTAGTCTTACCAGATATGTTGTCAAGTGGAATTTTTCTTTTCTTATTTTTAAAAGATTTATTTATTTATGCATATAAGAACTGGGGTACAGGCCAGAGTTACAGAGGATAAGAGGAGTCACCAGAGATAGAGTGGGGAGCAGAACAGGTGGATCAACTGAAATACACTGCTGAGGGAGCAGGGGCAAGACAGGAGAGGTCTGTTGTACCATATATAGGTCCCCTCCCTGACCTGCCCCGATGGAACTCACGCTGCAGCAGCTGCAGATAGCTTCATAGTGCTGCAACTTAACCCCCTGCGCCACCAGGGAGGCCCCCAAGTGGTATATTTCTAATCCAATTTGTGAGAAACAGTATCTTTTCATAGCTTTACCCTGCATTTCTCTTAAAAGCATCCTTTTGGTTCAGTAAATCAAGTAATGTTAGAAAATAATTTAGAGAATATACTCCATGAAAGATGTTGATCCCTTGAATAATCAACAATCACACTCACAGATATAAATCTAAATGAGTATTGTCCTCTGCATGGTGGAAAGTAACATCTTCACATTCATTCCACAAATTTTACCAGCTGTTTCTCAAAAGAGTCTGTGAGTTTGAGATACTGGGCCTGGGAGGATAAAAGACGCTCCCTTACTGAATGACTCCTTGGAGTCTCTGCAACTTCCATGGTCACTGTGAATTTCTGGCTGGAAAGGATCCTACACTTAGTCAAGGTAGCATCTGCTAGTAGTTTTCTTGGAATACACTTTCAGAAACACTGATGGAGAACCTTTAGGTGGTTGGGTGAATTTATACCTTCAGATTTATACCTAGTCAATGAGAAGCATCAAATGCCTCCATTGTTTTCTTCTGGTTTTTTTTTTTCCTAAAAAGTTGAGGCAGGGAGGAGGGTGGATTTCAATTAATTGAAGGTTATTAAGAGTGGGATTAGAATCTGAACTTGCCTAGCTTCTCTCAGGTTCAGCCCAGGGAAATAAAGACATTGGTGAACTATTCATTATTAGTCCTCTTTCCCCTTCGACTCCTTTGCTCAGTCTCCCATTGTAGACAGGCCGGCAGGAAAGGACCTGAAAACTCATTTGCTCTAAGATGCTGTGTTGGTTCATGTGTTTAATTATTATTGCACAATTTCTAACATATTGCTCTGTACTGGGTCCCTGAGTTTGTCCCATAAGAAATATAAGACCCTGTTGACTTTCCAGCAGCCTGTAATCCAGTTAGGAAGGCAAAGTATGCCCAGCAGTGAGGTAACAATGCAAGTGTGATTAAATGACAAGATGAGAGTAGGATAATGTTACTTCTCCCTGGGAGCTCCTGTCTGGGGAGTCTGCTCTTTAACCTTCTGGAAGTGCTTTACTGGAAACTCTCACTATGGAATTTCCCCAGTTCTACAAATCATGATAAGGAGGCATTTTCTTACTTTCCTTTTATGGGGAGGAGGTATTCCCTGGCACTCTCCCTCCTTGTTGGCTAGCTCTAGGTGCAGCTTTGCAGCGAGGCTGCTGTGGGGAACCCCACTGCCTGGCCTGCCATGCCTGAATGCAGTGGGTATTTAATTTATTTTTAAAGATTTATTTATTTATGCATATAAGAACTGGAGTGCAGGCCTGAAGTGGGGAGAGTGGTGAGAGTATTCACTAGAGACAGAGTGGGTAGCATAACAGTGGATCTACTGAAATATACTGCTGAGGAGAGCAGCCGGTGAGACAGGAGAGGTCTGCTGTGTCATGTGGATTAGCTCCCTGGTCAGGGGTAGAACTCTTGCTGCAGTGGCTGCTGGTAGCTTGATAGCACTGAGACTTAACCTCTTGTGCCACCAGAGAAGACCCACAATGGATATTTCTTGAGTAGCTGTTGGCTCCGCATACAGTTTTCTTCGCTAATTACAATAATGTAGAAGTTGGGCGGGAGGGAGTACGGGGTACGGGGTGTGGCTGAACTGACTTCTCTCACAGTGCCCCAACCTTCTTTTCACGGGGTACGGGGTGTGGCTGAATCTACTTCTCTCAGTGTCCCAGCCTTCTTTTCATCTCCAAATTCGTCTTTAGTTTATAGTGGCCACAAATTCCTTTTGCTGAAGGCAAAATAACCAGGTTCTCAAATTGAGCCTTGGTGAGTAGCTGTTTGGAATCTGAGTAGCTTTTTGGAGAAGTCTTTTAAAATGTGTTGTTTTCAGAGCAGCTAAAAAGAGGACATATTAGAAATACCAAAGTGCTATATAAAGAGCTGGCTTCTGGAAAAGAACATTTAGGACTTAAGAACATGTACAAAAATTTTGAAAATACTTTTTAAATGTGGTCTTAAGAAATTAGAAGCAGTAAGTCAAACAAACTGGAAGAACTTTATACATGACTCCATCTTGAATTCATACTAAAATAGTTCTATAATAAAATACAACAACTAAAGGCTTAATTACAAAGATGTTCCTTTTTGTGTTATTTATAGTGATAAAATATGGAAATAATTTTAGTGTTCAATAGATAAATGAAGATTATTTACTGATGTTACATACACATAACAAAACATTAGGTTTATGAAGAAGTCTTAGTGGAATTTATAATGTTAAGTAAGTGTTAAGTAAAATGTAGAATGTTTTTATTAAGATTTATTTATTTATGCATACATACAATAATTGGGGTACAGGCCAGAGGTGTGGGGGTGGGGAGAGGATTCACCAGAGACAGAGTGGGGAACAGAACAGAGAGATCGACTGAAATACACTGCTGAAGGGAGCAGCAGGTGAGGCACAAGAGGTCTGCTCTGCCATGTGGGTTACCTACCTGGTTAGGGATCTTATTCCTGCTGCAGTAACTGCAGATACTTCATAGTGTGGTGCTTAACCCCTTGTGCCACCAAGGAGGCCCCTGTTTTTATTTTTTAGAATAGGTACATATAGTCATAGAAAAAGACACTAAGAAAGTACTATGTATTAAAATGTTCCCAGTCTATTTCTCTACTAAACATAACTTCTGTCTTCTCTCTTTTTTTAAAAAGATTTATTTATTTATGCATACAAGAACTACGGTACAGGCAAGAGGTGTGAGGGGTGAGAGTAGCCACCAGAGGCAGTGTGGGGAACAGAACAGGCAGATTAACTAAAATACATGCTGAGGGGAGCAGCAGGCAAGGAGAGGACAGGTGAGGTCTGCCACATTGAACCACCAGGGAGACCCTGTTTTATTATTTTTTCCCAGAAATTTCATAGTGAGCATTGCTTTCATAATCAATGAACATTACATTATAACGAACATTACTACCAATATAATATACTATATTATACTACTACACTACTATAGTATATGCTACATATACACTATACTATATATACTAAATAAGTTAAAAACACACTATATATAGTATATATGCTATGCTACTACTATACTACTATTATACTATACTAATATACTACTACTATAATATACAATTGTTACTATTACTACATTACTAAGAATTTATATCTAATATTTAGTACTATGAGAATTGAAACAATGTGACAAATATAATGAATTATTACAGCTTTTTTTGATGTAAACATTGTTCTTATTCTTGAAAAGGTGAAACGTACTTCATTTCCCTTTATTTTTTTAAAGATTTATTTATTTATGCATACAAGAGCTGGGGTACAGGCCAGAGGCGTGGGCAGTGAGAGGATCCACCAGAGAAAGAGTGGGGAGCAGAACAGGCAGACTGACTGAAACACACTGCTGAGGGGAGCAGCAGGCGAGGCAGGAGAGGTCTGCTGCGCCATGTGGGTCCCCTCCCTGGCTGGCAGCAGGGATCGAACTCATGCTGCAGTGGCTGTGGTTTGCTTCATAGTGTGTTGCTTAACCCACTGCGCCACCAAGGAGGCCCTTCATTTCCCTTTAAAACCATACAAATTAGTGGGGACTCCCTGGTAGTGCAAGGGGTTAAGCACTGCAGTATGAAGCACTATGAAGCATCCACAGCCACTGCAGCCAAGTTCAATCCCTGGCCAGGGAGGGGACCCACATGGCACAGCAGACCTCTCCTGTCTCACCGGCTGCTCCCCTCAGCAGTGCATTTTAGTCAATCTGCCTGTTCTGTTCCCCACTCTGTCTTTGGTGTATCCTCTCACTCCCACACCTCTGGCCTGCACCCCAGTTCTTGTATGCATAAATAAATCTTTAAAAATAAATTAATTTTTAAAAACCCACCATATAAATTAGTAAAGAAACCATGTAAATTTTTGTTTTCTCTATCTCTGTGATATAGATTTTTTCTTTCTTACTTTTGGTACTTATATAAGGCAATTGAAAATCTGTTCTCTATTACTGTTTGTCACATTTTCAAAAATCCCTGTTGGAACAATTAGTTGAAATCATGGTACTGCTAAGAAAAATCTAATTCTTCCAGTAACTTTCCTGACTTAAAAAAAATCAGCATTAGGCTATGTAATCTAAAAAAGACAACCGCTCCAGGGCAAAAGATGAAATTAGGGACTCTGGGTTAGCTGCCCAGCAAGACTGACATAGGATAGATAGCCTTGCTACTGTTACAATGGAAACAAAAGTGGGAAAAGAATAGAAAATCCCAGGCAGTTCATAATTAGCTAAAGTGGCTGGTGAATTCAGCAACTTCTAAATAAGTTAAAAACACACAGGGCACCAGTCAAATTATTTAGAAAAAGCCACTTACTGTCTAACGTTTTAAGTCAACATCTCTAAGTTGGCGCCAGAGCTAACTACCTGGCAATTCTATTCCTATAAAAAAAGGCATCTAAATCTTTTTTATACAGTTGAAGCAGGGAGGCTGGGGAGCCTCTTTCATGTGTAGTAGTGAATTCCAAGTGCCTCGGTTGAGAATTAAGTCACTTAACCTCAGGGTTCCAGTCAGTCTGGAACCCTAAAGTAAGCCTTCTCCTGGGTGGCAACTTGCATAGAGAAAAAAGAGCTTGAAGACTCAAAGCACCCTACAAATGTAAGGGCCTATTATCTTTCTTCCCCAACTATGGAGCAGTCTCGAGAAATTAACCCTCTCATTTGTTAACCTCAATAACAGGCTTTAACAGATCTGTAGCCATGGATGGCTGAGATAATTGCCCTAATTAGTTTGGTAGGGAGGTAGGGGCAGGGGGGATTTGGAGCTCAAGTAATTAAGCCTAAATTAAAAGTAACAAAAAAGAACAGTTTATGCCTTACAGATTTGACATGTGGATTCCAGATGTTTTGCAAGAAATATGATTGCTAAGATGTTCAGGCCACTTTTTGTTGTTAAGAAGAGGCTTGGGGGAGAAGGCCTCAAGGCAGAACATTGTAAAAAAATAATAACAAAGACAGGAAAATGCTATTGAGTGTAAAGTCCATATGTGTGTGTCTGTGTGTGTGTGTTCAAAATGAAAACTAGCAGAAAACTAACAATAGGGTCTTGAAATCCCCTAGCATGTGAGTCTTGCAGCAGTAATTTCTGAGCTGGCTGCTTATAGTTTTGCTGGCAGACAAGTTAACTCTAGTTTGGAAGTTACTATTTTGCTATTTCATTGTAGTCTTCCTCAAGCATTCTAAATTTAAAACGTTAATGCAAATTCCTTGGTGTGCCAGGGAAGTTTGCTAGAATTGTGGTCTCACTTAGGAACAGACAATTACGCTAGGAATAGGGCCACACTTTTGCACTTCAATCACATGCACCAAATCCTCTCCTTTTTTCAGAAAACGGTAACTATGGGAAAAGGAAGCGGAGTTCCAGACCCTGGGTACCAAAATATTACAGACACGCAGGAAATGACTTTTCAAACCCAGCTGTAAACCTGTCATTTCATGGGCTGGTCCATCAGAGCAGAGATCACATTCCTTCTTTCTGGGAAGGCTGTTCAGAGGGCTGACTGCTGGGCCCAGGTGCTAGGATTCTAAAATAAACTGTAATTTGAAATGTTTGCGAAAACCCAGTGAAACCTGTGGCAAAATTTGTGATTTAAAGTTATCTCACTTTGTTTAAAAATATGTAGACTTTAAAAAATAAGTGAAAAACAAGAAAATATTTTAGAGGGCTATTTTCTCAGCACTATTAAAGCTTTATTTTAAAAATACTCAAAATATGTGCTCAATGAGCCATTGAGGCTTTGGGATAGGTATTTATCTTCCTAAACATTTACATATTAACTTTACTTTTACATTAATCTAATTGACCTAAAAAGCATTTAACAAATGCTGTTCCTCTGGTTAGTGAACTGGATTTGAATTCATTCACTCTCCAAACAATTGATTTTTTTTTTTTAAAGATTTATTTTATTTATGCATACAAGCACTAGGGTACAGGCCAGAGGTGTGGGGGGGTGAGAGGATTCACCACAGAGAGCGGGCAGCAGAACAGGCAGATCAACGGAAGTACACTGCTGAGGGGAGCAGTGGGCACAGCAGGAGAGGTCTGCNGCGCCATGTGGGTCCCCTCCCTGGCTGGCAGCAGGGATCGAACTCGTGCTGCAGTGGCTGCGGTTTGCTTCATAGTGCGTTGCTTAACTCACTGCGCCACCAGGGAGGCCCCAACAATTGATATTTTTTAAAGATATATTTGTGCATACAAGAACTGGGAACAGGCCAGATGTGTGGGGTGGGAAAAAGGAGTCAGCAGAGACTCTGGGCAGCAGAACAGGCAGACTGACTGAAATACACTGCCGAGGGGAGCAGTGGGCGATGCAGGAGAGGTCTGCTGAGCCATGCGGGTCCCCTCCCTTTGCTGCAGTGGCTGTGGATAGCTTCGTAGTGTGGTGCTTAACACTTGCGCCACCGGGGAGGTCCCAAACAATTGAAGTCTGAGTTCTTTCCAGGAGTAAGGTGTTCTTTGAATCAAACACATACAAATTAACAAATCAATTGTTTGGTTAGGGCACTCTTTCCTTCCGCTCTGGAGTAGTGAGTGAAGCAACATCCTGAGCCTGGAGACAGGCTGCCTGCCTTTCTCAGCTGTCACCTTGAGCAAATCACTTATCCTCTCTGTACCTCAGTTTTCTCTTCAGAAAAGTGGGGTTAGTACCTTACCCACTTACCTCATCATATTAAAGGAGCTAATAAATGTCAAACATTTAGAATAATGCCTGGCACATACTAAGTTGCTTAATAAATGTTGGCTATTGATTTGAGACTAAGTCTGGGGAAAAGCGATGCACAAGTATTGATGCAAAGATAAATAAAACAAGGTACCTAAAGGAAGGCATACTTGAACTAATTCTTGGACAAGGAGAGGGTTCACTAAATAGAAGGCCAGAGAAAGCACATGGTACAAGCGAAGGCAGGAACTGGGAAAGTAAATAGCATATCTGGGGAATTGTAAATGATTCATTAGAGCTGGATTAAGAGATGAGTCAGAACAGGGTAGAGAACACTCTGGGTTTACTGATCAAACCTATGTGATGGGAAGTGAGGTAGAGGAAAGATTTCTGGTTTGATGGTGAGGCCACATAGCAGGTGTGCTTTTTGACACCATGTATTTGGTTTTGGACACAGAGGCTATGAAAAGTCTTTGAGACTCAAGCAGAGACGTACACAAATCTGGAGTTTTTACCAAAGTATTCTGGCAAGGCAGACAGTGTAGGAAACCACCACATTGTGGCAGCCATGAACGAGGCTGAAATTGTCAAAAACCGGTATGGAGAATGAGATTAATCTGACATTCCAGGGCAGTTCAGAGGAATCAAAGTGATAGAGAACCAGGACAGTATGTGACCCGATAAGAAAATAAAGGAATAAAAAAGAATTCCACATTAAGTAAGATGTTAGTGACTGAAAATGACAGAAAACTCAAACCGATTTATATCATAAAGATTTATTGGCCCATATAACTGAAAACACAGCCTCTGAAGGATCACCAGTAAGCCAAGGGTGAGTAACTCAGCTTATCATCAACATTTAGCAGTTAGAGTGCCTACTATGTACCAGGCATTGTTCTAGTCAGTGAGCACATCAGGTAAAAAGTCCATAGTCTGAGAACCATACATAAATGCTTATTGGTATGTTTGCATTAAAATGCAAATATAATGCTTCAAATTGGGAAAACAATGTGGCTGTAGGTAAAGCTTCAGAATTGAATGCAAAGTCCAAAATATTTGCTGGAAATGTTAACACCTTTTTTGTAATAATATCCCAAACTAAGTGATAACGGAGGGATGAAAGCAGCTTAGTATAGATACAAAACTCTAAAATCCAAAATACCACCAGATATATTTTAAAGTTCAGTTGTAGGTTTAAGGTAGTCAGTTTTTGATTTAGAAAAATTGCTGAGTTCATTCAGACCCTTGTAAAAATAATTACATTTTCCAAATATCTCTGGTAGGGCTTTGTATTTAACTTGTGTGGCAATGTGTTTTATATGCAGGTCATGTCCAAACTTGCATTATTCTATTCATATTTTAATGAAAACATAGTTGGCAATAAAAGGAAACCTCATTCTCAGCCATTAGTGAACTTAGCACTATCAGTTTTTTCAGACACATCATCCCACTACACTACTGTGGCCAGTTTTTGGACTCCACTTGTACTCTTAGTATCTTTTCTCCATGGGCGCTAATATGATTTTGCCAAAATGAAGATGGATCCTTTGTTCTTATCACAATGCATTACACCCAACAGGTACTCTGTAAATTTAGCATGGATGAGATGCAGCTTCTAGTCTGAGCCCTGAAGTTAACTCTCAGCGCATCGGTGGATATACTGCTTCAGCTCGCTGGGTCTATTTTCCATTCTCTAATTTGGAAATGACAAAACCTACCTCATTAGGTGTTTTCTAAAATACCTGTTTGTTCTTGGTATGTGACAGAACTTTGTAAACTCAAAAGTACAGCATGAAGAGGTAAGATGAGAAAGTTTAAGTTTGTAAGTAACTCCACATATTAATATTTTAATGGCTAAAAAAGTATCAATTTTCTCAGTAATGTTGATTCTAAACTTTCCCATAAAACTCGATGCTATTTATACTTTACACTTAAAAATATTGCCCATAAGTGCTTATTTTTTCAAATTTTGTCTTTGTACAAAATGAAGTCCTTCATAGATAATGTGACAACTTCCTTATTTTAAAGATGAGGAAACAATCAGAAACGTCCAATGACTGGACTCATTAAAGGAAGTAACTTGATTTTCCCATCTAGATTTTTAGGATTTCTCCAGGTTTTCACTAGCTGGAGCAAACAGCTTCTTTCTTAAGTACCATACATACACTTCACAAGTTCCCTGGACATCTCCAAAGAGGGGATGAATCCATTTCTATATGGTGATGGATGTAGAATGAAGTAAAACTCCATTTCCAAACAGAGGTGTTTCTATGGAAGGTTAAAATAATCTGAAAGTAAATTCATCTTCCTTCCCATTTTTGGCTTTGAGAGGAAACCCAATGAGATACAAATGGTCGAGTCAGAACTATTCTAATTAATTTAGCCTTATTCTTAAATCCTCCCTTCCCTTCACAAGTGAAATCCAGCCTAAGCCTGACTAGCATAGGTCCACGTCTCTCAGCTAATGCTTAATAGTGTAGCCAGTAGTGTTTATCGAAACATATGCCCCTTCCCCAAAAAAGTAGTTATTTGCTCCTCCTTCTTCTGTTACCTTTTAAAAAGGTGGCTCAAGTACCAGCAGGGACTGAAGTATCCAGTGAATTTTTATTTTCTGCCATAAATTCACTGATCTCAGTTGGGGGTTGAACCAATGGGTCAGCAAAAAAGGTTAAAAGATTTGCACAGTGGTTTGCTGAGCTTTTTTTAATATGAAACTTGTTATTATACTAATTTTAAAATCATGTAAATTCAGTAACTTCTGAGGTATCTGCTCTAATACATGATCCAGAATATAGATTTCTCCAGAAATCTACTTGGGAACCACCACTTCATAAGCCTGATGTTTTTAATTGTTCTTCAACACCATATATGCATTGTCTGTAATTAACTCTGTCTCTTAAAGGCCTAAGAATCATGGAAAGACTGATGCAGCATGAGGCATCCACTTTTTTATCATTTAAGACTACAAATAACTGCACAGGTGCATTTTGGACCAAACATTACTATTTCGCTGACTACCACTTGCCTATTTTCTTTAGACTTACTGTATAAAAGGCATTAAAAGGAGTTGGGTAGAGAGAACAAGCAGATAAGTGATTTTCAGTTAAATATGAATTTCAGGTGTAAGTATGTTCCAAATACTGCATATACAAAAACAAGTCACTCATGTAAAATTTTAACTGGATGCCCTATATTTTTATTTGCTACACTGAAGTTCCTTGTAAAAGATCCTTATCTTATTTAACAGGTGAATAAATAGCCATAATGGGAGAAGATCTCTACTACCTAATACAGAAGAATACCTGAAGTGATAACAACTGCACTTCCTAAAAGATGATTATTTTTTGATTGGCAGAAAGGTGATTTAGGTGATGATTTTAGAATTTAGGTTTCCAGAGTTAAATTCCAAATTCATCATTTATTAGCTGTAAAACCTTGGACAAGTTAATCTCTATCATACAATGAAGTTACTACTACTGCTTTACTAGTATGACTAGTATTTGAGGATCAGAAAGATGTATACACAAGCACCTGAACACAGGAGGCACTCCTTGAATATAATACCCACTGATACGATTTAAAACATTACATGTCAAAGAATGTACTTGTCACAGACAAATACTCCAATGTTAATGTTATGCAGTAATAGTAATACTGAATAAGTAGTTTTATTTCCATGATCTATTTACACTGTACAAACACTGTTGAAAAGCACCCTACAAGTTCACAGTACATTATAGTATATTTACTTTAAAAATATATTCCTTTATAAAAGGTTCATAGAACATTGGCATGTCAACACGTGACAAAACTCTCAAGGCATGTCAACAATTCTGTGATAGCAAGAATGCTTCCAAGTGTTGTCAATTTCACAATCACAAATCACCATTTGAGTTTTAAATACATAAGTTTTAAATAAAAAATGAACTCTACAGTGGACAATTCTTATAGCAATACATATGAGTTAATTAACATGTACTTTCATGGAGATGTTGTATCACAATAATTTATAATTATCAATTTAATCTGCCCCCAAAAACCATTTCAGCAAGTTTTGCAGTCCAGAAATCCTTGTTGTTTGTTTTCTACTTTTTCTTCTTTGTTGGTTCTCCTGGTTCTACCTTGCGTTTTTTAGAAGTATGCTCATCTTTTTCATCATCTTTAAACATGAAAGGAAGAATTTCAATCAGTAATTTAAAAAGAAACAAAAAACATGTTAGGTATTAAAATTTAACTGGCTTTGTACCAAAATTGTCAACCTCATCAACTGTTTCAGAATTCCCCAAAACAAACCACAAATTAACTCAACTCTGATATGGAGAGTTTAGATAAAGGTGAGAAATGGGTGATGAAAAGATACAACTTCCAGTTTTAAGATAAATAAACCCTGGAGATATAACAGCAGCATGGTGACTACAGTTGATAATAATGTGTGGTACTTCTGAAAGCTGCTTCGAAAGCAGATTTAAAAATTCTTATCCTAAGAAAAAAAACTGTATTTATGCATGGTGATAGATGTTAACTAGATGTATTGTGGCGGTCATTTCTCAATTTACACATATAATCATTATGTAGTACACCTAAAACTACTATAATGTTAAATGTCAATTATCTCACAAAAAATAATAAATAAAAATTACATAAGAGTTTAGGAATAGAAAAAGTCTATAAACTGCAAGAGAAACCTGTTTAATCTTTCACTTAAGTAGTACACAAGTCTAGATGACAGTGTACCAGTTTCTCATATTTGACAAAATGCTAAATTCTGCTTTGAAAACAGAAAAAAAAAATGGCATTCTAGATTGGGATAGCAGGAAGTGACATAACAGCATGAGAGCTGGTAAACCCTTTGACTTTCAAGTGTGAGTAAAAGTAATATCAATGTAGTTTATACAAAATTCATAGTGATCCTTTAATGCTATATTAAGGTGCTTAAAATTAGAAAATCACATTTGTTCTGAAAAGGCCACTCCCAAGTACTCTACAGTATATACACTGTGTATATTTAAATAAATAATCTATACTTTGTAAATATGGAACACATTCTGTTCTTTTTACAAAAAGAAGGTATCAATTTAACCATAACATCTAAGTGTCTAGTTATCCCTTTCTTTTTTTTTTTTTAAATATTTATTTATTTATGCATACAAGCACTGGGGTATAGGCCAGAGGTGTGGGGGGTGAGAGGATTCACCACAAACAGAGCGGGGAGCAGAACAGGCAGATCAACGGAAGTACACTGCTGAGGGGAGCAGCGGGCACAGCAGGAGAGGTCTGCCACACCATGTGGGTCCCCTCCCTGGCCAGCAGCAGGGATCGAACTCGTGCTGCAGTGACTGCGGTTTGCTTCATAATGTGCTGCAGTGACTGCGGTTTGCTTCATAATGTGTTGCTTAACCCACTGCGCCACCAGGAAGGCCCTTCTAGTTATCCCTTTCAATCCCAGTTCTTGTTCCCCATACCAACCCCCTCCCTAACTCCCATCTTTATATTCTGAAGGTTAGAAAACACTCACAAGGTGATATTTCAACTTTTTCTTGGTAGTCAGTTCCACCTCCCCACCCCTAAGAGGATCAGAATATTCTTTTTTTAAAAAAAAGATTTCTTTATGCATACAAGAACTGGGGTGTAGGCCAGAGGTGTGTGTGGGGAGTGGGAAGAGAGGATTCACCAGAGACAGAGTGGGGAGCAGAACAGGTAGATTTACTGAAACACACTGCTGAGGGGAGCAATGGGTGAGCTAGGAAAAGTTGGTTGTGCCATGTAGGTTAGCTCCCTGGCTGGGAATAGCTGATATCTTGATAGCACTGAGACTTAACCTCTGCACCACCAGGGAGGTCCCCAGGGTCAGAATATTCTAACGGCAACAGGAAACATCTCCCCTCCCCTTCTTATTTATGAAGAAATTTTTGGAGGTAGAGAACCTTACATTAAAATGAAGTCCTTTAGGGTCTCCCTGATGACACAGTGGGTTGAGCACCACACTGTAAAGCATCCGTGGCACTGCAGCGAGTGCTTGATCCCAGGCCAGCGAGGGGACCCACCTGGCACAGCAGACCTCTCCTGCTTAACCCCCTGCACCACGAGGGAGGCCCCAGCAGTATATTTCAATACATCTGCCTGGTCTGCTCCCCAGTCTGTCTCTGGTGAATCCTTTCACCACTCCACATCTCTAGCCTCTACCCCAGTTATTCTACGCAAAAATAAAGTCTTTAAAAAAAAAAAATCTAACTATGGTTCAATAAAGCACAAATGTATGACACAATTAAAAAATTTAGGTAAAATTACATGTGGAAGATGTTATTTTTTATAAAATAGAAATTTATTTTATTATTACGTTCATTGTAGATTTTGACTATTTTCTTGATCAAACAGACATTCAATGTTCAAAAACAATGATGTGGTCTAGAAAATATTTTGATGCTGAAAATACTAAATATTAAAAAAAACTTGGGGAATTACTGATATCACCTTGTAAATTCTTTATGCAGGAGATATATTTAAAATCTTAAGTCTTGGGCCCTCCCTGGTGGCGCAGTGGGTTAAGCAACGCACGATGAAGCAAACTGCAGCCACTGCAGCACGAGTTCGATCCCTGCTGCTGGCCAGGGAGGGGACCCACATGGCGCAGCAGACCTCTCCTGCTGTGCCCGCTGCTCCCCTCAGCAGTGTATTTCAGTAGATCTGTCTGTTCTGCTCCCCGCTCTGTTTGTGGTGAATCCTCTCACCCCCCACACCTCTGGCCTATACCCCAGTGCTTGTACGCATAAATAAATAAATCTTAAAAAAAAAATAAAATCTTAAGTCTTTAACTTTCTTCTGCCATACTCAGTAGCTTTTTCTGATGTTCACAATAAGAAGTATCAACAGTAGGTGATTCATTTTCACTCATCTTCAAACACAGCATGGTAATGTCATTTATATATTACATTGAGTACCAAAGATTTATGTATGCAGTAAGATAAAATACAATTCAGATGAACTACTCACCCCAGGAATTGAAAAGCTAGTTTTAATCAGATATACATAAAAACACTGGCTCTACAAACCAACTGACATAACACAGCAGTCAAAGAAGCCAAGGCTTTATTTTTTAAACTGGAGTTTAATTATCACCATGCTTGACCTTTGACATAACTTTTAGTAGTTGCTATATAAAAATTGAAATCAACTTTCAAACTCTACTATAAAATTCACGGTTCAAATATATTTAAAATATGGTCCTGAGACATTTCTGCTTTTAATCTGCTACTTATTAAAGTAAAACTTTACTGAATAACAACAAACCCACAAACTGAGGTTGGAAAAGTAACTTCCTATCAGTGATTTAAAAAAAATAGCTAACGCCATCTAGTGACAGAATAAAACACTGCCTTAAAAAACAGTGCAGGGGGGGAAAACCCTGCAGTGTCCATTCATTTCACATTCTGTTCCAGTTCCTGCTCTGCATCTTATTGCAGAGGTACTAGTTAGGAAAGATTTTTTTTCTATTATGCAACCCATGTCACCAGAGGTAAATAAATTTCAACTATTATTACAAACTAAAAAAAAATTCTTAAGTAGTTACTCTGGTTAGACTTTCACAATTAATTACATGTTAACAAAGCTACAATTAATATTTAAGCTTTACTGAACTACATTTTGCAACCGCTAGACAGGAAGTGCTGATAAGTGTAAGACTCAATGGTGGGTCCTCCCTGGTGGCGCAGTGGGTTAAGCAACGCACTATGAAGCAAACCGCAGCCACTGCAGCATGAGTTCGATCCCTCTGCCAGCCGGGGAGGTGACCCACATGGCACAGGCAGACCTCTCCTGCCTGGCTTGCTGCTCCCCTCAGCAGTGTGTTTCAGTTCATCTGCCTGTTCTGCTCCCTGCTCTGTATGGTGGATTCTCTCACCATCCCGCACCTCTGGCCTGTACCCCAGTGCTCGTATGCATAAATAAGTAAATAAATCTTAAAAAAAAAAAAAAAAGACTCAATGGTAAACTTTGAGTCTTTCCCGGCTTCTCTTCTAAAGTACCTCGAAGACATTAACTGGCAAAAAGGACCAAAGGGCAAAACACAGAAAAGTAAAAACTAAGTAATCTAGTAATTTAAAAATTAGGTAAAATTTAAAAATTAGAAGTACGTTATTTCTAATAAAAAATATTTTAGGGATTAAAAAAAAGAGGTATGGGACTCCCTGGTGGCGTAGGGGTTAAGTGTCAAGCGCTATACAGGACACAGCCTGAGTTCAATCTCCTCCCCACTTGCCAGGGAGCTAACCCACAGCAGACCTCTCCTGTCTGCCGCTGCTCCCCTCAGCAGTGCATCAGTGTATCTGCCTGTTCTGTTTCCCACCCTGTCTCTACTGAATCCTCTCACCCGCCACATCTCTGGCTTACACCCCAGTTCTTCTCTGCATAAATAAATCTTTTAAAAATATAAATTTAAAAAAAATAAAGGTTAAAAAAGGTGGGGAAATTCATTCTATTGTGAAAACGTATAGGGATGTGAATGAACAAAAATCACTTCTAAAAGGGAAGATTATAGTTATAGTCGATAACCAACCTTAAAAAAATGGAAGATTTTAGGATTATCTTTTAATCTTATGATCTAGCTTTAAACTGACCACACCTTAGGTTGGGTCCTGTTGCTTTTTTTCGTATCTCCTACATTCATTTTCTTATGTCGAATCATCATATGATTAAATGCACAGAAATTATCTCTGGAAATAGCAGAGCCATCTGCCACATACTGGGGATTCTTTCTAACAGACCTGGACGAAAGATAATTCTTTCTGCTTGTTTGTCCCAGCATATAATCCTGAATGTTTCCATTAAGAACAAAGATAGCAGAGCACCAATTTATGACACCATCGTTTGAATATAAACTCTAGTGCCCTTATTGCCATTTGTACTATAGGATATATATTTGAAGGCTAAATCCCAGTTTAATAAGGTATAATTTTAAAGTGTGGAATTAAATACCTAATCCTCCTTTTTTTCTAGCTGAATGAATTAGGGCAACTTCTTTACTTTTTTTTTTTTTTTTAAAGATTTATTTTAGTTATGCATACAAGAACTGGGGTACAGGCCAGAGGCGTGGGCAGTGAGAGGATTCACCACAGAGAGCGGGGAGCAGAATAGGCAGATCAACTGAAGTACACTGCTGAGGGGAGCAGTGGGCGAGGCAGGAGAGGTCTGCTGCGCCATGTGGGTCCCCTCCCTGGCCGGCAGCAGGGATCGAACTCGTGCTGCAGTGACTGCTGTTTGCTTCATAGTGCGTTGCTTAACCCACTGCGCCACCAAGGAGGCCCCAACTTCTTTACTTTGAGTGTGTTTTCTTGACTGAAAAGTAACAGTAGTTAGTCATGTAGAACTCTGCAACAGGTTGCTAAGCGTAACAAATTTTCCCTATCAGGTTTCACAAAGTGTTGTTAAGTAGTAAAGGTTATATATGCTAAAGTTTTTTTTTTTTAAGATTTATTTATGCATAGAAGAACTGGGGTACAGGTCAGAGGTGCAGGGGGTGAGAGGATTCACCAGAGACAGAGCAGGGGAACAAAACAGGCAGATCAAATGGAATACACTGCTGAGGAGGGGAGCAGCCATCGAGGCAGGAAAGGTCTGGGGTGCCATATGGGTCCCCTCCCTGGCTGGGGATCTAACTCGTGCTACAGTGGCTGAGGTTGCTTCATAGTGTGGTGCTTAAGCCCTTTGCCACCAGGGAGGCACCCAAGGTATTTTTATTATATAACATACTATTCAATAAATGATGACTTCACTGATTATTTCCCAAAAAGACATTATTTACTGAAGATGTGTCTTCATTAATGACTTATAATCCACACTGGGAAATCAGTGAAAGAAATGAAAAGCGAGGTCAAAGCACAACTTACGAATCCTTAAAAGTTTTTTACCCTTTCTTATAAAACTCTGTATGGCTGCAAATAGTACTGGAAGATCCAAAATCTGTTTAACCAAAATGTCACACCCTTAAATAAAAACGATAGTCCAAAAGATGCAGTTAAATAGGGCAATTTCCCACTGAATGAATACCTACAATGTTTAACACACTGAAACACATGAGACTGTGCTCTTGTTGCTTAAGAACGCATAGACTTGTGAACAAATAATCACACAAAAAGGTGTTAAATGTTACCAACAGCATCAGCACATATAAATTATAGAGAAGCAACTAATTAGAGGGGAGGTATATCAGTAATTTCTAAGTTTGAATTTGAAGGATGAAGTATGCCAGCCAAAGAGGGAGGGAAGAACATTCCAGGCTAAGTGGCTGAAGGCATGAAAACATAAAATAGCTGACCCCTTCACATTCTGAATTTCAGGAACTTAAAAGTGGGAGCCATGTGAAATGATGAGACAGCAGTATGGCCTATCACAGAAGGCTTCATTCTATCCTGTTGGCAAAGGGTTTTAAGCAGGTGACAGAAAGTGTACACAAGTTGCAGTGTGAAGGATGGACTGGGAGGGGAAGGAAGAGTAAAAGTGTGGAGGCAGAGATTACTGTGGTGACTTGATATTCAAGTAAGAAATGAAATTATGGGGCCTCCCTGGTGGCGCAGTGGATTAAGCAACGCACTATGAAGCAAACCGCAGCCACTGCAGCACGAGTTCGATCCCTGTTGCCGGCTAGCATGGCACGGCAGACCTCTCCTTCTGTGCCCGCTGCTCCCCTCAGCAGTGTACTTCTGTTGATCTGCCTGTTCTGCTCCATGCTCTGTCTGTGGTGAATCCTCTCACCCCCCATACCTCTGGCCTGTACCCCAGTGCTTGTATGCATAAATAAATAAATCTTTAAAAAATAAAAAGAAATGAAATTATGAACAAGCCAAGTAAGCCACCTATACTCCTCTACTCAATTAAATTCATTTTGTCACACTCATTTTTAGCTTTAAAGCACGACTGCTTTAATATAAAATGAAGCCTTCATCACTTCACAGCTGCAATTACAAGAAAGAATCCATAAATTAACACCTGCTAATAATAAAGTACCATACATCACATTAGACTACTGGTTGATGATCCAGATTTTACTTTGAGGTCTGAATAATTTCTGATCTTCTCAATTAACACTGCAAATACACTAGTTGAGAGATCAGAGACTCAAGTTAAAGTCAAATACATACACTCTTTTTAAAAAGCACAGTAAAAGTATCCAGAGATCATTATGATCAATTTGCTCACTAGATTTAATTTTCATTCATTAAATAATCTATCTCATTCCTCTTACACCTATCACAGGGACGAGAAAATACACCCCGTAGGTCTGAATCACCTCACCTGATTCCACCGTCTCCTCCCCTTCCGGCAGAAGCCTAGCTTTCTTAGCATTTTGTGGGGCATCATCACCATTGTCCTCATATATGTTAGACCATTTTATTGCCATGTCCAGCTCTGGAGGTGGAGGTTTCTTCTCAGTAATGTAGGTCTCTGGTGGTGGTACATAATTTGATTTCCATACTTTGAATTCCTTTGGAGGCTGTTAAGCAAACACATTAAGAAGCAATGTGACCAACCGAGGTTCCTAAAATCGGTATGGGCACATGCACCTCCCTGCCGTTCGCTTATTGTTCAGGCTTTTTCTTTTAGGTTTAAAGACACATTTTTCCAGCAAAATCACAATACTGTTAAGTGAAAAGCCAAAGGGTTCCCTATACAACAAAGCTAATAACTTTTAGTTACCAAAGAAGAATCCAGTCTCAGAGATACTACGCCAAGGCTGACCCCTTCAGGAGGCTGCAGCAGACATTGTCTTGGAGGCAGCACCGCAGGCACTTCGGCGTCAAAGGGAAGGGGTCTCGGGGAGAAGCTGCAGCGGGGGGGGGGGGGGGGGGGGGGGGGGGCCCCCCNGGGGAGTCACCACCGTTAGTCCTCGCCGCGCGGGATCGGGGCACCGAGCGCGGAGGTTTGGGTCTCCTCACAAGGGGGCAGGGGCTTCGGGTCCCGTGTGACACCCACCAGGCTGGGGGAGGGGGTCCGGGCTCCCCAGGGCTGGAGGTGGGAGAGGTGGTACGGCATGCCGCAGGGGGTGGTTGCGTGTGGGGGTACGGACAGCCGGTCTCCAGAAGGGTGTTCCGGAGGAAGGGGGCGGAGGCCGGGGCCAAGATCGGAAAACGGAGTGGAGAACCTCACCTCCTCCGGGGCCTTGACGACGTGCCTCTCCCAGTCTATCTGTTTGTTGAGCGGATTATAGAGAAAGGCAGGGCGAGTCACGCTCCGGAACAGTTCGTCCGGTCCCGGCAGCCTTTTTTCCACCTTGTCCCCACAGCCGCCCGCCGACTTCGCCGCATTCGGGGTCCTGCAACTCGTCTCCTCTGGTTCACTGTTGTCCTCCTCTCCCGAGGAGCCTGAGCTACTGCTTCCGTACGCTGCGAAATAGCTCAGGGGGTCCCTCTCTTCGGCGGCCATGACCGCAGCCCGAAAAGACCCAGGACGATACCGGAAACCGGAAGCTGTTCCAGGGCTTGCCCTGCGCTTGGCCCCGCCCCATGTCGCAGATGAGTTGGAGGACTGCGCCCCCTGGCGGCGATGCTGCGCTCCTGCTCCTCTACTGAGAGATGAAATTGGAGGCCGGGCTGCGCACATCCCGGAAGCAGGGATTTCTTCAGTTTATTTCTTGGGAACCCTGAGAAGAGAGGTGGTCCTGAGCCAGTGGTTCCAACCAACCTTTCATCAGTCAGTAAGAATTTTTAAAGGGCTAAAGATCTTGTCGCTTTACTGTCACTCAACTTCAGTCCTCGTCCAGAGAGACTAGGATTTCATTCTGATCCCACTGCATTTACTCTTCCAAATAAAAATTACTCTCAGTGGGCTTCCCTTGGTCTCTTGGAACACTCAGGTTACAAACTAAATTCTCTCCTGCCTGACCTCATTCCAGTGCACCCTCAACAACTCTCTTTGATGACATCTCTTGGATTGTACCTCACATCACCACTGGATACTCCAGACTCAGCCTCCTCCTGTGCCCGGTTTTACTCTGTATGACTTTTTTTTTTTTTTAAAGATTTATTTATTTATGCGCACAAGCACTGGGGTACAGGCCAGAGGTGTGTCGGGGGGGGGGGGTTAGAGGATTCACCACAGAGAGCGGGC
>JAGFMF010011606.1:9015280-9032985 GCA_019455555.1 Galemys pyrenaicus | reverse complement strand
ATCAATGGAAGTACACTGCTGAGGGGAGCAGCGGGCACAGCAGGAGAGGTCTGCCGCGACATGTGGGTCCCCTCCCTGGCCGGCAGCAGGGATCGAACTTCGTGCTGCAGTGGCTGCGGTTTGCTTCATAGTGTGTTGCTTAACCCACTGCGCCACCGGGGAGGCCCTCTGTATGACTCTTAAACGTTGTTTTCCAGCATATCCCACCATCTTTCAGCAGTATTTACAACATTTCGTAGAGACCGTTACACAGTTGCAAGTCAGCGCGTCCCTTTCCAGACATTAACTGGTTTATGCTTGTGACACCCAAATCTGGGTCTCCAGCCCCTTCAACCTTACCCCCCGCCCCCATAATATTTCTGTTTTTGTGTTCCTCTCTTGTTAGATGATATAACCATCTCCCTAAGTCACCAGGGAAACTAAAAATATTTGACACTTCCTGATGAATTAAGTAGGAATGATACCCAAATGAGTGATAAAATTGTTCAGTTTAATGTTGTTATCACCTACTTAAGGAAGGCCTGCCCAATCAGATGATATCCTTACTTATCATTTCCATTCCTGATGGAGATGGGCTCCAGGGAGCAGAGATGTGTCTGTCTTGTTCAGTCTTCTTACTCAGCCTATGAGTTCCTTGAGGACAGGAGCTAGACTAGGCGTTGTTCATTTTTATAATCCCTAGTTCTCAGCTCACTGACTGTCACAGAGTAGGTCAACAATAAATAATTTTGCATTGTAATTTCTGAGGGTATAGGTCTAGATAGTGTTCTCAAAAATTTCCATCCAAGTACCTATTTGGCATAAGAAAAGGATGGTCCCAAAATTCAAAGCTTGGAAGTCACCAAAATCATCCTCATTTTTGACACCAATTAGAGGTTTGGGGATTCCCCAAACCACTCTCGGGTTTGATGATTTGTACTTGGTCACATGGAGGATGTTGGTGGCTTTGATGTTGGAAGGACTCACAGAATTCACTGAAAGATGTTTAGCTGGTGGTTATGGATTATTATATACAGCACAAGAACAGAGATTTAAAACCAGCCAATACTAAGAGGCCCAGAAGGCTTCTAATGCAGAGCTTTTGGTTGTCCTCTCAGTTTGGCGTTATAGACAGCACTGACTTTCTGTGGCAAATACATGTGACAATATGCTAAATGGAATATAGCTGATTGGGAAGGCCACCCAAGCCCTTGTGTCCTGAGTTTTTACTGGGGTTTGGTCACATAGACATAGTTGATTGCTCTCATGGCTCACCTCAGTCTCCAAACTTTCCAGAGGTCAAGAGGGTATAATGTGGCCGAAAGCCCTACAAGCATATCTATCTATCCATCCATCCATCCATCCATCCATCCATCTATCTATCTATCTATCTATCTATCTATCTATCTATCTATCTATCTATCTATCTATCTATCTATCTATCTATCTATCTAATACATAATTATATATATACATACACACGATATATAATAATAGTATATAATAGTATATTATTATTTTTAAAATTCACTTATTTACGCATACAAGAAATGGGGTACAGGCCAGAGGCATGGGAGGGGTGAGAGGATTCACCAGAGACAGAGTGGGGAGTAGAACAGACAGATTGACTGAAATACGCTGCTGAGGGGAGCAACAGGCGAGGCAGGAGAGGTCTGCTGTGCCATGCGGGTCACTTCCCTGGCTGGGGATCAAACTTGTGCTGCAGTGTCTGTGGATGCTTCATAGTGTGGTGCTTAACCCCTTGCGCCACTAGGGAGGCCCCAAGCATATATATATATATATATATATTTTTTTTTTTTTTTAAATACAGTTTAAGGGCCTCCTTTGTGACCTAGGAGTTAAGTCTCAGCACCAAGATGGCCTGAGTTAGGTCCTCAGTCAGGGAGCTAACCCACATATGGCACAGCAGACCTCTCCTGTCTTGTCTGCTGTTCCCTGTAGCAGTGCATTTCAGTAGATCTGTCTATTCTGCTTCCCACTCTGTCTCTGCTGAATCCTCTCATGCCTTGCACCTCTGGCCTGTACCCCAGTTCTTCTACACATGAATAAATAAATAAAAAATCTTACAATAAGGGAATAATTCTAAAAATACAGTTTACTATCTTGAAAATGTATGAAAGTTTGATATACTAGTGTCTGGTATTGCTTTTAACTAACCAAACTATTTAAAATTACTTTAGTAAAACAGCACTCTAAGATAACCATATTTAGTCTGTGGCTTTGAAAAATGGGTCATTGAGTGCCTTTGGGGTTAGGATACCCAGCTTGAGTAGCATGAGTCAAAGCCACCAACATCCTTCATTTGACCAAGTTCAAGAGCCACTTATTTGACCTTTTAACAAGATAGGCCTCCTTGAAACGTTTTTTTTTTTTTTTTCCTTTCACTAGATCATACACTTTAGTTCTCATATTCCGCAGGACCCTTTTCAGTTTCTGCTGTTGCCTTTTTGTCTACTCACCTCCAGATATGAGTGAACCTCAAATTTAGTCTTGGATTTTCTACTTATTTTACCAACCTTCCATCTAAAGTGATTTTATTAAGTCCTTTGGCTTTATATACCACTTTATGCTAATTAAGACTCACATTTCTTTTTTTTTTTTTTTAAAGATTTCTTTATTTGTGCATACAAGAACTGGGGTACAGGCCAGAGGTGCGGGAGGTGAGAGGATTCACCAGAGACAGTGTAGGGAACAGAACAGGCAGATCCACCGAAACATACTGCTGAGGGGAGCAGCAGGCCAGGCAGGAGAGGTCTGCCTGCGCCACGTGGGTCCCCTCCCTGGCCAGAGGCAGGGATTGAACTGTGCTGCAGTGGCTGCGGTTTGCTTCATAGTGGTTGCTTAACCCACTGCGCCACCAGGGAGGCCCCAAGACTCACATTTCTATAACCTCTTTAGAGGTCTTCCTTGAACACTGAACTCCTGTATCCAATTTTAGTGTCTAAGAAGACACTCAAATACAACACATTTTGTTATACTTGGTAGATACCAAGATGGCTGCAGCATTCCTGTCATCCCTGTGCATTCCTGTCACTCCTTCCATCAAGTAGTCTTTTTCCTCTTGCTTTGAATCTGGGTTGGCCTTGTGACTTTATCTGATGAATAGAATGTTTCCACTTCTGTCTTCCTGGGAGTCCTGAGCAACCTTGTAAAGAGCTACCCAGCTAGTTACCATGAAGAGATAAGGTAGTAGGCATGTAAGTGGAGTCAGGCAGCCCTAGTTGAATATTTAGAAGAGTCTAGGGATGACTCCAAGATAAACCATCAGAAGAACCATGAAGCTAACAAGTCCAATCCAATTTGCAGAATCATGAATCACTGAGGTTTGAGGTGGTATGTTATGCACAATAAAGGACAAATACACCCACAAATAAACAGTTCATTCCCTGGCCTCAGTCCTCCACATTTCCCACAGTCTTCACCATCTCTAAGTTACACCATTATTAATCCAGGTGCTCCCTACAAAAGTCAGCTTGTTATTTCAAACTTAAAAAAAAAAATTGGGGGGCCTCCCAGGTGGCGCAAGGGGTTATGAAGCACTATGAAGCATCCGCAACCACTGCAGTACAAATTCGATCCCAGGCCAGGGAGGGGACCCACATGGCACAGCAGACCTCTCCTGCCTCGCCCGCTGCTCCCCTCAGTAGTGTATTTCAGTTGATCTGCCTGTTCTGCTTCCCACTTTGTCTCTGGTGAATCCTCTACCCCCCTTGCACCTCTGACCTGTACCCCAGCTCTTGTGTGCACAAATAAATAAATCTTTTAAAAAAATTCAAACCCAAATACTTTATACTAATTCTATCTCCACTAGCCTCATCATTTCCTTGGGCAATTGCAATGTCTTTCTTTCAAAGCTTTCTTAACACTGAATGATCTTTAAATTAGTTGATTCAGGCCTCCTGGTGGCCTAGGACTTACATCTCAGCATTGTTACCACTAAGGCCTGAGTTTGATCCCTGGCTAGGAAGCCACTCCACATGGTGCAGCAGACCTCTCCTGTCTTGCCTGCTGCTCCCCTCAGCAGTGTTTCAATAGATCCACCTATTCTGCTCCCTGCTCTCTCTGGTGAATCCTTTTACCTCCTGAACCTTTAGCCTACACCCCAGTTCTTCTATGCAAAAATAAGTAAGTTCAGATTCATGCATTCTATTTTCTGTTCATGTCTCTTGTCTCCAACTTAAAATGCTTTCTTAGTGTTTAACTTTCATGACCTTGATACTTTAGGCTGTAGGCCAATTATTTACTGTTGAGATACCTTGTTTTTGAGGTTGGCTGATGTTTCTTAATATTTTGGTTCATATTATAAATCTTTGACAGGAATATCTTAGAAGTGATATGTTCCCATTGCAACCTATCAGGAAGCATGTGATTTCAATTAGCTCTGGTACTGATCATTTTGACTTTGATTTTTTTAATTTAAGATGGTATCTGCCAGACTTCGGTAATTTACTTTTTTGCTCCTTTGTAATTAATGTGTTTTGTAGGGAGGTACTTTTAGACTTTGTAAATATTCTATATTTCAACAAACTACTTGTTTGTTTATGTTAGTAGTAACTCATTTTCTATTTAGCAATGAGTCATTATTTTTTATTTTTGTTTTAGCACACTTTATTTAGTAACCAAAGGAATGAGCTTAATGAAACCAACACTTTCAGATAGTTGCATGTAAAATATTTGTGATAATTGATTACAGTAATAATAATAAAAAGCAGTATGAAGATTTGCTCCTTCAGCTGAGTTTGTTATCCTTAAAGCTAATTTCAGCTAATGATGATGGAATTTTTATTCTACTGCTTCATAGCCCCAAATACAGGTGACATTCATTGTTCATGGTGCATTTTACCACTAATTTCCCATCTTCTAGTTTTCTGCTGCTGCCGCTTTCCTTCTCATCCCATTTCTGATGTTGAACAAATGCACCATTTGTAAAGTTGCAATTTTTTTTTTTGCCCAATACTCAGCTGTAATTTCTTCAAACTTCTCTTCCAGATTAAATGGAAACTTGTTTTCAAAGTGCTCTCAATTAGAAAGACAAGACTTTTTAATTATCACAATTTTAGATGAGACAAAATGAAACTCAGAGAAATCAAATGAGCTGTTTAGTATCTTTCAATATGTAAATGGCAGCTAAAATCCAGCCCACTTCACCTCTATATGACTATTGAGGTCTTGACCTCAACTCCAAGATGAATGTTTAACACTTCCACATTCTGTGAACTGTCCTTAAGCACATTTTCAACTGGATATAAAAAAATGTATTTCCAGATCTTTCTTATTTTACATTTTGCTAAAAGATGAAGTTTGGATGAAGTTTGGAAAAGCAAACAGTTATAGTACTTTTGAGAATCTACTTCTCATGATATACCATAAACTGTTTACAAAATTAAAATACAGTATTTGAATCATCATTTCCTGTTTGTTATGCAATGAACTATTACATGAAAACAAAACAAAACCAAAGTGCTCTCAGTTTTTATCATGAGGTGATTGCCAGAAACACCGATGACACAATCTGTTTTGGTCATTGCATCCATTTTTTGCAGAGCCATTCCAACACCTAGTTCCTGCATGTATTCAGTGAAGTCATTGCTTCTAATCAAATGCCATCTTCCTGCGGATTGGTGACCACAGTGGGCACAGGAGGGCATGTGGAGTGAGCAGGGCACAGTCTGGTGTAGTGGAATGGTGTTATTTTGATGTTGAAATTATCCAGCTTTGGTCTGTAGAAGCCTTCAAACTTGTTTCTGTGCAGTTTGGACATCTCCCTATCATTTTTTGAGCACTTATTTGCTTCCTGGAACAAGATATTCTAAACCAGAGCCCCTTCTTATGACTTAGGTTGCAGTTCACATGTCACCTGCTCTGAAGAGTTTTGATAGGGCTCTATGAAAACTCTTTCCCCAAGTTACCTTTTATCGTACATGCCTGGTTTTGTACTCATAGTATCTTGAATTATCTGTGCTTATTTTCTAATTATCCCCTCTAACTAGAATGTGTTCTAGAAAATATACACTGTTATATCTATCATTGTATTTTCCAACATCTAGAATAAGCATACTTAATAATTATTGAACTTGAGTGGAAAAAAAACCCCATAATCGCCAACTATATGCCACTTATGAAATGCCAATGAGCTTAGAATTGTGGAAGGAACATTGATCTCTGAGTAAGACAGCACCTGATTTCATTTGTAAAAAGCTGTATGATTTCGTGGCATTTATCTTGAGTTTATTACTCATCTATAAAAACAAGTGGCTATAAAACCTACCTTGTAGGGTTATTAGGGTTAAAAGCAAGACCACACATATGGAAACACCAAGCACAGTAATTTGGCATCCAAAAAGGCAGTGGCTTCCAGGTATTGTTGCACATTGGAATTATCTGGAAATCTTGATGAACTTTGATGTCTAGCTTCTGATTTATGCTGTGGGTTATGGGGATTGGGATCTTTAAAAGCTCTCCAAGTGATTCTAAAAGGAACAGCAATTTGGGAACCATTGCAATAAAGGACAACTTGTCTGAATAGTATGGCAAATTCAGAGAGGATTTTAGGAGCTGCACTCAAGTTATCCAGGTATTGTCTGTGCTTAAATTCAACTTTTCTTTCAGAAGGCCCCCATTTAACAACTACAGATTGATTTGCTTCATGGCTTGCTTCTTTCCACATGCCCCCCCACCCACCAAACTAAACAGCATACAAATTTACTCAGTTATAAAAGATAAGACTACAGTCTGAAATTTCCTGTTCCCTATTCTGTTACTTAGATAGAGATAGGAGGCGCTAAGAATTGAGTTCTACTTTAACCACATACAAAATTTACTTTGTAATGGCTTCTAAAGCTGTGAAATTAAAGTAAGTTTCCAGAAGAAAACAGAGTAGACTGTCATCTATTGGGCTAGGCAAAGATTTCTAAACAGGACATAAAAGTCACTAACCACAAAAGTTTGATAAATTGGACTTAATTAAAATAAAAAGCTGTTTTATCAGTGAATAGTAATTTTTCAACCGCTGTTTAATCTAGTAACTAGTTGTACTGTGTCACTCAGTTTGTCATTACAATTCATACATTTTTAACTTGGTTGTTTTTAGCATGTAAAGGAAAAAAACCCGATTTACAGGATTCAGAAATCTACGTAGTTAGCCAACAATTTGAAAGAAAGCTTTGTAATAAACTAAAAATAAAGGTATTCTAGCATATCTAAATTATCTTAGATTCTGAATAATTCCTATTTAGTTTTTTTAAGCAACCACACATCAATTAAGTGTGTATTTAATGAAATACAAAGTCTGTTTCTGTTTTTAAAGTGATTTCTTTAGTGTAATGCCACTGCTATGGCATGTTAAAGGGAAAACATGTTTCTCCATAATCCTTACAAAATGTACTATAAATTATCCAATCTTTATAAAAATTTTAAAATCAATACACCAAAATTTCTTTATGACTGATAAATTCATCAGGCTATTCAGAAATCTTTTTTTTAAAATGTTTTTATTTTTCTATCTATCTATCTATCTATCTATCTATCTATCTATCTATCTATCTATCTATCTATCTATCTATCTATCTATCTATCTATCTATGATACAAGCACTGGGGTATAGGCCAGAGGTGTGGGGAAGTGAGGGAATCCACCAGACAGAGGAGGGGGCAGAACAGGCAGATGGACTGAAACACACTGCTGAAGGGAGCAGCGGGCCAGGCAGGAGAGGTCTGCTGTGCCATGTGGGTCACCTCCCCAGCCGGCAGCAGGGATGAACTGTGCTGCAGTGGCTGCGGTTTGCTTCATAGTGCTGCGTTGCTTAACCCACTGTGCCACCAGGGAGGGCCCTATTCAGAAATCTTAATCTCCCAACTTGAAGTAATGTTTTCTATAGAAATTGGTACAGGGCTCCCTGGTGGTGCAAGGGATTAAGTCACAGTGCTATTAAGCTACAGGCAACCATTGCAGCACCAGCATGAGTTTGATCCCAGGCCTAGGAGGTGACACACAGGTGGCAGCAGACCTCTCCTGTCTCACCTGCCACTTCCCTCAGCAGTGTATATCAATCTGCCTGTTCTGCTCTCCACTCTGTGTCTGGTGATTTGTCTCATACCTGTGCACCTCTGGCCTGCACCCCATCTCTTATATGCATAAATAAAAATCTTTAAATTAAAAGAAAATGAAAACTAATGCAGAAATACCAAGTATTTCAGATATTTACTTCCTGTTGGCGGCTGACGCTTCCAAAACAGAAGTAAGATTTAAAAACTTTTATTACTAAGAGCACATTTCCATCTCTGCTTTTCATAAGTAATGGAAATACATGTGAGTAGCTGCTATGAAATGGGTAGAATAAATAAAAACAATGAGAACATAAATTTGTGAGTAAAATTAGTCAAATTTTGTTATGTATCAAAAAAGCAAATCTAGCTAATGACTTACTTATCCCAAATATTATTGAAAATAGAATTACCACACATGCAAAACCTTTTTTCTCTAGTTATTTCAACTGTGCCATGGTCCTTATAAAAGAAAATAAAAAATAAAGAGAACGTATTTTTAAAAATCTTATCCAATTACTTATAATAACTGAGGTTTCTGCCAAGATTTTTCTTTAGGAATGAAAGTGATAAAACAATGTGAAAATTTCAGAAGGTAGTATTAATTAGTAGGGGTAATAAGTTGAGATCTTAGGTGGCTTAAGCACCACTGGATGCTACTCTGCATTGGAAGGGAATCTGTTCAGTGCCTGGAAGCCCAACTGGGTGGGAAAGAAACTCTTCTCAGTACACTGACCTCTTTCCTACCAGTTACTGGGCTTTATTACTAAATAAACAGCTTAGTTCTGAAAATTTACTGCTGAATGACAGGAAAAGATTATAAGCCTAGGACAAATGTCTAGCACAAACATACTGAGAAGAAACATTATTCCCAGTCCATGAGTCTTATTATCAAAAGAGATGTAGTTCCTATTAAAATTATCCTTAAAACACAAAGATTTGGAAACACTAAAATTCGTTAAAAAAGAACAAAATAGAAATACTAAAAAGTACATGACTTTAGCTATCTAAACTATGCTTCTTTTATTCTAAAAAATTCTATTTACAAAGTGTGCTTACATTGTATTTAAGACATGCATGAAATGTTAATAAATCATTATAACAATTTTATAAAAAGATTTGCACCCTTTCAAATGTTTTTTTGTCATAAAAAATATCTAAAAGGCAGCGAACTGTCATTGTGGCAAAAGAGGACGTCGTGATCTTAAGGGAAGAAAGATCTCACTAGAGTTTCCACAAGTTCCTTCTTCTTCTAACTGTAGCTCTGGTGGCAAAGGAGGAGCCCCAGGATCCCCAGGTCTAGGAAGTGTAGTTGAAGAGAAGGTGGGATTTTCAGTTCTTCCTGTTTCTAGAACAGGCAAATTCAGAGAAGAATGAGTAGAAAAAAAGGGGGCTGTGCTGGATTCTCCTTCTGGATGGTATATGACAGACGATGCTCTCAGCTTTTCAGGGAAAGTACTCTCATTTGAATTTGATCTAGAGAGGTTGTTTGTGGCTCCATCTGGAAAAGGCTCACAGCTGCAATATTTCTGTCCTACAATAAAATTATTCAGATGTCAATGAAAAATCAAAACCAACCAAACAAAAAAACACCTGAGTCTATGCTCATATTTGTAACTTTTTAAAGATCACAACCATAATTTAAACACTAACTGATAAATTCTGTCATAATTCATTTGCTTTTCCCAATAATCATGAAGTATAGTACTATTGACATTTTCTAGAAATAGTCTCAAGGAAGCTAAATGATGTTCTAATTCACATTTAATTTGTACACTTATATACTTAACTGTTGAAGAGCAGAGGAAAAAAACATAAAAAGTATCCTCTAGAAACTTTTATAAAATAAATAGCTGTCATAACTAATAAATATCCTATAGCATCTCATACCAGAAATAAAAAAAATAGCCTATAAAAACCAAAATTTAAAAGGGCATATGCTAAAATTCTGTGAGCTAATTACTGCCAATTATTAATTCTTGACTCACAGGTCTTTGAAATTGAAGGAATTTTTAGAACTGGGATAGCCTCTCACTATTAGATACAAAAATAGAGAGGCACAGAAGAGTTAAGTCATGTCCTACATTCCAGGACTGCTTCGTGGGAAAGAAAGAACTAGAACCCAGAATTCCTCTTCACAGTAAATCAGGTCCTGCTTCTCAATCTAACAGGTAATTCACTTAAATGACAGTGGTTGTTCTGATCAAAGGATTTTATCATATCCAAGGGTTATCACCAACGATCAGCCTCAGTGTAGAAAGAATAAACACAGACATTATTTTTCTGTTGGGTAATTTGAACGTTTACATGTACAGAATTTTCTAGGTTGACAAATTTTACTGAAAACATAGCAAGCGTATAATGTATATTTATATGTCATTTTCCCCACTAGTTTTTGAACTTTAAAATACAGTCAGAATTTTAGTCCCAGGAGGGGAAACTTCTAATGAATTCCAGCATGGTCTTACAGACTGTAAGTTCCTTTAATTACTCATTTTGTGTCCTCTGGTGCCTAGATCAGCTGGAGTAGTGCTGTATCATACTCAACTTTATCTTAAGTGTTCTGGAGAGAGAGACAGAGAGAGAGAGAGAGATGGGGATTTAGATGAAGGAGGGAATTGAAATCATGCAGGTAATTCTAGACAGCATTCCAAGTAGTGGGTGTGTACTCTGGGGTGAAGGTGAAATGAGAGAGTTGAATTTGCTATTCCCTAGTCAACCTTGGTTCCCAAGCCTCTCTTATCTTGTCAAATTGACTCTAGTGTTAAAGGTAGGTTACGTATATTTTATACAACTTGATTCCTATAAATATAAGTCAATTACTTCATGTTATGATCAGTTGGTGGGAGAAAAACTACCAGAGTTGGAACTACAAAAATGCTTTGCTTACGTACTGTCTTATGTGTGATATACATTTCCAGGGGTTGCTTTTGAAGATATTAGTTTTACATTCTGCTGACTTGAGAAACAAACGTCCATATACTTGTATTGAATGAAATACTTGTATTTCATTATAGTTAAGCTTTTTATAAATTGTATTATTAAGTCAACAGAAATACTCCCTGGTGGCCTAAGGGTTAAGTTTCAGCGCTATTACCACGATGGCCTAAGGTTGATCCCCGGCCAGGGAGCTAATTCACTTATGGCACAGTAGACTGCCTGCCCCTGATTTGCCACTGTACTGTATTTTAGTCAATCCACCTATTCTGCTCCTCACTCTGTCTCTGGTGAATCCTTTTTCTCCCCTCACATTTGGCCTACATCCCAGTTCTGCTATATAAATATACATATATATATATTATATTGAGTATTATTTCACTTTTTCAAAGTAATGAAGGTAAAAAGATACAAACTGGATGTAATTCTGAAATTCAGATTTTTTTGAATTAAAGGAAAATGGTCATTTTGTTTTTTTCTTTTCTTTAAAAAATGTTCCATTTACATGAACTTTACATTTCTAAGATATCTTACCTTTCAAAAGTTCTAGTTTTATATTTCTGAGTTTTAGTACTTCATCTGTAATCTTCTGTATCAGGAAGTTCTGTGTTTTCTCTCGCCGAATAGATTCAACCAGGGTATCTAGTCCTTTGGGGTTTTCTTGTAAGTAGTCTAACAATTTTCCAGCCCTTTTTCGACTTGATGTTCGACAAGAAATTTCTTCAGTATCTTCTCTACTTAAAATTTTTTTTGCACGTAAATGATCAAAATGTCTTTCAGCTATGATTTTTTCACACAGGTACACACGCAAATTTTCTAAAGCCTAAAAGACATAAAATATGCTTCAATGTTATTTTTTTAAAGTTCTTTTTTTCTTTTCTAAGAATTATTTATTTATGCATACAAGAACTGGGGTACAGCCCAGAGGTGTGGGGTGGGTGGGGCCGGGCAGTGAGAGGATTCACCAGAGACAGTGGGGAGTAGAACAGGCAGAGACTGAAATACACTGCTAAGGGGAGCAGTGGGCAAGGTAGGAGAGGTCTGCTGTGCCATGTGGGTCTCCTCCCTGCTGGGGATTGAACTCATAATGCAGTGGCTGTAGATAGCTTTGTAGTGCTAAGACTTAACCCCTTGCAACACGAGGGAAGTCCTCAATGTTATTTTTTTTTAAAGATTTATTCATTTATGCATACAAGCATGGGGTACAGGCCAGAGGTATGGAGGTGGTGAGAGAATCCACCAGTCAGAGCAGGACGCAGAACAGGCAGATTGACAGAAACACACTGCTGAAGGGAGCAGTGGGCGTGCAGGAGAGGTCTGCCACGCCATGTGGGTCCCCTCCCTGGCCGGTGGCAGGGATAGAACTCGTGCTGCAGTGGCTGCGGTTTTCCTTCATAGTGCGTTGCTTAACCCACTGCGCCACCAGAGCGGGCCCCTCAATGTTATTTTTTAAGCTCCTAAGGAAATCACATAGGCAATAATTATTAGAAATCTTTTTTAGTAAAGATTTATGTTTGCTTATTTATGCATACAAGAACTGGGGTCTAAGCTAGAGGTGGGGTGGTGGTGAGAGGATTCACCAGAGACAGAGTGGGGAGCAGAAAAGGCAGATCTCCTGAAATACAATGCTGAGAGGAGCAGTAGGTGAGACAGAAGAGGTCTGCTGTGCCATATGGGGTAGCTCCCTGGCTGGGATAGAACTTAGCAGTGGCTGGTGATAGCTTGACAGCACTGAGACTTAACCTCTGTGCTAGCAGACAGGCCAATTATTATAAATCTTAATGGTGTGAGAAAATGTCCTGAAGTTAGGAGGCCCAGACCTACTAAAGACATGCTAATTAAGATGAGGGTCCAATTAGACAGAAGTAGGTCCCAAACTAGACATTCCTCACATCTTGTCTTGCTTTCATCTTATCTTCAAATCTATAAATTAAGATCACACAATTGTCAGGAAGGGCCAGTTGAATCCAGAGGGCCCTGGGTATGTGAACAAGGGGAGGTGTGCTAAGGGCCACCTGCAGGGGTAAGGATGAGAAGACAGGGGACCACACATTTTAGACACCATTCATCAAGGAATCCAGGAACAGAACAGTTAGGAACAGAAAGGATAATTTAGTTTATAGTTTGAGCCAGAGACACGAAGGTGAGCAGTGGGAAAATAGATGAATACGGTAGCTAGAATGCAGGGTGCAAATGAGAGAGTGGTAAGGAATAAAGCTGGCAATGAAAACTGGGATTGGAACATAGAAGAATTTCGATAACATGCTGAGGAACATACATTTCCCAGTAGCGAAAAGAGTCGTCAAAGGTTTGTAATAAGAAGCAGTATGAAAACCTCTGCAGAGGACTGGAGAGAGCAAATATAGGGTTCAGAGACAAGTTAGATGATTGCTACTGTATCTTAAATAGATTTGCTGAGTATGAATTTAGGCTGAGCAGATGGAGAGAAGACTAGATTTAAAAGATAAATTTGAAAATCCTCATCTGTTGTCATTTCTACCACCTATATGCTGATAATTCCTGAATTTGCTGCTGATGTTTAGATGATGCACCTAGGCATCCCAGAAGTACTTCAAATTCAAACTGTCCAAAACCCAACTTGTTATCTTCCCCTATCTTTCCCTCTGCTATTTGAGCTCATTTACAGTACTATTATCCATCCAACCATGCTATAAATCTACAACACATCCCTAACTTTTCATTTTATTCACCGGCCACATCTGATCACCCACCCACCAAGTCCTGCCAATCCACCCTTTGTATTTATTCAATTTGCCCTTTCACCTTATCTCTGTTATTAGCATTGCCCTACTTCACCGTCCTATAATATCTTGCATGGAATATTAACAATAAGACACATAGGTATACTTCCTTCTTGTCTGCTCCCCTTCCCACATCAACTAGATCTTCCACTTTTTCAAGAGAAAGTTATATAAATTCTACTAATATTGAAATGGTGTCAGTTTAATTTCATAAAAATTCAAAACGCTGTTTTCTAATCCCAACTTAAAGATTACTAAAGAATGATGTTTCTGAATTCTGGCAGAATCGTGGACTAAGACCAACCTCAGCAGCAAATCTTGAATCTCAAGCCAACAACATACTTCTGTAAGAGTTGGGGCCAGTTAACTTAACCTCTCCATGCTTCAGGTTCTTTCTCTTTCCTTACACTTACTCTAATTTTTAACTGTACATTTGTTTTAAACCTAAGGACCTATATTTTTGAAGCAGGCAAGAATCAATGCTGCATATCCTGCCACAGGTGTCAAGTAGATAATGTTTTGGGTGACTGTAAAACTCATTGCACTTATTCTATAATTTATAATTATCATTTTAGTCTGTCTCCCTCTCCAAGAAAACAAGCTCTTTTAAACTAGAATTATCTTACTTTTAAATATTTGAACTGTCAGACTTTACTACAGTATCAGCCTCATAGCAGCTTATAATCCAAATTGATAAAATATCAGTTCAGCAATTCAACCAAAAAAATAATGAAGATGAGGAAGAAGTGAGTAAGAGGAAGGCAATGAGGAAGAGGCAGTTTCCAGGAGGCTGGGTGGTGCTATATTATTCTTCAAAGCAAAAGAATATAGTTGGCACAGCAAACAGTTTTGGGGAAGGGATAATTAAAAAAAAAAAATCTACTTAAGGCAGGGAGAGAAATGTGCAGGATTTATAAAAGTGAATTTCAGTAGCTATTTGGAAATAAGCATTTAGAGTTGCAAAAAAAGTAAGTTCAAATATGTGGATAATTTCAAGAATTTCTAAAATCATAAACCATTTTGAAAATATTAAAAAATATTTTTCTAAGAAAAAATGTACACAGGGCCTCCCTGGTGGCACCAGGAGTTAAGTCTCAGTACTATGAAGCTATCCTGAGCCACTGCAGCATGAGTTCCAATCCCCAGTCAGGGAGCTGACCCACATATGGCACAGCAGACCCCACCTGTCTGCCTGCTGCTCCTCTCAACAGTGTATTTTTAGTAGCTCTACCTGTTCTGCTCTCCAGTCTGTCTCTGGTGAATCCTCTCACCTTCCTCCCTGGGGCCTCTGGCCTACACCCCAGCTTCTATATGCACAAATAAATCTTTAAAATAAAAAGAAAAAAATGCACCCAAACTAAATTTTTTTTCACAGACCTCTTGAAACACATACATGGTTCCCTAAGGCTATGAATACTATAGCTGAGAACTGAACCTCATAGAGAAGGATAAATTCAGTGATAGATATTATCTATCTAACAGATAAAATAAAGACCTGGAAGCCATGCTTTGCATTTATATTTTTGCATACAGGTTTTACATCCTCCCACTTAACCATACAGGGTTTCAGTTTGTAGTTTTTACAGTATATCAGCTGTAAAATGGGAATGACATCGATCTGCCTGAGGAGTTGTAAAGATTAACCTGGTACATGTAAGTTGTGTGGGACACAGCACCTACAACCTAGTAGGCCTACCTCTTGAAGTTCCTAGTTTTACTGGCACAAATCTTGAATAAGACAACATTCATTTATTCTATAGCAGTTATCAGAGTCTTAGTATTATCACAAATAGAATGTAAAGCAGGGGCCTAACTGTCATTTTTTGCATCTTTCCAGGCCCAGTAACAGTACTTTGCACATAGTTAGTGCTCCATAAACATTGGCAGAAGGAGGAAACTAACACACAGTCAGATCTGGTATCCTCCTGCTAATGAGTCATTCAACTGTAATTATGAGTTCAGTGTAATAAATGTTTCAGGGGAGGGGAAAAGAAGGTACCTGAATTATATAAATTAAAAAAACTTGCTGTTCTGGCTAGTTCACATAGTGTAGGTCCTGCAGTGTTAAGCCAGAACCCACTTTATGCTGAGTTTGTTTTCAACTTGAATTATTATAAAGTGTTTTAGTGGTACTCATATAGATCTTATATGGCAAAATAAGTAAAAGCAAAGGAAAAAGAGAAGCAAGTATTACTAAGTATTACTTCAAGAAAGTCATTCTTCACAAATTATTAAGATGGTGAGTTCTGCAGCATCCAAGCTGAAGAGCAGAATTTGATTACTGAATATTTTCAACGTGTACCTGTAAATTAATTCTCTGCTACAATACTTATCCCCCCCACCCCAATTTAAATATGTGGGCGTTTGCTTACTAGGGGAATTCCAGACCGTGCTTTCAGCTGTAGAGCTTCACCCAACCCCCTTTGTAAGTTTCACACACTGCTCCACTGCTTGGGATCCTTTATGTACCCCAGACAGCCGCCTAGGCAGTTTGACTTAAGGATGATCCCGAGTCTTGGATCCCTAACAACGCAGTTCCAAAGGTTGGGGTGGCGGGGAGGATCAACAAGGGACCAGTGTCAAGTGTGCAAGAAGCTGACTGCGAAGCAACGGTCCACTGATAAGGTTTCAGACGGTCATGGGTTTAATGATTGAAAACGTGGATTCACTGGTCGCCGGGGTTCACGTCCATCAAGGTCGGTCGGGTGCAGGGCTCGTTCTGGTCCTGCGCGGCCTGGACCTTCTGCTTCTCCCAACCGCAGGCTCCGCCTACGCATCGGATTCGGACTGCGGTTTCCGCTCTCCCCGCCCGCGAGGTGGCCGCCCGCTCCCGCCCGCCCCCGGCCCTGGGCAAGGTTGTGCTACTCACGTCCTTCTTCACTTCAGTCAGGTCCTCCTCAGTGAGGGACGGAGCGGTGGGCTCCATGGCGGAGGCGGGAGACCGCGCTTCTTCCGGGTCCAGGAGCTCTGGCTGCCCCGCCCCGCCCGAGCTGGGGGCTCCGGCCGTAGGGTGAGGGGGCTGAGAAAGTCGGAGGCGGAGCGGCCGAGAGAAGGGGGCAGTCCCTCCGAAAACACAGGGACTCGGGGGTCAGTCGGCGACTCTTCCGGCTCCGCCTCTGGGGCCGACCGCACAGTAGATCGACGCGACCAGCGCGGAGCTCCGAACCCGGCTCGTATCCTTCGCTCTCCCGGTGGCTCAGGAGAGGCGGGGCTACTGGCAGAACCCTACGGCAGCCAATCGGCGCCAAGTCGCGGGCAAAGCCTGTCCCCGCCTCCCAACCCCGAACCATTCAGGAGTGGTTCCGCCCACAGGTTCCGCAAAGATCGTTTGCATGTCTCAGAGGGCGGGTGGGACCCGTCACTACTCTGCTAGTGGGCACACCCCGCTTTCCTTCCTCCGCTGACGGGTTGCAGGTGGAGTCCGTTCTTGGCCTGTCGTTGCCTTTGGGTCCCTCCCATTTTCCCAAACCCTGCCCTACAATTTCCTGTTGCTATGTTTGCCCAGTCAAGTTTTTTTAATTATTTGATCACACACTGACACCAGAGTATGCACACACACTGATACTATTAAAGATACTTTTGAAAGAGAAAAATAAACTATACACTCTCACCACTTTAACAGCCTAATTTAACATTTACTTACACTTGGTTACTATTATAAAGAGTTCCTTATTTAGTCATCAATGCAATGAAGATGTTTGCTTCAAAGGGCTGTTGTGAGAATTAAGTGATATGATACTGCTTGGCACACAGTATTCACTCAGTTTCTTATTTATCATCCTTTCTGGTAAATTCTAGGCATCTTATATTGTCAGAGTTGTCCTATTTTATTGGGGAGGGAGGAGTAGTTGAAAAGAGCTATTTCCAAGGAATTATACTCAGTGAAACAAGTGAGAAGGCAAGAGAAAAATATAGGATGGCTTCACTATTAGGAGGAATATGAAAGAACAACAACAACAATAAA
>JAGFMF010011606.1:8986700-9015230 GCA_019455555.1 Galemys pyrenaicus | reverse complement strand
AGGTGATGGTGCACGGGTGAAATGGTGGTGGGTACCCCCTGGGGACTACAAATGATGTCAAATATAACTAATAAAAAAAAATTAAAAAAAAAAAAAAAAGAAAAGAGCTATTTCCAGAATGGTATTTAACTACTGATAGCGGTGTATATAAAACAAAATCAAAGAAAAAACTAAAACTGAGTTGTATTGAGCAGCTCAAAACAGGGACCTGGGCTCAGGACCTTTCTCTGAACAACATACTAAAAAACTAGATATATGATGGACAGTATTTAAAGATAGTGTAGTTTAGATAAATGACAGGAGGATGAAAGATAAGTTTGGCAAAAGCTAACATCCAAGGGAAGGGAAAGCAGAAGAACCAGAAAAGAACAATGTTGCCTAAGATACACCAACACAGATCACAACACAAGGATTCTGATTTTAACATTAACATTATGTCAGGTGTGCCTTTTTCTAAGCTGATACACACTACAACTTTTCAGATTGCTTAATCTTCCCTCATCTTGGTATAACCCAATTTACTTAACCATTTATTCTTTCACTTTACAAGTATGTATTGTATGTCAGCTATGTGTTCTAGGTGCTGGGGAAATACCTAAACAAGTAAAAATTCATTTCCTCCTAGAGTTTAAATTATAGGTTATATATATTTGGGGCAGGGCAGAAGGACATTTGAGAAGTGTTATTAAATTATTTGTTGTTAGAAGTTAAATGCTAAGAGAGGATATAAAACAGGATAGTAGAGACTATACACTGGTAAAATTGAAAATAGGGTGGTTAAGGAAGATCTTACTGTGGAGGAGGGAATTAACAGTTGAAGGAAGTGAGGGAACGAGCCCCGTGGACATGTGGAGAAAGAATATTATGAGTAGAGAGGACAGCCATGAAAAGGATCCAGTGTGCCAGGAAAGGTGAGGAGGTCCTTGTGTGCCACTGTACAAATTTACCTTGACTTTGCTCTGAGTCACGTGGGCTTACTCTGAGTCAGACGGGAAGCCACTGGAGGGTTCTAGGCAGAGGAGTACCATGATCCGATTTACGATTTGGATAGGAGCACTTTCACTGTTGCACTGAGGGGAGGAAGTGGAAGAGGTGAGACCAGTCTGGGAGCTCTTGCCATCATCCAGGCCCCGGAGGTGGTACCTCAGACCAGGTTTCTAGTGGCTAGGGTGGTGAGAACATTTAAAGAGAAGCAAGAAGAGGTGTTATTTCCTCTTAAAAGAATCATTAGAGCTGCTGAGTAGGAGGTAGGTGAAAGGGTGGAAGAAGAGTGAGCAGGGGAGGTTACCACAGGGATCCAGGCAAAGATGGGGATGGTGCCCAGGATGGGCTCAGTGATGAGCTCTGACCCATGGTTACCAGAAAGTAGTCCCAGTTTTTCACTGTTATAAAAAATTGTCTCTCAAGTTTTCACCTACATATCCCTTTATTGATTTGAACAATCATTTTCACATAAACTCCCAGGAGTAGGATTACATAGCCCAAGGAAGTGCATGTTTTCTGTCTTTATATATGTATATTCACAGGTTCTATCCAAAGTAGTGGTCCACCTGTATGGTGAGTAAACCATTTCCTCACAACCTTCCTAGCTCTGCTGGTGAGGAAGGGAATTCAACAGCAAGTCAGTTCCACTCACCGGTGCAGATACTGCTTGTCTACCATTATTCTCTCTCTCTTTTTTTAAAGATTTATTTATTTATGCATACAAGAGCTGGGGCACCAGCTAGAGGTGCAGGGGGTGAGAGGATTCACCAGAGACAGAGTAAGGGGCAGAACAGGCAGATCGACTGAAACACACTGCTGAGGGGAGCAGCAGGCCAGGCAGGAGAGGTCTGCTTCACCATGTGGGTCCCCTCCCTGGCCGGGGATTGAACTCCTGCTGCTGTGCTGCAGATGCTTCACTGTGCGGGGGTGTGTGTGTGTGGGGGGGGGTGTGGAGGGGTTGTGGGTGGGAGGGCATTATTCTCTTTTAAATAAAACATTTCAAAACACCAAACTACAAAGAACAGTATTACAAGTGCCCTGTGTTTATTATCAAGATTTGACAAATATGGGCCTTCCTGGTGACGCAGGGAGTTTCAGCACTATCAAGCTGAGGCCTGAGCTCAGTCTCTGGCCAGGGAGATCCCTTTTGGCTCAGCAGAGCTCTCCTGTCTTGCCTGCGGCTCCCCTCAGCAGTGTATTCCAGTAGATCTGCCTGTTTTGCTCCCTACTCTGTCTCTGGTGAATTTTCTCACCAACAGCACCACCCCCTATCCCCCATACCTCTAACCTATACCCCCGTCCTTCTATGCATAAATAAATAAAAATACATTTTTTAAAAAAATAAAGGTTTCACAAACATTTTTCCACATTTGCTTCTGTTTGGCTTTTGATCACCGAATGTGGGTGATGCCAGACTGCTCTGACTCCTGGACTCCTGGCCTTCTTCTTTCATGACCTCTCTGTCCATCTGACTCTCTTACCTTATTCATTTATCTAACTAATAAGTTAAGTGTCTTCTACGTGTCAACTATGAGATGAACATCAGGGTTGGGTGGGAATGAGGGAGGAGCTTCAGAATTTTTCTTAATGCTGAAAGGTTGATATTTAGTTGTTGTTTTTTAAAAGATTAGTTTACTTATGCCTACAAGAACTGGGATACAGGCCAGAGGTGTGGGGGGGAGGGGTGAGAGGATTCACCAGAGTGGGGATTGGAACAGGCAGATTGACTGAAATAAACTGCTGAGGAGAGCAGTGGGCGAGACAGGATATATCTACTGTGCCTGGTGGGTTACCTCCCTGGCTGGGGATTTAAATTATGTGAATAGTGTCATAGTGTTGTGCCTTAACCCCTTACGCCACCAGGGTGGCCCCTGATGTTTAGTTTTTGAGACCATATCTCAGTGTTCCCAAGTCACATAACCTGTGTCAAAGCAGTCACATTTGAATCATGTCTGACCACAGGCCTTGAAGTTCCCAATCCTGCTCTTTCCCTCTAGTATATCATGCTTTCTTCATAAGCAAATTTATCTTCCTGTCTCCATGTAATCATAGGATCAGAATGTAATAAGGTTGGGCATATTTTAAGAAAATAGCTCTGTCCATTCTCTATCTTGTGCTAATTCTACTCCCTCTACTCTTTCCATCCCCATCTCTGCTTCTAGAGGTACCACTTACTGTGAAATACAAGGCATCTGATAAAGGTACTGTGGAGAGTAAAGTTTAGGTACTGCGATTATAGAATAGCATATCATAGTTAAAAAAGAAGCTGTTTTGCATTAGAGATCCCAGGCTGGTGTATTCATTTTTTTAGGTTACCATAAGAAATTTCCACAAACTAGGTGGCTCAATAGAAATATATTGTTTCATAGCTCTGGAGGGTAGACATCAAGAATTGTTAGGGCCTTGCTTCTTCCAAAGAGTCCAAGAAAGAATTTTTCCTTGCCTCATCCTCTGTGGTTACTGGCAGTCCTTGGCATTCCTTGACTGGGGCAGTGTAACTCCAATCTCTACCTCCATCTTTATGGGGACTTCTTTGCTTTCCTCCTATGTCTCTTTCTCCAAATTTCCTTCTTTGTGGGAAAAAGTTAATCACTGAATTTAAGGTCCATTCTAAGCCAGTATGACCTTATCTTAACTACATCAGTAAATATACTATTTGCAAATGTCACATTCCAAGGTCACAGTGGGCATGAATTTTGGGAAGATACTATTCAAATCAGTGTAGTTGGAGTCTAGATTTATCAACTGTTAATGAATGGCCTGGGAACAATTAATAAGCTTTTGTTAAAGATAGCTGTCATAGGAATGCAGAGGGCAGGACGATGTAACTACGTTTTGACTGAGAAGTCAAGATGAAAGAGGTGAATTTCAACTAGGCGGGATAATTTTTTTTTTAAAGATTTATTTATTTATGCATACAAGCACTGGGGTACAGGCCAGAGGTGTGGGGTGGGGGTGAGAGGATTCACCACAGAGAGCAGGGAGCAGAACAGGCAGATCAATGGAAGTACACTGCTGAGGGGAGCAGCGGGCACAGCAGGAGAGGTCTGCCTCACCATGTGGGTCCCCTCCCTGGCTGGCGGCAGGGATCGAACTCGTGCTGCAGCGGCTGCGGTTTGCTTCATAGCGCATTGCCTAACCCACTGTGCCACCAGGGAGGGCCCTAGGCGGGATAATTTTTAATAGATGGAGCATCAACGTTTGTTTAATGATTTATTCCCAAACTTCCCTAGATGCAGGTATCATGTTAAACAGTGAATACTATTCCAAGTGATTGTGAATTATAAATTCCCTGTAACTAGCTGAAGGAAAAAAAATAAGGCCAATTGTGAGAGAGATTCCCCTGGGTTTTAAAGATAAGATGAGATGTGGTAGAATTTAGACATTTCTGCTTAGGGAATTTGTGAAAACTCCAGGTTGTCCTGCCCCGAGGAGTTGTTAGGAAGGTGCAGGGTGTGGACCTGAGCAAATGCGCCAACAACGTTTCTAAGCACACCCTATGATAGGCATTGTCGGGGCCAATGAGGAAATCTGAGAAAAGGGTCATTCCCTCTGCTTTCCCACTAGAAGCCTGGTTGGTTTGGAGAGTAAGGACATGCATTTGGCATCAGAGAACGGCATGTTTATGGAGCAAAGTGCCTTAAATGTAGTTGAAGGGAGGCAAGGTGCTCCCTATAGAGGCATCTTAGGAGGAGCTAGTCATACAACTGCCTGAGAAGAAATAATCACTAGTGAACTATTTCACACCCACTTTGAGCAAAATACAGATACATCTGTTATTTCAATTGAATTCCAATAGAACATTCTTCTAGGTGGGCTCTATTATCTTCGTTTTACATATGACCAATCCAAGATGGAGAATTGCCAAGCCACTCCTTGGTCATCAGGTTTCCAACTCAGTTCCATCTGTCAACAAAGCCAGTGTGCTCAGTTACTAGCAAATGACTGCACTAACTGCTTTTGGACACTGCAATCCAGGGGAGCTAGGATACCTGGTTATCTCTTGGAATCAGGCAAAACATGGATTGTATTCAGGTCTGTTCTGTGTTTGAGGTAAGAGAAAGAAGAGCCAGGAAACTTATCTTTGGATATTCCATTTCCCTAAACATGGATGAGAATACCCCAAGATCGGCAGGAAAGGGAGACCTCAGGTTTCGATGGACCCTATAGCTTTACAGGAGCCTAAGTCAAGGTGGAGGGGGCTAAGATAACTCTATCCTGGGGATCTGCTGTATGTAAGTGTCTGTAGTTAACAATGTTAACCTTTGTTGAGGGTAGACCTTGTATTAAGTATTCTTACCACAATAAAATGAGAGGAGATGAAATAAAATAAAATAAAATGAAACAAAATGAAAATAAAATATCATTCTTTGTTTAGTCTGGTCAGCTCTTTGTAGATCTTGTGATAAGTCCCCTGTCAGTAGTGTTGTGTGCAAAGATTTTCTCCCAGTCGGTGGGGCTTTGTTTTGGTTAGTGTGTCTTTCGCTGTACAAAAGCTTTTAAGTTGATGTAGTCCCACCTGTTTATCTTTTCCTTCACTTTCTTTGCTTTGGGTGCCATGTCTTTAAAGATGTTACTGAGGTGTATGTCATGTAGAGTTTTGCCTACTTTTTCTTCTATATATTTTTGTGGTTTCAGGTCTTATATCTAATCCTTTAATCCATTTTGAGTTGGTTTTTGTGCATGGTGAAAGGCAGTATTCTAGTTTCGTTTTTTTAAAGTAAACAATCCAATCAAAAAATAGGCAAAAGAGCTAAAAAGACATTTCTCTAAAGAGGAAATGCAAATGGCCAACAAGCATATGAAAAAATGCTCAGCATCTCTTGTAATCAGAGAAATGCAAATCAAAACCACTATGAGATACCACCTCACACCAGTGAGAATGGCACATATCAAAAAAAGTAGCAACAACAAATGTTGGTGAGGAGGTGGAGAAAAAGGAACTATACTAAACTGCCGGTGGGAATGCAAGCTGGTCCAACCACTATGGAAAGCAGCGTGGAGGTTCCTCTAACTACTAAAAATGGAACTTCCATATGATCCAGCAATCCCACTCCTAGGAATATACCCAGAAGACACAAAAACACTGATTCAGAAGAATACCTGCACCCCGATGTTTATAGCGGCACTATTTACAATAGGTAAGACCAGGAAACAACCCAAGTGCCCAAAAACAGATGATTGGATCAAGAAAATGTGGCACATATACATGATGGGATACTATTCAGCAATTAAAAAAGATAAATAAGAGTCATTCATAGGAACATGGATGGAGCTAGAAGGGATTATGCTCAGCAAAATAAGTTAGGAGGCAAAAGAAAAATACCGGATGGTCTCACCCATAGGAGGAATATAAGTGAACCAAATGAGGATCAAGGAAAAGAATAACAACAACAACAATAATAATAGTAAAAAACACAACAAAAACAAAAAGACAAGGACAAATTGGGGACACTCAGTGGGGAGAGGGGAGGAAATGGGTTGAGGGCAAAAAGAGCACAAGGAACTGAGGTGATGGTGCACTGGTGAAATGGTGGTGGGAAATCCATGGCGACCACAATTGATGTCAAATATATATAAACAAAGAAAAGAGAAAAAAGAAAATATCATTCTTAACTTCTTTATGTCAGAATGCTTTTTCCATCACCCCCATGCAGTACTATCTGGTTCCTGTCAGCAGCTAGGCTGGCTTGTATGACACATAGGGATGTAGGTAAGTGAGAAGTCAGAGTTTGTGTCAGTTATGTCAATCTTTCTAACCTTCGTTCTAACCCACTTGCCAAAATACAGCTCTACCCACCCTCCATTGTGACCTCCATCTTTGTGGTTTCTGACTCATACCTCATTATCTAGTTTTCAACCTTACTACTCTTGGGCTTGAGTCATTCCTTTACTAACCACCTACTGTTCCAAATTCAAGCATGTCTCCTAAATTCTCTGTGCCGAGGTTTCTCATCACCCTTGTCAAAAGAGCTTAAATTTGTGAAGGGGAGAGGTGTAAAAAATACATCAGGTACACCTACAAAGGATGAGGACTAGGAACATCTTATCTCCCAAACTGATTGAATATATATATATATCAAGTGCTTAGTTTCTTGAATTGCTACACAGACGGTAAATATTAGCAATTACCACTGTTATGATTTTTTAAAAGACTGATTTATTTATGCAGAGAAGAATGGGGGTCTAGGCCAGAGGTGTGGGGATTCACCAGCGACAGAATGGGGAGCAGAACAGTCTACTGAAGTACACTGCTAAGGGGAACAGAGGGTGAGACAGGAGAGGTCTGCTGTGCAATATGTGGGTCAGCTTCCTGGCCTGGAATCAGGTGGTGATAGCACTGAAACTTAACTCCTAGGCCACCAGGTGGGCCCCTATTATGATTCTAGGGACTTAACCATTGTTATTAACTCAGCCTTTAGGCCTGATGCTTGTCAGGACCTTCTTCCCAAAGATGACTTTGATTTCCCTGGACCAAAGCCCAGGACAGCACAGTTCTCCCCTCCTCTGTGCTGCCTTGAGGAAACCCAGCCCCAGGCCACCTCCCTAGGTGCTCTTCCCACTGGGTAGAATCTGCATACTGTTGATCAACCTTCAGAACAGAGATGAAACTCACTGTGGCTAAGGAATATTGATTCCGTGCTTCTGAACTGAAATACCTGGTTGGCTTTTAGTCATGTCAAGCTGCTGACTGAGAGGATTAACTAAGTTCTTCAACATTTGAGTGTGAGCTAGCTTCACATGTTTTCAATTGCTGGGTGCTAGCGCCTATTTTTATTAAATATGTCAAAATTAGTATAGGTCTATCAACCGCCCTCAGTTTCTTAGAATTTTTCCTATTTCTTTCAACTACAGCTAGCTCCTATGGCAGTGAGAAGTATGTCAAGACTTTTAAAATAGGATAGCACTTCACTGTTATTTTGAGAGGAAAAAAAAGATTCCATTGTGCTTTTTCTAGGCATGCGTCTATGGACAAAAGAACTTATGTCTCTCAGCGTATATAATATCGGGAGAAATTTGGTAGGCCTATTATGAGTTTTAGAGGATCTGTTTTAGAGGAAAAGTAATGAGAGGATTTGGTTTGTATTATCCCTCAGGCAGCAATATGGTAGTGGGGTGAAGAAAAGAGGAAAGCTGGAGGTGGGGATGGGGGGCGTGCACAGCTTGAAGCCCTGAACTCATGAAAAAGCTGGTAGGAGTGACACAGCAGAGCTCACCAGGTTTAAGTGTAAGCAACACCCCAGCTCTGTTTTCTGTAAGAAACCCAATTACACTTGTCATCCCCACACCTCTGGCCTAGACCCCCATTCTTCTATGCATAAATAAATCAATCTTTTAAAAAATCATAACAGTGGTAATTGCTAATATTTACTGTCTATGTAGCAATTCAAGAAACTAAGCACTTGATATATATATATATATATATATATATATATTTTCAATCAGTTTGGGAGATAAGATGTTCCTAGTCCTCATCCTTTGTAGGTATACCCTGATGCTAAGGAATTTACTGACTGTTTGGGGGGCATCTCAGGGTGAAATCACATGTTGCCCCTAGCTCTCTACTGTCTTCCAGTCTCTGACTCACATTCTTCAGCCTCCAAAGCCCAACTTGTTTCCTTGTTGCCCAGGAAGGGCAACTTGATCCCCATCTTCAAACAAACTTGATCAGTTACTGAGGCTTATGGTTTAGGTTGGCTCCCTTGCTGTAATGTGAGTGCGGGGCGGGCAGAGAACCCTCCTTTACCCTCTGATATATATCAAAAGGTTTAAGCACTAAATTATTTACTGATATGGGATGAACAAAGACAGGTTCTAATATGTGGAATAGTGCAGAAAATTCAAGAAGAATGAGAGGACCCCTGCTTTTAGGATAGAAGACCATTGGTGACCTTTGGGTCACTGATAGTGAATTACAGTATTAACACAGTATATTGTGGAAGCCAAAAGAAAATGTTGCTATTGTTGTTATTTTAAATTCAATTATTGGAAAAGGTAATAAGGGCACAAAAAAAATTTTTTAGGGATTTTAAAAAAAAGATTTATTTATTATTGCATACAGGAACTGGGGTATAGGCCAGAGGTGCAGAGTAGGGGTGAGAGGATTTACCAGAGACAGAGTGGGGAACAGAACAGGCAGACTGACTGAAATACACTGCTGAGGGGAGCATCAGGCAAGGCAGGAAAGGTCTGCTGTGCCGTGTGGGTCAGTTCCCTGGCAGGGATAGTAGCTGGCAATAACAAAGATTTAACCTAGGCCACCTAGGCCCTGCTATTATTTTTATACAAGTAACTGCACAGTAAAAGTAACAGCAAGGTGTGGACTATGTTATAACAATCTAAAGGAAGGGTTGGTCTACTTTTGAGCCTGAATAGCAAAGGACAGAACATTAGCCCCTCCCCAACACCAAAATGGTGGCAATAGTAGCAGCTAGTTGTGCCCAGCAGAGGGGCACTTCCACAAGGCTCTCCAACAGCAATGTGGCTAGTGACAGTAGGTGTGGGACAGAATACAAGAGACTCGTCTGCTTTCACAAAGATGGTCTAGGGGACCCTTGGACAGACAGTTTCCAGTCACCAAATTAAGGGAACGGGTGACAGGCCACCAGAATTTATATTCAGAAGAAAATTTACAGTATTGTAGGCACAGACGGTAAAGTGCTGATGCCTGGGTGGCTTGTGAATGTGTTCGCCTCAGCTGGGAAGATCAGAGAATAACCCAACAGTGCCTCTAACAGCAACTAAGAAAAAACGTCTGCTTGAGGTGCAGATGAATTCCTGCTCTGCTCATAAAACCCCCAGAGTGAGGTGCAGGCTTCTAGGAGTCGGAGCATGACTTACAGTGTTGTAAACAGCTGCACTCAAAACAGCTCTATCAGGCGTGAAGCACTTCTGTGTCAGTGAGCGCTAAAATAGCCCTGGAAGAAACCCCGCCCCAAACAGTCCCCCTATGTTAACAACATTTTTTGTTGTGCATTTACCTCATGAAAATGGAAATTCCTTCCTGCTGATTTGTATTCTGTCTCCACTTTTCTTAAGCAAAACGGAACAGGTTTTGAGAACCTAACTGTCTGTTTCCTGGGCACATATTTTTTTTTTTTTTAGATCATTGTTCTCATCAAATAAAGGCAAATATATTTGCAATTCCATGAGGCAGACTTAATACATGAACAAAGTATCAAGTAGAAGATTAATATATGATACAGATTTCTGTCCTTACTGCCCCAAATCTTGTGCCCTTGGGGTCTCTGTGGTTAAGAGGTTAAGCATCACACTGTGAAGCATCTGCAGCATGAGTTCGATCCCCGGCCAGGAAGGTGACCCACATGGTAAAGCAGACCTCTCCTGTATTGCCCACTGCTCCCCTCAGCAGTGTATTTCAGTCAGTCTGCCTGTTCTGTTCCCCACTCTGCCTCTGGTGAATCCTCTCTAGGCAAGCAGACAGGCAATAAGAAATAGTTGGTGCTGAGGCATTATTTTTGGAGGCTGCACCAGAAGTGCATGGTACACTCCTCCCTCCCTGCCATGGAAGAGGCATTCTCAACAACAGACCCCATCTTCTGAAATTCCACTCATACTCATCCTTGGAATCTAGGTTCCATTTGTCCCAGGGAGAAAGGAGATTTGTTTTACTGAGCTGTAGTTCAGCTCATGTGAGAAATGATGGACAAAGACACCCTTTCAAGGACAAAACATACCTTCATAAGCTAGAGATGCGATCTGGCATTATGTCCTCAAGACAAAAAGAATACAGTCTGTATGATTATATCCCCCAAGATCTGCTCCTCGGTCAGCTTGATGTCCACACTTCAGCCCAAATTGTGCTGCAAGCCAGGTCTGGCTACTTTTCCTGCTTCTTCTTCCATGTAAGGTCTACATGTCTGTTCCACAGCCCTGCAAGAAAACACTTGAACGAGCACACAGAAGTTCACAGTAGTAAGCCTTGTGTTCTGAGCACAATGCTCATCCATATGGAATGGCCTAATGCTTTAAAGATCATCTCTATTCTCACCCTCCCCTCAACTCTCACAACTCTTCCAACCAAAGACTCACTGATTTTCTTCAGTTGCACCGTGAGGATCTGCCTCCCACATAGAAAACTAGATATGAGTCATCTGCTGCTTTAGGGGAAGGATGTCACTCTGAAGTAGAGGATAAAAAAGGCATATTTGTATTGTTTAAGTTTAAAAGTCACTGGTGCAGGTGTAAGAGAGAAAGATCCAGTTGCATTACTGCATGATTGCAAAGAGAGCTCTTCTTCCCGCCCTCTCCCCTCCCCCCCAACCAAAATTCTACAGGCTGGGTAAATGTGGGGGAGAAAAATGACCTCAAGGACAGGAAGACAGATGAACGTGCCTCACTGGAGCAAGTTCCATGGGTGCTTAGCTCCCACCCTTAGACACCTCACCTAGATGAGAGGACCTCAATCAGACACCTTGTTCACTTGTGGTGACGATCACTCAATCTCTCATGGGTTAAGCCACCCTAGGATTTTGTCAGCTCTCTGTCTCACCCATGCCTGTGGAATGTCCCCCTTCCAACAAGCCAAGATACTTAAAACTCCAGAACTGGAGTCTTAGTCTCTTAATGAAGCAGGAAGTTAAATTTTCTGCTTGGAGTCTGCTGCTTAGTTTCCGCTGCTTACTGGAGCAGAGAGGTCGCTGGGTACACTGCTTGTTCACAGAAGGAACCTGAGAAAGGAGTTGACCCTTCTCAACTTCCCTTCCCAAACAATAAAGAATGCTTAAACTATGATGGATGGGGTGACAAGTTTTCTCATACAACCTGTATAGAAACCCTGCTGTTTCTGCTGTTCAGGGCTCAGACTTTTGGGAGCTATCCCACTGAGCCCACTGGTGTGACAATTAAATCTCTCTCTATCTCCCTGAGTGCCATCTGATTTCCCTGGGAAACTGCCATAACAGTAGGTGTGGAGTAGTACCTGGCAAATTGCATCATGGGACCAGACAGAACTGACCCAAACCTCTCAGCAAACCAGGGCCAGTGGACACACATCTGTGTTACACTTCTTAGGGTAGGAATATTTCTTTCTTTTTTTTAAAAATATTTTATTTATTTATACATGTAAGAGCTGGGGTACAGGCCAGAGGCATGGGGGCGGGGGCAGTGACAGGATTCACCAGAGACAGGGTGGGGAGCAGAACAGGCAGACTGACTGAAACACACTGCTGAGGGGAGCAGCGGGTGAGGCAGGAGAGGTCTGCTGCGCCATGTGGGTCCCCTCCCTGGCTGGGGATTGAACTCACGCTGCAGTGGCTGTGGAAGCTGCACATTGTGGCGCCAACCCCTTGCACCACCAGGAGGCCAGGATAGGACTATTTCTCCAAAGGAAAACCCATCCTTGGAAATATGTCTCTGTCCACAGTTACAACAAATTCTTGGATTAATGTGCCAAGCAGCTTTTCTCCTTTGATGTCCTCTTATTTTCACCACCCTCCCCCCTTCTATCCCAGCCCATTCAATAGGCTTTCCACAACAGAGGAGTAGCTTGCTCAAAGATAAAGTAATTGAAAAGTACAAGCATTCAAAATGCCCAGGGTATAATTTCATCTAGTGTCCTCAAAACACACCTGGGCTAAATGTCTAGACAGCCATTAGAATGAGTCAGAAATAGTCAGCAAGAAAGGCATAAGGCTGGCTGAACTAAAAGGTGTGTTTTGGGCGCATTCAGGATACACTCCATCTTATTTTGTTGAGATGGTTGGATTCAGTGGGTACATTCCAGAAGTTATTTTCTCAGGCCCCAAAATCAATGAAAGGGGAAGATGGAAAGTTGCCGACAGGAATTCTGTAGCAACTGACTTCCTTAGGTCAGAGTAGTGAATGTTTCTCTGTCACTGACTCATGATTGCTGCATTAGATCCACTAGCACTGGAAACAAGTGTTTAATGCCCTAGTGACCCAGCAAATATTTCACAGGACACCCTTTATACTTAATGCTTCCAGTGCTATGTAATTGTGGGTTAATGACAGAGATGAGAAGTGGAAAATATCTGGAGGTTTGAAGAAAGTGATAAACCATTTCTCAGATATTATCAGAGACTGGTACACACCATCTGTTGATGAAGGTAAAGATGAAAAATGTCTTTTGGGGTGATCCTGAGTCACATGTCCCCTGCTGTGAACCCTGGACCAGCCACCACACCCATACAATGTGATGGACCCGTGGTTGACTGGAAGGGGTGTAGGTGCTTCTCTCAGGCTAAACCCAGAAGATTCTTCCCCTGGAATTGGGAAATGGTCATGTGAGCATTTTGGGCAGCCATATTTGGCTCTTTGCACAGCTCCTTGGTGGGCAGATAAGGAAGCAGAAGCACTGAGCAAAGGAGAGGGGAGAACTAGGCAGCTGGATGAAGTGGCCTCTTGTCTCTGGCTTTCTAGGTCTGGTTCCAGCTCTTCCTGAAGCCTCATTATGTCAAAGCTCATGGTGCATTGCTCTATCTAACATTGCCCCCAGCCCTGCTTCCATGCCTATGATTGTATCTCCAAGCTGTGTCCCCGTTAGTCTATCAGAAGCTCAATCTGTCCTCTACTGAACATAGGCAGTGTTGCAGGTGCCATCTCTAGGATGACTCCCCATCCCAGGGCCCCCACATTGCTTATGACATTCTCCCTTTCTAGCTTGAAGGCTAAATACACAGCTCTCACTCGCCTATTTCTTCTCCCACTATGCTTCTTTCTGGATGCTGTAGTTTTTATTGGAGAGCCAGGGGCATGTTGGCAAAGGGCAGAAGAACAGCTCCCTCTCTCCCGGTGGAAGTTGCTACCACTCTACATTTTACAGCTGATAAGTAGGGCAAAATGGAGAGAGGGAGATACTTACTCCTTTTCTTTCTCTATTTATGCATGCAATTGAGACTTGTTAGGTACTTAACCTGTGCCAGGCACTGTAGAAGAGGAGGAGGTGAACCTCTTATACCTTGGGAGCTTACACCACAATACATTCCAATAGAGTGAGACAGAAGATAGTCAACATGCAACGAAGTAAGTTAGGATTACTATGAGCCATGAAGTAGATGTTGAGACAAGGAAGGAAGATACAGAGCAAATGTGTGTATATGCGTGTGAGGAGGATGTCAGGAAGGGAAGGGCTGAGGGGAGGATGCTGAGTGGACATGGGGAGATAATGGACAGAGGAAATGCCATGAGAAAGGGGGATAGGGACAGCCCTAGGGAGGTGCACTAGAATATTCAAGGGTGATGGGACTTCTTCTGACTGCTCTTATTCTTTTCCTGTTCTTCTCTTCAATTTTTTAAAAAAGATTTATTTATTTCTGCATACAAGAACTGGGGTGTAGGCCAGAGGTGCGGCGGGTGAGAGGATTCACCAGCGACAGAGTGGGGAGCAGAACAGGCTGATCTACTGAAATACACTGTCGAGGGGAGCAGCAGGAGAGACAGCAGAGGTCTGCTGCACCATGTGGGTCAGCTCCCTGGTTCAGAATCAAACTCATGTTGCAGTGGCTGAGGATAGCTTGATAGTGATGAGACTTTAACCCCTGTACCACCAGGGAGGCCCTTTTTTTTTCAATTTTTAACTGAGCTCCCATTAAGAGTGAGGCACTAGCTGGAAGAGATTGAAAGAAGAAAACAGCAGAGTTATGCCTTAAGAATGAACAGTCTAGACAAGGAGAGTCTAGAAAGAGGTACAGGCATTAAAATACTTGGTGTGTGCATAGCAGAGGGAAGATGGGGTGCCTGCCAAAACCTGCCAGGGTCTGATAACACCTGCTTAGCAGCTGGAACCTTGAAGGAACCTCTCAATGATTAGAAAGTTCAGTTTCTCTCCCATGTGATGCTCTTTACCTTTGAAACAGCGTGTTTGAACAATCCAGTAAGCATGCATATCAAACACTAACAAGGAAAACCAGTAGAAATCTGGAATTGATTCAAGTAGCTGAGAAAACAGGAAAGGTGACTTTTCTTTGTAGGACTAGAATGCTGGCATTAAATACATACCCCTACACCCATGCTCCCCCACACCCACACCCACACACAAAATGCTCAGAGGAAGGCTGAGGGCAAAGGAAGAAATTGGCAGTCGTCCCTGAATATGTGTAATCCAAGAACGAAAGTTTTACAGACCCAGGAGAAAACCTTAACACAAGACAGAGTCAGAGTGAACTCTTGGTAGTTATGTAACTGATTAAGGGTTTAAAGGAAACTGTGTATTTACCTAGTGGTATGAGTCACTTCAGTGGAGCTACTGAAAAAATAACAATGATTAGGTTTTCCATCCATGACGCTTAATGACACTGGAGCCCAAAAACATGGAGAGTGCCAACAGAACATGCCTGTGTAAGGACAAAAGATGTTGTGTCATTTAAGCAGAGTAAGAGGAAATGCTAACTCAGGCCACTCTGTCCCTCCTGCCCTCAGATGACAGCTGGCAGTGCGTAGGTGTTGGGTGTTAGGTAAACGGAAGAAGTGACTGCAGAAGTGGGAAGTGTGAATATGCCAGAACGCAAGTGGGCTTTGTGGTAAACACCAGAAACAGTGTGAACTAGAGGGTTTACTTTGTCAGAACAGAAGATTACAGGGTAACTAGATGTCCCTCTTGAAGGAAACTGTCCTTCTATAAATAAACATTTGCCTCAAGAAGACTTTGAGGGAGAAAAACAGTCAGTCCATGGCAGAGTTCCCTCTGCTCAATGAAGGAAAACTGGAGCTTGGCTCCAATCTTCACTGTTTCCTCCTGCGAGCAGGCTCGGCTGCATAAGCACATGTTCCCTCAGCTCCTGCAGGGCAGGCTCTGCCCTGGTTTGGCACGGCCTTGAAAGAGTGGTGCTGAGAGCTCGGGCACCAGACCAGGGTAGATCTCCCAAGCTAATGGGAGATTCATTACCAGAAATGAATGTGGTCATTTGGTTTCTAACTATTTGGTCCTTTGTCTTATTTCTTAATAGGTTCAGAACTCAGGCCGAGAAGTGAAATATCTTTACTGAGACCCAAATAGAGCTCTAGGGGGCCTTAATGAGTGTCCTCTCCCCCCCCCCCTCCCCAAGCTGCTAGCTTTACAATTTAGCCAGAGGCCCATGCATCTGCCTGTCTGGAGAGAAAATCTTATATATAGGGACAAAGGAAACACTCTGTTTCTGATTGATCCCCAAATCAAGGCCAGACCCCCTGAGTGCCAGGTGTGAACATGCTGTTGAGTCACATCTCACCTGGACAAGTCTCTGTAACATGAGTCAGGGTAAGAACTGTCTCTCAGGAAAGAAGTCTTTATTTCATCTGGAAGACCAGGAGGTTTTTAAAATACACCAATCCCGCTATGAACTGGACTGTGCCCAGAAAGCAGAACAATGACAACAAAGCAAAAGCAACTAAAAAAATTATGAAAAGCACCCAGACTAAATAAACAAAAATCCTAGAATAATAGTACTTTAACTGGCAATATGTGACAGACAAATCCTGATCCTGTACTAAAAATAAAACAATGAAATGTCAGGTCTTTATAGCACTTTGCAGCTAATAACTCTGTAGAAACATCTACTTTGGTACTGTGCAACCTCACAGTATTATTCTGCTCTTCATTTATGGACCAGTCTTTAACACACATCCCTGTAGTCCTTTTCCTGTAGATTGTTCCTGATATTTACATTATAGTCACTTAAACCTCCTTTGATATTCCCAAGCCCCGGGACTCTCTCTGGACTCCTGGACCTGGCTTGTTCTGGACTGTTTTTTGTTTTTTTTGTTTTTTTAATATTTTTAATACTGACCTCCCTCAGCGAGGGCAGCTCTCCTCACGGCCACCTGCCTGCAGCCACGCTGGCCTCTCTCTGTAAACCTGTCCCTTTCAGAGCAGCTCTTCCTGCCCGCTTGTGCCTGGGCAAGGTTACCTCAACTTTCTGTCACTTTCTTTAAAAAACCTGCCTTTTTTAAAACTACCAACAACTCTGCAATTGTCTATTACTTCCTGTCCTTTTCCCAATAAATATGCGCTTTAAAATGAAAAAAAATTTAAAAGCTACCTCGTTATTATAGCTCTACTGAGACAAGGAGTAAGGAACAGCTGAAGAGCTGCTCCTTTGCAAGCTGACCTGGTCTGCTTCTCCCAAGCATCACCCCAGGCTCTCATCTGAGTTTTCCTTGGGTTATGAGTTCTACACAGGCGTGCAGGTCACGACACAGGCCTTCTCAATGCCCTTTTGTTCACAAGCACAAAAGTTTTTACCAGGTTGGCAGCCTGGTGGTAGCCATCACCTTCATCTCCAATCGGTGACGCAAAACTTGTGAGGTCTTATTCCAAGACATCGAAGTGATGATCCACAATGACACTCCATCTAACCCTTGATCATCTTCATGAACTATTAAAAAGGTAGCTTCTCCATAGCCTCTCCTATCTGTGGTTCACATACGGCAGCATAAGTCTTACTAATTTCAGTAGAAACACCCACACACACTGCTAACAGAGAAGAATCTCTTCCCGGAAAAGGGACATAGCTACTGTATGTTAGGGATTCTCTGACCTCAGCCTGCTTAGGTCATATAAAAACTCTTTAGACAAAAATTGTCTTCTTGAAGAGCTCAGACTGTTCTTGTTCTCTTCTGGTACTTAAGGAAAACAGGCAAATCTCACACTCTTCCCATGTATGCTTATTCCATGAGGAATAAGCACCCTAAAAGTCGTTCTATTAAATTAAATAGCTAGAGGTGCAAATAAAAGGCTACTTTCAGTGTTGGTCATGCATGCCCATAGCTTATTTTCCACAAGATGGAAACCACAAAATCTCAACACCAAATACTGGGAACAGACAGCAAAGCACCTGTCCTCTAAACCCACCAGAACAAAATGGCCACTGAGAATGTCCAAGCAGTAATGCCCACATTATCCTGAACTCAGACAGAACCTGACAACACAGTGACACTCACTGACTCAGCTCTCCAATTATTACAGATTACTCTGGATAGTAACTATTATAATACTATCAATTATTTAATCTAAAATACAATGATCACCATGCCGTCCATTATTTCAAAGATGCCAAATTTTCAATTTGCACATATCGCAATCAGTCTCATATGGCAAAGACTGCTTTCTAATGAATACTACAAATTCCAAATCGCAGAGATAACGTATACAAGCCTCTGAGCCAATACCAAAAATGAAAATATTTCTATTAGAGTCACAAAAATGACTTTTAAGTCCTGATTTTACTATTTCATAACATTAAATGAGCTCACCAAAGAATTTTGTACTTATGAGTGGTGGAACTGATAAAATGCTGTGTTTTACTAGGTAAAAGGAAATATTTTCCTGTGTGTGTATCGAACAAAGTGAGGAATAAAGGACAGTATTTGTGCACATGTTTCTGTGTGCTATATGTGTGTGTCTATCAAAGAAGGAACTGTGCGTGGCCCTAGGAAAGAACTGAACTGATCACATGTCTTTGCATGAACAGTAAGGAAAGAAGTAACTGATCGTGTATAGATGACACTAGGTGATAAATGATGAACCCACGTGTTTGTGACCAGCTGGGGAATGAAGTAACTGTGTGACTGTTCTGTCTGTGTGACAACAAGGAGAAAGTAACCAGGTGGTTGTGTGAGACTAGGACAAAAATGGAGTCACTGGTATGTTTGCATGCTACTAAGTGAGGAATGAAAGAACTGTGTGTGTGTGTCCCTGTGGGAGAAGTGAAAGAACATGCCCTCTACATGTGTACATACATGTGCTCCCAAGGAATAAAATAACTGTGTCGCTAGGCAAAAATGAGAACTGGATTGTGTTTGTGTGACAAGGTGGAGTGTGATTCTGAATGTGTGTTTGTTGTGAGATGAGGAAACAAATGAGCCTGTTTGTTCACTTCTCCCACAAAGACATATAGACATATACATGTTTGTGTGTGTGTGTGTGCGCATAATGTTTGGTTTTAGTACTTGTGTAACCTTTCATACGAGTGGTTTCTGTCGAACTGCATAGAAAATTTCATTCTAAACAAAAATCACATCGGTTGTAAAAAGCATGTCAAAAGAAAATGTTAAATTTAAACAAAAAACCATATAAAGGCATGCTTCAAGTATAGATGATGGTTAATAAATTGGGTACAAGTTAGGTTTTTCACACCTGCACCATCTGCCAACTCTGAGTGAAATACCGTAATGAATCCTTTCATATTAAGTTATGTTACTACTTTTTGGTATCATCTTTTGATATAATAAAAAGTCTCTCATTTCCTTGTTGCTACATGGCAAAAATCACCATTTTCTATGAGCTTAGTTGTGCACCCCGGTTTTCAATGGATGCCATGGTGTCTGTGACTCACATGGAATTGCACTTCCGTGACATTATGTTCACTGCACAATGCCACCTGTAGAAGGTTTAGTATTGTCAAGGGGGAGAAAATTAAATAAAGGTGGTAGGTCCATAAATTCAGTATGATCCCGTCCTCTGAGGAACACTATAAATTGGCACTGCTGCTGTGGAAAGCAGTGTCGTTGGAAGAATAAATCAAAAAACAGCATATGACATTGGATTTGTAGTTATTTCCCTGATAGAAATGAAACCTAGTAAAGGTCATTATCGAAGAGTGGATCCCTGGGACCTGAGGGTGAAGTTAAGCAGCCAGGCTGGGTATATAAGCCATCTCTAAGAGCCCCTGGGTTATAAGAGCCATCTCTAAGTGCTCCCCTGGGTTATAGCTCTGAGGAACTGGTAGGGCATTTATGGACCTGTATTCCTCTCTTCTTGTTATTCATTATGCTATTTCCCCTTCTTGTGTAAAAAAGAACCCTTTATTAACTTTTGTTGTGTGTGCCTGCAGTTGGGCTTATTATAAACACCTTTTGAAGCGACAACCCACCAACTGGGAGAAAATCTTTGCACACAACATTACTGACAAGGAACTTATCACGCAAACTAAACAAAAACCAAGACTAACCAGACTAAACAAAAACCAAGCAAACAATCCAGTCAAAACTTGGGCAAAAGAGCTAAAAAGCTAATTCTCCAAAGAGGACATGCAAATGGCCAACAGGTATATGAAAAAATGCTCAACATCTCTTGTAATCAGAGAAATGCAATCAAAACCACGATGAGAGACCACCTTGCACCAGTGAGAATGGCATATATAAAAAAAAAAACTAGCCACAACGAATGTTGGCGAGGAGGTGGAGAAAAAGGAACTCTCTTACACTGCTGGTGGGAATGCAAGCTAGTGCAACCATTATGGAAAGCAGTGCGGCAGTTCCTTAGTCTCCTAAGAATGGAACTTCCATAGGATCCAGCAATCCCACTCCTAGGAATATACCCAGAAGACACAAAAACAATGAATCAAAAGAACACCTGCACCCCTATGTTTATAGCAGCACTCTTTACAATAGGTAAGACCAGGAAACAACCCAAGTGCCCAAAAACAGATGATTGGATCCAAAAAAATGTGGCACATATACATGATGGGATACTATTCAGCAATCAAAAATGAAAAACTAGACTCATTCATAGGAACATGGACGGAGCTGGAAGGGATTAAGCTCAGCAAAGTAAGTCAGAAGGCAAAAGAAAAATACCCGATGGTCCCCCCCTAGGAGGAATGTAAGGGAACCAAATAAGGATCAAGGAAAAGAATAACAACAACAACAACAACAGTAATAATAGAAACACAACCAAAGAAAAAGACAAGGACAAATTGGGGACACTTGGTGGGGAGGGGAGAGGAAGAGGGCTGAGGGCAAAAAGAGCACAAGGGATCGAGGTTATGGTGCACTGGTGGAATGGTGATAGGGAATACATGGGGATTACAATGGATGTCAAATATGTATAAATAAAGAAAAAAAATAAAAGCCTTTCCAGCGCGGGGTTGAGGACCCAGTCAGGCACACCCACTTTCTATTAGCGTTGCCCTGTAACAGTAGGAGTGTGGGTCTGGACAGAAACAGCCATGTCCCACAGTCAGCTCCGACCTGGAGCCCAAGAAGGGTTTCATCTCCTTCCCCTAAGAAGGCTGGAGAGCCACCCAAGGGGCCACACATTCAACTTTCTTTGCCCACCTCCACAGCCCCCATGGGAGGAGCAGCCCTCCCCTCCCCGCAGGGCCCTGGCCCAGATGGTGGGGTGGGCGGCTCAGATTAGAGTCTGGACCATGGCCAGGTCTTCTCCTCCTGCCCGAGGGAGGGAGCCAGGTTTGGGAGGGAGTGTCACCCCAGAAAACCGCACAGTCTGCCCCAACGACAGTATCACCCACAGAAAGATACAGGGGGCCTCAGAGCAGAGAGGGGCGTCCGGAACCCCCAGATGCATCTCAACACCCAGGAGGAGCTGAGAGCAAACCCAGGGACGCCTGCAACCCCCAGATGCGATTCAGTGACAAGATGAGCTGGGATCAAGCCCAGGGGCCCCATCTGTCAGAGGCCGCATCGCGGGTCCCGCTCAGACATGAAACCCCTGTGTGGCTCCATGCCCAGAAATGAACCCCAAGAGTCCCCGAAGGTGCTGCACCAGCCCTCCCTCCCAGGGTCCTCCAGCCAGACTCTGTCCACGTTGGTGGCGCTGGCAGGGAGATGCTCCCAGCTTCCTCCCTCTGGCTCACCTGGTTCTCCCGCAATGCGGCCAACGTCCCACGGGGTCCAGGGCGTGCCTCCCCCCAGCAGCAGCCTCACTCTGGGCCATGGGACACCAGAGATGCCAGAGAAGCCAGGTGGGGCCAGACGCGCGCATTTCCCGCGGGGCAGGTGCTGGGGGGGGGGGGGAGGGCGGCACGCCCACTGGCCAGCCCCCAGGCCAGTTTGGAAATTCAAAGTGTTCGCAGGGGAAGAGCCCGCAGCGTCTCCACAAGCCTGTCCGTCAGAATTTCAGGAGAAGCTGAGATGGCAAACCGCGTCCCTTTGGGTTTAAAAGCTCGCGCCTCCTTCCCCCTCACTCCTCCCTGGCACCACCCCTCATTGTTCTCTGAAGCCCCCAGAGGCCCTTCCTGCCCCACAAGCCTCTCCGTCTTGGGGGGGGGGGGCAGCCCGGGGCTCTCTGGCTCCGCTGTGGCTTCTCCCACCTGCACCTCCTCGTCCAGGACAGCTCTGCATCTCTGCCCTTCATCCTTCACCCCCACCTGCCCCCACCCTCGGCCAGCTCTCTGAGTGTTCCCACCATCGGCCTCTCCTCTCTGCACTGGCCTGCCATCCTGCCCCTCCCTGCTCCTTGTCCTCCTGGCCCCGGCTGACCCCTTGCTCCTGGGCACTGCGTGGTGGTCTGCGCCCATCCAGCCCCGGGAGCCGCTGCGGCCGCTGTATCCGGCCTTACCACCAGAGGGCGCGTCAGCAGTCCACTTCAAAAAGATCTCACTGCGCGTAAATAATGATTAGTAGATGCTATTCTGATTTAAAATAAAAAAAGACCTGGATGACTAAAAATCAGAAATGAGCCCCAAAGAGCCCCCGAGGGTGCCGCACCAGACCTCCTTCCCCGGGGCCTCTGGCCGGACACCCTCCCCGTGGGCCGCACACTGGGACATGCTCCCACTTTCCTTCCCCTGTAATGGAACAAAAGGGCACTGGAGCCTCGTAAACACAGATGGTCAGTGACTCCCGTGGTGGTGTTGGCAAAATGAGCAAATATTAATCCAAAGAGAAACACGACAAGACACCAGGATTATACCATTTCCATGCACTGTTTCCCCATATCATGTCATCTCTAACATGTGGTCACAAGGCCTTGGGGAGTTGGGGAGATGTGGAGGAGACATGTGGAGACATCTGAAGGAGGCATGTGGGGAGGACAGGTGGGACAGGGAGGTGGAGAATGGCGCCTGGCGGTAAACCATTCATAGATGGGAGACAGGAATTATACCTCAGGAACACACCCCAGAGAACTGAAGGCAGCAGCTCAGATACCCGAGTTCACAGCAGCAGCACTCAGCATCTATCAGTATTGGGAACCACTAGTGTCCAAACCGTAAAATCAAAACGTGGCACATAGGAAAGCTAAAGGCCTTTCCCTTAAGATCTGGAACAAGTCAAGGATGTACAATCTCACCACTGCTTTTCCATACAAGTCTAGAAGTCCTATCCAGGGCAAGAAGAAAAAGACATACAAGGAATACAAATAGTGAAAGAAGTAAAATGATCACTATTTTCAGATGATATGATAATATGTATAGGGAACCCCAAAATTTGCACAGAAAAACTAATCAAATAATCAACCAGTTTAGTAAAGCAGCAGGATACACACACAAAGAGCAGCAGCCCCCCTCTATGCAATGAGTCTGATGAAGAAAAAATCAAGAACCATCGCTGCTATAATTGAAACAGAAAATACTCAAATACATGGGAATAAACCTAACAACAGAGGTGAAAGACACATACAAAGAAAATTATGAAACACTTTTAAAGGAAGACAAAGAAATGGTAAATCATCCTCTGGACAGGGATTGGAAGGATTCACATCATCAAATGGCCATCCTAGCAAAAGCAACTTACAGATTCAATACTGTTCCAACAAAATTACAATGACATTCTTCAAAGAAATAAACAAATATGGATGAAATTCTTATGGAGACACCAAAAACCTCAAATAGTCAAAGCTCTCCTGACTAATTGAAGGGGAATGGAGGTATCACAATCTGGATTGCATACTATACTACAAAGCCATAGTTAAAACTGCATGGTACTGGGATAAAAACAGACACACAGACCAATGGAATCAAATAAAAAAACCATAGGTAAACCCACAGATTTATGTGCAACTTATATTTGACAAAGGAGCAAAAAAATTGGCAATGGAACAAAGACAGTTTGTTCAATAAATGCTGTGGGGAAACTGAACTGCTACATGCAAAAGAATAAAGCCAGACTACTACCTCTCACCATGCACAAAAACCAACTCAAAATGGATCAAAGAATTAGACCTAAGACCTGAAACCATAAAATATATACAAGTAAACCAAGGCAAAACACTACATGACCCACAACTCTGTAATATCTTTAAAGACACAGCACCTAAAGCAAAGAAACGAAGGAAAAGACAAACATCTTGAACTCCATCAAATTACAGAGCTTCTGTACAGCAAAAGAGACATGACCAAAAACAAAGAGACAGCCCACCGACTGGGAAACATTTTTTGCACTCCATACGGCAGATAAGAGACTGATCCCAAAGATCAACAAAGAACTCACAGGACTCAAGAAAAACAAATTAAACAATCCAATCAAAAAATGGCACAAGAACTTAAAAGACACTGCCCAAATAGAAATGCAAATGGCTAATAGGTATAAGAAAAAAGTCAACATCCCCCATCATCAGGGAAATGCAAATGAAAACCACCATGAGATACCACTTTAAACCAGTAAGAATGGCACATATGAAAAAAACTAGCAACTACAAATGTTGGTGAGGACATGGAAAAAAAGGAAATCTCCTGCACAGCTGGTGGGAATGCAAGCTGCTCCAGCCTCTCTGGAGAGCTGTACAGAGGGTCCTCCATCTTCCAAAAATGGAGCTACCATAGTACCCAGCGTTCCCATGTCCAGGGATTTATGAAAAGGACAGAATATTCATTCAAAAGAATACATGCACCCCTATGTTTATTGCAGAATTGTTTATAATAGGTAAGACTTGGAATAAGCACACATGCCCCAAAATAGATAACTGGATCAAGAAGATGTGGTCCATATACACAATGGAATGTTATTCAGCCATCAAAATGATAAACTAGAGCCATTTGCAGAATCATGGATGTAGCTTGAAGGAATTATGCTCAGTGAAATAAGTGAGATGAAAAAGAAAAATACTGCATGGCCTCAATATAGGAGGAATAGAGGGGATCAAGGAAAAAATAATAATCACATGATAAACAACAACACAACCAAACAAAAATAAACAGACAACTACATACCAGAAAGACTCTGCAGGGAAGAAGGAGGGATTGCAGTCAGGGAGGGACAGGAAGAGCACAAGGGACTAGGGCGACGTGCACGGGTGACCTGGTGATGGCTATTCCATGGGGAACACGCCCAGAAAAGAAAGCAAACACTGTAAGCAGAAGAAATGAAAGTAAGCAAAAATTTTGAAAATTTGCATCAAAAAGAATGAAATATCTGGTTTCACGTTTGATGAAGAAGAGTCCTGCAGCTACTCGGCTTTGAGAGCTCACTTGGCATCACTCAGCAGGTGACAAGGCTCATTTAGTGGGGAGAAGACCGTGCGGGGGGCTGCTCAGACCAGGCTTCTGGGGGTGGCCTTTACTCCTGGGGCCGGAGGGGGATGCCCGCCCCGGCAGATGTCACACTTCCCCCAAACTCTAGGATGAAACCCTGTGCTGAGCACCCCGGGTCGGTGAAGCAGACAAGCCCGGGACCCACGGAACCTCCACACAGCCAATGCTGGAGCGGGCAGCAGGAGCCGCTCTTCAGCCCGAGGCGGGCACGAAGGGTCACGGCAGGAACGACCCGGACCCGTGTCCCTCCGGGCCCAGAGTGAAGTGTAAAAAGCCCCCCAGTTATGCACACGCAGCCCTCCCGCACTGGGGCATCCCCCTGCACCCTCTGAGTCAGCCACCCTCCGGAGGCCATTCTCACGGCCCCTTCCTTGACTCACCTCCTCTGCTGCCGGCCTGCAGCGGGCCCAGAGTCAGATCGGACAGGCGCCCGCTGCCCACCGGGTTGGAGCAGGTCGCAGCGCCAAGGGCTCCGGAGCCCTGGGAAGCCGAGGCGGGGTGAGGGCAGGGGGGGGGGCGGGGGGGGCGCCTGGTCTGTGCACTGTGCAGTCAGAGGCCGGTGCCCGAGGCAGGTAGGGCCTTAGGCAGGGCACGCCCCCAACGTGCTCTAGGTGGCCGCACACCAGGCAGTCCCCTGCAGCCTGACAGTTTGGAAATTCAAACCCAGATGGAGGCAGATAGCCCCGCCTTCTCCAAAAGTAGTTCAATGAAATATTCAGGAAACCATTGCGTGTGCAAAACGTATCTACGTGGATATAAACACTTGCTCTGTATCATCTAGCAGTGACCAGATGCCGCACCAGCCCTGCCCCTCCAGGACAACTGGCATGGGGGTCGCTCCGCCCTCTGCACCTTGCTGTGCCTGGTCCTCCCCTCAGCATGGCCACCAGCATCCTTCCCGGCCCCGCACTACCCGTCCTCGCCACCAGGCGGCGCGCTCTGCCGTTTTCTGGGCTACTAGTTCAGGGCCCTTTCCACCTGCTGGAACCTTCAGCATTTCTCTGCCCTTCCTTCAGGATTCGGCTTCTCATTGCTACAGCTCGTTTGTGTATACACTGTCATTTAGTTCCATTGTTTTGTTTTGTTTCCATTGTTTCCGACTATTTGTTACTCTGAAGGACTGGTGAATATTTACACACAAAGACTCTTTGTATTTCAAAGCATTTCCTTAGATCATTTCCCCAAAATAGAATGACAGTATCAAGCAGTATAAGTATTCTAAATTCACAGTCTCTGAACAAAGCATATATTAATCCCCTTTTCAGGAATGAATGAGACTGTATATTTCACCTCACATTTTCCAACATTTCACTCCATCTTTCAAAGTTTTGATGCAAACCTTACACTATAATCAAGTAAGCAGAAGGTTTATACTATGTGTAAGAAATATCCACTTGCTTCAGACCCTCCCTCAAAAAGAAGCATCATTGGATCAGTAGTACGAATCAATGAAAAAACTAAAATATCCCTTTTAGGAGGTAAAATAGAAAAACAAAGAATAAAGCTGGAGCAGAATGACCAGATGCTCTCCACACATGTATCACAAGATGAGGTCACACTCACTGGTCTGCACTGCAGTTGGTGCATGATGGAGTTTAGTCACTTCAGTGGATTTTTTTTGTTAAAAAAAATAAATAAACCTCCCCCCAGCCCCATCCGTTTTCTCCTTCCTCATGCTTTGGTTGCATACAGGTAATTCCACAGACAAAGGAGAAGAAAAACATCTCCTGAAGAGACTTACCTCCTAGAGGATCACATGGAATACCACCCAGCAGAAAAGACACTGAAATAGAAAGGGATAGATTTTAGAGGATGAAGCAGCTGGAATTCCAGGTTTCATATCTTAAAGTATAGGTAGATGTAAGGTGCTGGTGAGTAAACCCACATGAGCAGCCTTAGAAGAAAAGTTTATTTGGGGCTGGTTGCCAGGGGTCAGGGTCAGGGGACGCCACAGAAAGGGAAGCCGCACACCCTCCTGCGGCCTTGGGGGTTTACACAGGGGTTTCCAGTGCCGGGGTGAAGGTAGGTGGAAAAACAGCTAGCTGGATGCTGAAATGTATACATAAGGAAGTGAGCGTACCAGGGTCTTCTGCCTCCTGGATGCCAGCGGCAGAGTATAATGGTCAGCACATCCCCATGGCCCCCAGTCTGGGCCAACCAAGCAGTAGGTTCATTTACCGTGACCATCACAAGTTACTTCTTAAATGTTGGTATCCCAGACACCTTGTTCAATGTGGTATCTTTTCTTAGTTCATCTGTGCACCCATTCTATGCCATTCTCATTAATACCATCTTAGAGAAAGGGATTTGCCCAACATGAAGGTTCTTTCTAAGCTGAGAGACGGCTCTCCATAGATCATTCTCAGTAGTAAGCATCTTCTGACATGTCATGAAGCCCTTAGGAACTTAAAATTCTACTCAGTTGTAAACGACTTCAGTTTCACTTTTGCAATGATTTTTCTTAAACCATGACGTTGGCTTCTGATGACTGTTCAGTTTCTGTTTGCCACACTGTGTTCTGCTTGTTGGTAAATGTATTTGTGACTTAAATGAGAAAGTAATTACATCAGAATAAAAGCACCTAAATCTATCCCTTCACAGCATCGTCAAAGTCTCTCCTATTACGTCCTTGTCTGATATACAAACTTGGGTGCTTCCCTTCAACTAGAAATAACTACATCAATGACAGAAAAATTAGCAGTGCCAACTGCAAAAGAACTATTCTTGTAAAGAGGGATATAAATCTCAGAAAGGCTCCTAGAGGAGCTGTATTTTATTGTAGGAAGGATCTAAATCAGATGATAAAAAGCACAGAGTAATAAATTTCCAACTATTGCACGGTATACGAAGACAGACCATTGAACCATAGAAGAATGAGGTGTGCCTTTCCAGTGTGTGAAGAGGCACGTGTTCAATCCAGAGTTGGTTTAGCTGGTCTTGAAAACTGAATGGGTTTCCACAAGGAAAGAGGTGAGGGAAGGCATCTAGCCCGGCAGGTATAAAGGAGGGACGTTGGGGCGGTAGTTGGAGTCTATTAGCAGCAACTTACTGGAGAGGGGCTCTCTGTGGGGACAGCAGTGGAAGCCAGATGGAAAGACAGCTGGGGTCAAAACAGGAACTGTAAGAAATAGAACAAGGAATTCTGGCCTTCTAGTTGATCGTGGGGAAGTACTGAAGGTTTCTGGGCAAGTGAAAGACATGATGAGACTGGTACCTTAAAAGTAAATGGGAAATACAAGGCAGTCACTTTTCACCTGGTGTTCATTACTGCCCTTCTGCTGACATCTTTCCCCACACCAATCACTACCCTTCATTAAATTTTAATACCACAGATATTTTATCTAGTCATGCAGTGTGTGTGTGTGTGTGTGTACAG